>CM076577.1:846692980-847228711 GCA_034641835.2 Pinus albicaulis | reverse complement strand
TGACGCCTCCGACAGTTTCGAACCAGGTGGCTTGTGTCGTGATACAATAGGCACCGGAAGAGGATGCTCCAATAGTCAAACCGCTATTGGTGAATTACATAGTCCTGCGACAAATCAATCTGAGCAGGAAGGCCACCAACAAACCCCAGCTCAACTAGAATCTATGCAACCCATTTATCAGACATTCCAAGTCCCCTAGGATCCATGTATACAAATCTGCCAATGGAATCCCCAATGGCAGAAAGGACCTTAAGAGTCCATAATTCCAGCGGCAACCCCGAGAGTTTAACCCATACTAGATGATTGCGTGGAACCTCCAACATTGGATTAAAACCAATATACTAGGTATGTAATGACATGAAGCATCTACCATGTACCCATGGTATTTTCAGAATCCATGCAGCGTCCTCCATAGTTAGGAAGTGAAAACTATAGCAGTCGTTCAGTAATCGGCACACCTTAGTCGAATATCCTAGAATGCGACACCACTCAGTGTTTACCCAATTCTGTATATCCCTGTCGCGCTCCCGGTCGAAGTGCCATCACCCGATCAACGCCCTCTTACGAAGCCTTGCCACCCTATCCCACATGACATCATAGCCAAAGCTCAACAATTTTGTCACAGTGGAAGGATGATGAGGTTTATCTCGAGTGCCCGTGTGATGTGCAACTGGTATCTGGTCTTGACAGCCATGTTTTGTGCAAGGGTTGTATCGTGAAGGAGATCCCAGGGTCCTTGACCCTCGACGTCTTGCATGTGTTCCAACTGTCCCTTCCTTTCTGGCATCCACCGCCGATTGAAAGGCCTCTAGCATAGCCTCATGTCCAGTGATGTCCGCGTCCAACGATGCCAGGTATTCATTGAGATGTGCCATAAATGTATGTGGTCAGCTCCAACGCAAATTGGAGAAGGATGGAGGAATGACGACGCTCAGCGTTAATACAAATATGTGAAGATAGGGAAAAGAACATTCGTTAACGCTCAACCTTTATCAGATCCTGCAGAAAGGGGCGACATCGAGGTGCCCGCAAAATTGGGGTTAGTAAAAGTGTGCAAAGATTTATCTTCGACTTGCCCCAAGTTGAGCGCCCATAAGTATCGCCCACGGGAAGTTAATATAAAACACTTATAGTAATTGTGAAGATCCGCACCTGTCAGCTTACTATTATTTCTACGGTATTGTAAACATATGTCTATCACACACTACTTTCTCTAGCTAGAAAACCTTATGGTTTTTGAAACTATGAATTTGGCACTATCTTGACTTAGACCTATTTACACTCCTTTTGTTGTATTTTCTATTTTTGTGTTGTGTAACTAGTCTGAGAGTTTTTGCCAACCTATGTGACACACAGGGGGTCGGGGATGGAAACAAATTTTGATATGTTTCTCATCCACCGTTTCTTTTGTATTTGCTGTTTTACATGGGTGTACATATTTCTCTGACTTATGCTGATGCCTGATGTGCACTGCTTCTCCATATTATTTATGACACATGATTGCACTTGGCTGGTGGAATACCTTTCTATTTATGATGTGTGTTGCTTTCAGTGGTAGATTTAGTAATATGTTTAAATGCTACGACATATGCACTAACATATTATATAAGCCAAATTTTTTTCACACTGAAAATAATATTTATTATTATTATTTTATAATAATACCAAATAACATTAGCATAATAACGTCTTCGTCATTAAAATATAGAATACAAGTTGAAAGCAATAATAAATTTTCCCTTCCATAACAAAATGTTAAAAAACATTTACAATTTAAAACAAGTAAAAGAAATAATAAATTTTTCCACCCATAACAAAATGTAAAAATACACTACAATTTAAAACAAAAGTAAAAGCAATAATAAAAATGTAAACAAACATTTACAATTTAAAACAAATAAAAGCAGTAATAAATTTTCCACGTTAAAAAACATTTCCAATTTAAAACAATCAACAAAACCAACCAATGAAACCAATAGTGACTTTTTCCCATCAAATGTTAAAAGGCCATCTATAAAACCAAAACTTCTACCAAAACTGAGTTCAAATCAGGGTTTCTCATCCAACTGAAACACTTAGCGTCCAAAGAAACCATCACTGATACTGAAAAAATCACTAATACTGAAAATGAACTTGCGTATAATATATATAGGTCTGAAGCATTTAAATAGCTGCAAGCACAAAGCAAAGAGAGCTCCAGATATTCAAGTTACATTCACGTTGCATACATTCTAAATTTTCGTATGCCCATGCTATCGATTTTGAACAGCCCTTCGGCTTTCCAATTCTTCTGGTGTGGGCGAATTGACTTTTCAATGAATCGACGACAAGAGCTTTGCAGGAATTTTTAGCAGGGCAGGTACGGTAATGTAGTTCCAAATTTGAATGCTCTCTCAAATCACTAGATGGGATTCGAACTCCTGATCTCTGTTTCGCAATTGCACTTGATTGACTATCGTATACAACCCTCTTCGTCAAGATGCTTGTCTTTTGGGTCACCGTTAGTCCTCTTTGAAACTTTTATAATGGTCAATATACAGTTTGATCGACACTTCAAGTTGTTACAGAGTTTTTTGTTTTTGCTTTTGGTACATGAGGTTTTAGGGAGTTGGCTAACGGAAAATTGGCAATGGGCACTCTAATAGAGGCGGGAAACCTGCATGCTTCTCTGTCCTAAATGCAAAATTAAACTTTGTTAAACCCCCACAAGGCAACTCTTTCAATTGAAACTGCCTGATTCTCTGTCAAAGAACAGAGAGATTATTGTGTTCGCAGGTTTTCTGAGTTAATCATGTTGTAGTTATGCATATGCATTTGTTTGAACTTCAGCTTGCGTGGAATGTGATGTGCTGATAGTCCAGAACTTGGGAGTAGCGGTGGTCACCGTATCTCAAAACTATTTGATTTGGCAACCCTTTTCCATAATACACAAGTGGGCAAAGTTAGTAGGAGGTTTAGCTCCAATGGCGTCACTAAGATAGAAATATTCATCCAAAACATCACTAATGGAGTTCAAGGACTTGTGTTTTTATAATTCCAAATGCAGATTTGACCATTGAATTTAAATAAGTTGAATCATTGTTAAGGATTTAATGATTGGATTGAAATTGGGGCTTCATTTCTACACGGAGAAGCTTGCAATTTCCACAAACCAGGGGCCACACATAACCACTTTTAGCCATTGCTCATAGGCATTGGACTCAATCAAGGATGAAGAAACCTTTTGTAGTTGGATGAATGGCCTTAGATTTAAAGAGAAAGGGACTACGTGACGATTCATTCCAGGCCTATAGCTATGCCAACAAAGGCCACAATGCATTAAATTTGTAGATCATGTCATGGGCCTTGAAATGTTCAATCTTTTGCATAAGCCATTCGACCTCCAGAGCCACATTAGGGACTAAAGTTGCATTTTCCACATAGGCAGTTGTGGAAGTGGGTGAGGATGGGGTCCATGGTGGAACACTCGAAGCAAAGTTTCTCATGTCAAATTTAAGCATAAAGTCTTTAAAATAAGTGTTGGTATTTCTTTGCCCAATTGGCATAGGCTTTGAAAGGCCATTAGGAGTGGGTTCACCTTGTGTTTACTGCTCAAGTGCATTTATAGAAGCCTTGGTGATGATAGAATAAACCCTGGTTACATGTGACGTCTTCTTGTGGGTAGATGCAGGGGTTTGGGATTGCACATTATTAGAGGAGACTCTTGCTAGTACAAGCAAGAGAGGAGGACGTTTCCAAGTCTTAATTCCCATCGATTCTGTACAAATCAAGAGAATAAGGAAGGAAGATGAGCAACAACCCTAATTCTCAAGTCTCTACATGATGAGAAAAATCAGGTTCATTTATTTTTTGTTAAGTTCTTAGAAAATAAACACACAGACACACGTCAACATGTTTTTTGAACAACATATTAAATTCTAACATTTTTTTAGGAAGTTGTAACAAAATCTTCTTAATTCTCTTTGCTGAACATAAGAGGGATTTTATCATATTATTTTGCACCAGCAATATTTTTTTCCAAATTCACTGAATTTGAATGAAAACCACACAACTTAGTTCCAAACATTGGAGGGAGTGGGTAATCTAAGAAATGACCAAAAAGGTTGATAAAAATCTACACAAAAGCATAATCACCAAGAAAAGCTACCCTCTAGTGTAGAGGGCAAGAGAACAAAACAAAGAATCATAGTAGATGACCTTCCAAATAGGTTTGGCAAAGCGACAACCCCAAATAATATGCTTCAAATATTTCTTTTTCCCACAATGCACATAACATCTATCAATAAAAGTTAAAGCATGTTTTGATTAATGTATGTTTGCATGGAAAAACGTGCAAGGGAATGAACCAACTTGTAACCCTAAGCTCAAAGGCCCAAGGATCCCTCCAGAGAGTGTCCACTCGTTTTATCTTTTGTCTACTGAATCATTTATGATCCATGTTTGATTTTCCGTATGAAAAATTGATGACCTTTGTCTAGTCCAACCATACATATGAACGGTTTCGAAGAATCCTTCTCTTTCAATCCAGAGAGGGCTGAACCGGAAGGGGATTGGGCCCAGGTCTTCATCAGCTTCCACAAGTAGTTGAATGGGCTTGTGATCCGAGGTGAGTTTGGGGAGGATTTTAGTTGAGATTAACATTTTTTCCATTAGCATAGTGCCTTCGACTATGAATCTGTCCAGTCAAGCAGAAATGTGGTCATCCCCTGATCTGTTGTTGGTCCAGGTATAGAGGCCTCTCACCGGGTTAAAATCGAGGAGATCCCACTGCTGCATTAGCTCTTCCACCATCGACAACATTTGATCTCTATTTATGTTACCTCCCCTCTTTTTTCTCGGTTTCAAGACTATGTTTAGATCTTCGACCAGAATGATATTACTAGGGGAGTGAAGCTCTAGGAAGGCAGAGAGAGAGTTCCAAAACTCTCTTTTTTCAGCATGAAGTACAGGGACATAAAGATTGAATAAGGTGAAGGTCAACTTACTTGTGAGATGCTTTAGCTCTGTGAAGATCCAATTCTGGTCTCATAGGTGTTGAGCAGTTGGAAGTGTTCGTCAGACCATAGAGTAGCTAATCTGCCTGAGGATCCCCTCGAGCTTACTGCTTTGCCTACATTTTTCTTCCACTTTGACTTGCTGATTTCAAGAAGGGCAGGCCATTCGACTTTAGTCTCTTGGAGCATGAGGATGTCTGAGGGGGTCTATTTTCGATAGATATTTGATGGCTTCGATTTTTGGGTGGTTCCCCAAGCCTCTCCAGTTCTAAGGGACTAGACGCATTATTTACTGGGGGAGGGGTTGGAGAGTCCTCCCTTGGGAGGCCCTGCTCTAGTGTTTCTCCCGATGGACATTTCTATTGTGGGTTGGCTTCCTTGCGTTTTTAGCCTTTCTGCCTCCTCTTCCCTGACTTCTTTATATGATTTTTTTCCGGCTCTTTTTGAAGGTCTCTCAAAGGTCTCATCCTCTGAGGAGTAGGAGTTGTCTTCAAGATTTTTCTTTGCTATTTCTGCATATGAAGGGTTGGAGGGGCTGCCTTGGGAGGCTCCAAGTGGGTCTATTTTTTCGCCATATTTATTGAAGGAAGGGGCTGCGTTCTGTTCCATGCTGTCAGGGGTTGTTTCTGGAGGGTCTGCAGGAGTGATTTACTTGTTGTTGGGGATTGGGGCCTCATTCGAGATGGGAATATAACTCCTCTCTTCATTTACCTAAACTGTATTGGTGTTCCCCTTTGTGATTCCTTTTTCTCGCAATATCTTGTGAAGTGTCCATAACCGTGACAATGTCTGCATTTGAAAGGGAGCTGTTCATAGTCCGGCTCTTGAATATGGGGCCATCCGGCAACTGTTAGATTGATTGCTTCTGGAATCCCTTCTTCCAGGTCTACCTCCGCATAGATGTGGGCATAGGAGTACTGATCTTCTCTAACAGCTTGATCAATATATTTTTCGAGGGTATTGCCAATAATTTGAAGGGACTTCTGGTTCCAACAATGCAGTGGGAGGTGAGGGAGATGCACCCAAACTGGAACGGATGAGGGCACGTCTTGGGAGGGGTCAAATTCAGGTGACCACTTGTTGAAGTATAAGCCTTGCGGCCCCATGAAGTATGGGCCATTCCTGAATATGAGTCTTCTATCGTCTGCACTTTCAAAATAAACACAGAAAAGTCTTTGCCGACAAAATAACGTTTGATGCCTTCTTTAATTAATGGGATCCAGTTTCTCTTAACCCAGTCTTCCACTTCTTTGCGAGATGGCTAGAGGCCCGTAAACTGCCCTATGAGGCCTCTTTCTGCAAGATTTAGGGCGGGTCTACATGTTTCTTCCTCCAAGAGAGCCACCGAAGGGATGTTGTCCTTTTTTTTGACAAACTTCTTCTGCAATGCTGTTGGAGGGCGTTTGCAACTTGATGCCACCAAGTTCTTGAAAGCACTCACCTCCAGTGGAAGAGGGAGGGGTTCAGATCCCCCTCCAGAGGCCATGGCGGCTGAATGGAGCAGCTAGGTCGCGTTGTTCATGCGCAGCAGTAGCCACAGGCCCGCTCGATTTTCTTTACGCCCTTAATATTATTTTAAGCATAGGAGAGCTCTCAATATAAAATATAAGGCACTATAAACTATGTCATCGAATGTGAAGTAACCACTGAAGACAAACATATGTGAGGCTGTCATGATTTGTCAGTTTCAGAGAATTTGTCATAAGCATCATCTTGCAACCCTCTAATAATTTATTTAGTAGCTACAACCAGTCCCCATGTGTGAACATATGCAAGTCCCAACACTCCTTTGTCTTCCAAGGTATAAAGATCCCAAGAAGCCAATGGGAGCTAAACTTGAAGTATGCCCTTCCTGAGTTAAAGGAGAGTGACACATGTGATTCTCTAATGCATGTGTCATGCACTAGACTAGGACTAACAACGACAAGTCTTAGTGAAGGCCATGTGGAGAGAATGGATAGACACATCGTTCTGGTCTTCACCTAGAAGACAAAATGGAGGATTGGGTAATCATCTGGCATTCGATACTCTTTGAGAATAAGATAGGGCATTCAAGATAAGAGTAGTCGAGGACTGATATTATTTGAAGGTTGGCTACCGAAGAGAGGATAGTCCAAGAAGGTCATACTCTGGGAACACATGGGTGGAGTATGTAACTTGGAGAGATAATGACTATGGTGTCTATAAGTCATGTGCCTCGCCAACATTGTAGCCCATTTTCTTGTTGAGAGATGGGGCTGTTAGTGAAGGCCTTGCACTAGGACAATCCGATTCTTCTTATGAGATTCTTTAGTTTGAAAGTGACCATGTACTTGTATGAGTACCTCCCTAGTTAAGAGGGAGTGTTGAAAAGTGTAACTAGGATCGGTCTTCATATTGACTATGTGATTATGTATTTATGTAAATAAGAAGACAAAGATAATAAAATGTATATTTGTTGTACATGCTTCATGAATTTCATGAGAAAGATTTTATTTTAGGTTAATAGACTTCTTCTTGATGTGTATTAGGGTTTTGTCTTCTAGGTATAAATGTAATTAAGTGTCTTATCTATGAAGGATCTAGTCTAAAGAAATGCTCCAAGACCTTGCCAAAGAAACCGTGAATGAATGGCTTAATTCAACCCTCCAACAACGCTGTAAGATAAACTAAAATGATGTGTTAAAGTCGGCCTACAAGCTAAATGGAAGGTTGGTCTAAAGACAATAAAGTTGTCTCTATATATACACCTGTTCTGCGGTCATTTGAAGACAAGAAATTTCGGTCATCTCTGAAACATAAGTGTGGATTTTTTGGACGAGGTTCAGTGCGGATATTGACGAGTTTCAGGACTGTTTAAGATACATACATCCTTGAAGTATATTAGTGTAATAAAGTGTTGCGGTCTCCTAGAAAAGAAGTGCGGACAGTCTCTGACTGTTCATCAAAGCTTCTGCGTATAATCTTGAAGTGGTTACAGCGTATAGGGTCTGGATACATGTAATGTTCAAGGGCAATGTTCCTATTTTAAAGTGCGGATCAAAATTGAGAAAGGTTTGCGGACTGTCCAGAAGTGAAAGAGCTGATCAAAGGTAACATTGGTATTCATTTCCAGTTCATGCAAAATTGGAATAGTGGTCTGGGAAAATCTTGTGATCGAGGTCCATCGTTGTTGTTGTCCAGGTCGTGTGAGGGAATATCTTGTAGATATTCATAATGTGAATCTCGTTTGCTTGAAGATGAAAAATCTATGAGAACAAGAGGCAGTATCACTTACTCATACTGCTTATATCAACGGAAATTTTAATGATGACTGATCAATGTGCAAGGTTGGGACTCTATTTAAACTCTGCTTGATAATGGCTCACAGTTGAGGGCTTTGATTACAGGGATCAAAGCATATCATGGTTGTTATCATAGGAAGTACCTTGGAGTACAGTGGCCGAATCTTCTTTAACAAAAGAACACCTGGAATCTGCAATACCATCATGTATATTAAGTTAAAACTTTCTAGATAAGATACCTCAGGTCTGTAACAATAAAAGTGACTGAAATTCTTCAACATCTTCAGATTTTGATACATATTTTTTGCCTATAGGGAGCCTTGATCACTAATAGAATAGATGCCAAATGAGTGCCACAGTGCCACTTGAGGATGCCTTGAGAGTGGACAATTCAATCTGCTAGGTAAGAATTCTTATATGTAGATTAAACTCCATCTGAGGCACAAGCATCACCTTGGAAGATAACATAACATATGTTTGATTTATGCTGCAGATCGGGCTGTCCTGTCTTCAATCCACCATAGGTCGGTGAATGCCAATGAAATTTTTGACAAATAAAACCCCAAGCAAAACCCCTTTGGCAAAGACATGCAGGGTTATATATATTATAAGACCATCATTAATGTCTTAGGTGTGTATCAATAGAGGATCCGAAGCTGCTTAGGAACAAGTCCATGTCTTCAGATTTGTGAAATAAAACAAGATCAGATAACTCCTTCAACAGACCATATTGGAGCAAGTTATCTTCTGAGAGTCATGCGGACTTCGTGAACAGACTACAGTCCTGCAACATTTCGGATCATTAATTTCAGTCTTAAATTTATTTAGAGAAAGGTTAAGATAAGACAATCGTCCAGGGATCTGCAGGCCAGAATGTTTTCCAATCAGCAGAGAAATCTTGGACCTATGAGAGGTATGGATTTCTTTCATTTTGATTGCAATTGGATGAAAAGGGACTAGATCAATGGATCCCAAAATTCTGAGCAAAAATCCAGACCCTATATTCAGATATCTTTGTTGCAAATATGTGAGTATGAAAGAGACTCGGTCTTCTTCAGAATTTAATACCAAGGTCTGCACAAGACAAACAATGACCCCAAATTGCCACAGTTGCTAATCAAACAAGAATTTTCTGTATGATCCAGAATGAGACCTAGATTCCTTTCAGATGTGCCCAAGTCAAAGGTATTGGCTACTTATAGAACTCGATGATTCAACATTGGAATTGTAATAGAATTACTCATCTCAAGAACAACCAAGGTAATAAGCTAACTTCTCGTCAACATATTGAGCACAAACCAACAAAATTTTTCTGGTCTCTCCTCTCAAAACTCAAATAGGACGTTTTCACTGCCATTCACATGATCACTAAACACATCCCCTAATTAGTATTGAAAGAACACACTGCCAGTCACATGAGGCCCATCACTTTAATAGATGTCAAATTGACTGTCATGGATATGCCTGCCAGAAAATATCCAAGTCCTAATGTTTTCACCACAAATTTCTTCCACCACATTTGGTTCACCATTAAAAATGAGGTCTAGGCATTGAAGAAAAGTTACACTAAATCTGAGGTGCCTTTCCAACCATAAATGCTACCTTCATCACTATAAATCCAAAAGAGGACAAAGCACTCAATCCCTCCAAATTCTAAGCTATAGGTCACTGCTATGTTATTTACCAAATGAGACGAGAGGGTTGCACTAGCTGTAATACAATGATTTCATCCTGTAGATCTAGTCACCTCTTAAGGTTTCCATCTCACACGGCTACTAGATCTAACACTGGTGGGTTTTTACAATCAAGGGCTCTATACCTTGGCTCATTGAGGTTTTTTACTTTTCAACTTCCACTAGATCTACTCCCTTCAACCACCAAAAAATTGTGACGTGCATATTTTTTCACTAGTGTGGCTAATTACAATCAAACTGCCAGATGCAGAATTTTGGCTTCATTTCCACATTGGGTTCATAATAGTGATTTTTTTCAGTATTTAGGTGTTATTCCCTCAAGAGGTTGTCCTTCCATACATATCAAAGCCCTATCTTGCAAGGCAATTTTTTCCTTGCCTAGGTACTAGATTGAAGTTTGCCATCAGAGACCAAATTTTTATGCCATTTCTGAATTGGTATCATAATAGTGATTTTGAAAAGTATTGAGGAAGTTATGATTATTTTATGTTATGATTTTGTTCAAACTCACTTGGAGTCACAATCCTCATGGAAAAGGGAGATCCATTGGATGTAAAATTCGCTTATTTTTTTCACAAACTCTAGATCTACTTGTGCTGCTTCACGGCATAGTGACAGTCATAGAATTAGATTTTTTGTGCAAAGTCTAGCATAAAAGCAAGATGCATTTGCACAACCACCACATTTGGGAAACCATGATGGTCATGTTCAAGACCATGTAGCATGTTCTCCAACCATCATTGGTCTCTAATCAAGAGATCTTAATCCTATGACTTTTTTTCTAATGTCAATGATCTTTATTTGCTCCAACATCTTCTATCTCACCTAATATTCTTCTTGCTGACCCTTGCATTCTCAATAGCATCATGACACTTTGAGTGTTATTATTCATTAAGTTCTGTACCTCTTGAATTGGAATTGTGTTAGGTAGCTACATAACAACTTTGAGTTTTCTTCCAAGTCTGGGTAATTGTCTATGATTTCTGGCACATATGCAAGCCTTAAAAGCATGATAACGTGCAAGAACAAACTCTTGGGATAAATACCCATTTCATTATAAGGGCTTATCTTACATTGATGTCATTGGGATAAATACCCATTTCATTATAAGGGCTTATCTTACATTGATGTCATAATGTCAGTAAGGAAATTTGTAGATAGCTTGACACAAAGACAGTGTCAGCAAGGACATTTGTAGATAGCTTGACACAAAGACAGTGTCAACAAGGACATTTGTTAGCGTGCATCTTGGTGTGCATTTGTGGCTTCTTTAGCACAAGCATACACCACAGTGATGATTTGGTTCTGTGCTTGTGCTGAGGTGAGACAAGGCATTTTAGAAACAATGCTGGTCAATGTTCCTGGAATAGAGTTTAGATTGTTATCATCCTTGCTGGCATACAAAGGTTTGTTAGACCTTGTATACTCTCATGATGTATATGTATTGGCTAAGTTAGTGAAACTGGAACCTCCCCATTGACATATTTTCATCAACAAATTGCCAAATTGAGCAAGGTTGCAGTGAGTGAACTCCAGTGTTTTTGCTGAGACAAACACCATGCTTCTTTCAAGTAAAATGTCTAGTGCTGCAATTCTCAGGGTACTTAAGGACTTGAGCTCTCTTGCTTCCTAACTTAACAAGGAAAAGGATTATTAGGTACTACCTTATAGAGATCATGATGAAAGTGTCACTATAATCAAGAGTCTAAATTTAGTTGTTTAACTTCTATGGCAACAACTGGGTCTCTGCATCAGTAAGATAGAAAAATTGGTCATCTTCGTTGTCTATTGTACCTGTGTCTACTGGTGCTAATGGAGTTTAACTCCCTCTGCCACCATATATTGACATATTTTTTTGTAATATGTGAAAAGTTGCAACCTCATCAACTGACACTTACCCAGCTAGAATACACTAGTGATGAGATAAAATCAGCTACAAGTTCATCTCATTCCTCAGTGCTCAAGATCCCGGCCCAATGATTACACATAATCCAAGGGAATATCCCTCACTTGACAAGTCAAACAGCCAGTAAACCCAAGGCAACAATCTCAAGGTGATGCCACACGTGCTATATTATTAGATTGACTTGGTAAACTGATATCCTATTGCCTGTTAGATTGCTGGGCGTTTTTTTTTATTGTACAGACTTTAAACACATGCCCAAATGATTTCCTTGTAAGCACTACTAAGCATAGGATGATAATATGGGCATTTTCCTGGATTGGATTCCAGCTAGCTATTGCCTCTGCTTTTAGGCATATGGAAAGTTAAGTGCATTCTAGGGGAATTTGATTGCTTGTTTCTTTGTGTCGCTATCTACAAATGTCCTTGCTGACATGGTGACATCAACGTAAGAGAAGTCCTTATAATGAAATGAGTATTCATCTCAGGAGTTTATTCTTGTGCATTCTCATGCTTTCAAGGCTTGCATATGTACGGGAAATCATAGACAAGCACCCAGACTTGGAAGAAAACTCAAAGTTGCTATGTAGCTACATAACCCAATTCCAATTCAAGAGGTACAAAACTTAATGAATAATAACAATGAAAAGTGTTATGCTGCTACTGAGCTCCATTCTGTAGAAACAAAGATATCAACGAGTTAAAACTCAATTCATGGACCATTGAAGGGATAGATTCAACATTCAGTATTACAATGAGAATATATGAATTACACCAATCTTATCTATGCATTCATAAGTAACATCTGACAAACACCTTTGGCATCTAGCTTTTAGTTTTTACTGGAGATGCATGAACCATTATTTAAACAAAATGCAATCTTTTTGGAAGTCCATTCAAATGTGGAACATTACTACGGAAGCCAAGTTCAACATTGATATAGCATGCATTAAATTTGTTTGCATTGAATTGTTGTTGTTTGCAATATGCTTGTGTTTTTTCTAGGAGTAAATCCACTACGCACTAGATTTCCTTTACCCTAAAATATTCACCATTATTGTCCATATATCCCCAAGGAAGCGTTGGGCCGATCTGGAACTGTAGTTCAGCAGAACTTTAGATTGGGTAGAATCCTTGAGGAGTCCACCTCTCGGATCATCACCTTGCTACGGAAGACCAAATCAGAAGTAGCAAGATGGACAAGCTTCAGTTGGTGCAAAAGTGACAACGCAGTGGCTATAGAGCGCCAGAGTCTGAGCAGCGTAGAGCAGAGTTGGCAGCACTGCAAGAAAGCATAGTGCAGAGTCAACAACAATGCAACAACTTCAAAGGGACAATGCAGATCCTAGTAGCAATCAGATCTTCAGTACGAGATGCATCCTACTGAACAGTTCAGATTTTGCATGTTTTTTTTGTTGCAATGCAGTAGCATGCATGGTCAAAAACAACATGGATGCAAAAATGCAGTGTTCATGGGAAATAGTGTCAGACATCAGCAGCGCAAAGGGGATGTTGCAGAATCAGAGCAGTACTTCAACTGGATGTATTGCTAGAGCACATTCCTCGCTAAGAGGGAGTGTTGATTTCTGCTAGCATCAAAGGTGCTCTAAGTCTCAAAATTTGTAGGGAGGCTTAGGCACATGTATTCCAAAGAACCCAGAAAGGATTTTGGAAAATTCCACTCAGATTATGTTTTATGGAAATAATTAATTATTTTTAATGGGACCCTAAGTCTAAACTTAGGAAATTAAAAAAATTAATAAATATTAATTAAAATAGAGTGTGAATCTTCTAGAAACGTCAGAGATCAAGTCAAGTTAATCTTAGCCGTTGATTAGCGATTTAATCTCGATTGTTGAATACTCAATGAGAAGATTATAAGGACTTGATGGATCATTTGGAAAATAGATCGAGAATATTTTTGCAGAGAGGGGCAGAGATAATTTTTGGTTGGAAGAGTTTCCTGTTCCAGAGAGTGCAAAGCAGAGGAGGTAGTAAAAGCCACATAGAGCAGCAAAGAGCCAACCGCACAGAGGCTATGCAGGGACTCCGTAGAGCTTTAGAGGGAGTTCGATTTTTTGTTGAGGAAACAATCGGGGTTTATTGCCAGTAACCAGAGGGAGTTTCTAGAGGCCAGAAGGGCGTCGTTTCCAGTCAGCAGAGAGATCTAGTGCAAAGAGAGAGGGAAATTTCAGTTGTGACGCAGAGACCACGCAGAGTGACGCAGTCACTGCATAGAGGCAGCGCAGAGCAACTCATCTCTAGCTAAGATCAGTGTTGGAGTCCCGTGGCAGAGTGAGATCTTCTCACGAGATTTTATTTGTCAGTTTTCCTCTGTATGATTTGTTAGTTTCGACCATCATAGATTTGTACTCATAAAATTACTGCATAATAAACAAACCCTCAGTTGCTGCACCGATTTTCCTGCATTGGGTTTTTCCGGGGACATTGGTCCAAAAATAACGGTGTCACGTGTCTATGATTTACTCTTGCTCAGATCTTGTTTCTGCACATTTATTTTCCGCAGTTTAATTTTGTGAAGGCTATAGTGTATGGGTTTCAGTATATACCGTAGAACACAGTAAATAATTTGTTCAAGTAATTAACAAATATAAGAATTCTCATCAGTTGCGGCAGTAGTATTCGGGCAATCGAATTTTCACATGGTATCAGAGCTTGTTTCGCTGAGTCGTGATTTGCTGAGAAATTCAAGCTAGAGATCTGAGCAGTGAGGGGCATAGATAACATCTGGAGAGGAAGAGACTTTCTCAACTGGTGGAGCATTAGTCAGAGAGAGGAAAAAGAGATCTAGCCAAAGCAAGCGCTGAAGGAAGAGGGCTGACGCAGTGACTGCATAGGCTCACGCAGAGGAAGAGGAAGGGTTTTCAAAATTTTGCTGGTGGATCAGTTTTGGAGGCCAAGATCCGGAAAGTGGCACTGGGAGGCTGTTTGTCAGGGTCCAAGGAGGCAAAACAACTTGGCTGGGGCTGAACGCTGAGCCTGGAAGGGGGTGATGCAGAGGCTGCAAGGTGATTTCCAACGAAGGATGAAGGCAAGGTTGGGTTCAATTTAGTCATCTTCAAGGGTAGAGTACCACAGGATGTAGGATGAGATTGGTTTGGGCACATTTATGATTTGTCTTGGGCATTTTATCTTCATCACAGGTCTGAGTTCAAGTAGATAGAAGTCACACATGTTAAGGGTGATTTTGATGAAAGTTTGGGATTGTTGTGAAGGTGTCATTCTCCTTGAAGCCATCTGCACTAGTTTAGGTTAGCTACAGCTAGGCCACATGGCTAAGAACCCTGTCCTGGAGACC
This sequence comes from Pinus albicaulis, assembly GCA_034641835.2. Taxonomy (NCBI): domain Eukaryota; kingdom Viridiplantae; phylum Streptophyta; class Pinopsida; order Pinales; family Pinaceae; genus Pinus; species Pinus albicaulis. The sequence goes on along the minus strand of CM076577.1, from coordinate 847,213,538 downwards.
AAGAACCTACAGCAAGAATCAGGGCTGCTTTATCATGAGGCTGTGTAGTGGGTTTTGAAGACTATAAGAAGGCTTATGGGCTACCAGCATTTGAAGAGTCTGGTTGAAGGTAATATGCAGTCTAGTAAAGGTATTTAAGGTTGTGAATGGGGTAGTTGCTGACTGTGTTTACGCCCTGGTCAGTCCTACCAGAATTGCAGAGAAGGCACAAGTCCTTGGAGCCTACACCAAACATAAGATTTGCAACCTTGTTGGAACCTTCCTCTTATCTAAGGGCAGTGGTATTAAACCTTCTCATTTGAAAATCATTCTGACTTTGAAGTATTGTATTCTCTCTGTGTTGAACATTTGACATAAATGATAAAAAGAATTGATAAGGGTTTTCCCCATCTTGACGTTTTTCCCTGGCTTGAGCCATATTCGTATGTTCTTTTGTCTTGGCTTATCTTCAACATTTATTACTTATGTTATTTCATTAGTTACACTTATGATTAATGATATTGCTAATGGATTAATGGGAAAATGATGTAACTAACCTAAGCTAACAATATAACAGGATGCCACGTGGGAAAACAAGCAGAGTTTGCAGCACCTAGTTTTACAGTTGCTTGGGGATAAGCAACATTTGGGAGGGGAGAACTGTAATATCCCTTCCTAAAATTTTTTTGTCAATAGTACCACAAATTTTCCATTTTGCTAGTTTTGGGGGCCTAAGATAATTTTGGAGAGGAAACATAGAACAAGGGGGTCGAAATGTTTGCCTTGGTGTAATGTGGTGGCCACCTCCCCAACTAATATGCACTCCTTGAGGAGAGATAAATCATATGGCCAAGGGAAGAGGTTTGAATTGCTTAGTGAGGGGCCCACATGGAGGAAATGAACATAAATTATAAATAGGAGAGAGGAAGCAACATTTGAGGCCTTTTGATAATTTGACAATTGAAGTGTTGCTCTAGTTGTTTAGCAGGGTTACATAGTGTTGTTCAACACAAGAGTTTCCAAAGGAGGAAGCTCAACCTTTCTTTGATGGACTCTGAGTACCACCCTAGGAAGGATTCTTCATAAGTTTCAGGAGTTGGATAGATGGCCACACATGTGGTATGGTTTTTGCGCAACTAAGACGCATTTAGGAGGCCACATAGAGAGTTGAGGAGGAAGAGCTGGAATTGGGAGTTGTAGCATTGTCGAAGTAATTTTTGGTCAATTCTAGGAAAAAGGAGGAAGATTTGCAAGGGTAGAATTCAACACACAACATCAAACTGATTTTCCAGAGGAGAAACTACGTCATCCTACCTAGAAACTGTGCAATCATTGTGGAGGCACAATTGTGGGGTGGCTTGTGAAGGGATTTTGAGAGCTGGGTTTCTTAGGCTTGGTTTGGGGCGCAATTGAGAAGAATTTTCCAGCCATTTTGGGACATTCATTCCAACATCAGTCACAGTTCTAGTTTTTCTGCACTTAGAGGAGGGTCAAGCAATTTGGGGCCATTTTTTGAGCATCAAAACCAGGGCAAACCCTTTCTAGGTTTTTTTTGGGTTTTTGACAAGGATTCCATGTCTAATTTATTAAAATTTTCTAAGCAGTTAGTGTTGATATTTTTGAGTTTTGGGGTAGCATCAGATGTGCTCTAGCTCCCAAACTTTGTGGAGGGACTAGATTACATGAGATCTCCAAGACCCAGAAAGGGATTTGAGAAATTCCATCCAGTTTAAGAGATAATTAATTAATTAATATTTTTAATTAAGGACCCTAAGTCTGATTAGGAAAATTAAAAGGTTAAAGGTAGTTAATTTAAACATGTGATGGAAATGACTTAAGTCACACGAATTAAGCTTTCTTTTAATCGTAGTCATCAATTCAGGATTAGATCACAGCTGTTGGTTTCCCAATGAGAAAAGTATAAAGGAAAGGCTTGGGATTAGTTGGAGAACACACACGGAGGCAGAGCACTGAGACTAAGCTGGAATTCTAGGGTGTGGTTTGCTAAGAATTTCCAGAAGTGTTTCAGCTGCAGCGAGGGGTAGTATTTGTGAGAGGGATGATCTGATCCCAAGCCAAGAGTTAGCAAGAGGCAGAGAAGCAGAAGTCAAAGTAGTGCAGAGGGAGCAACAACTGCATAATGCAGAGGGCTCAGTGCTACACAGGTGCTTTGCAGGCCCAGAAAGTGCAGTGCAGAGGTAGCAGGAGGCCATCAAGGCTTACGCAGGCCCAACTACGGCAACGCAAGGAAAACGTAACCTAGTATGGGGTTACGCAGGCCTCTCCTGAGCAACGCAGAGGCACATGTAGGCTAGCAGAGCTGACGCAAAGGGCTTCAGAGCTGCGTTAGGGTTTCTGAAGACAGAAAAGGGTTGAGTTCTGTAAATCCCGTTTGAGGGTGTGAATCAATCCAGTTTTCCGTCCCTGAAACCGAGGTATTGCTACAGATTTTTTCTCTGTCGGGTTAACCAATAAGGTGCCCAGATTTGTTGTACTTAGAATCTACATAATAATAAAAACCCTCCAGCAACTAGAAGATCGGTTTCCCCGCATTGGGTTTTTTCGAGGACAGTTGTCCAGAAAATCTTGTGTGTCACTTTGTCTATGTGCATATATTCAATTTAGATCGGGATCTGTGTAGGCCGTTAAAGTGTTTACTTCGATGTTAATGTTGAACATTTTAGATTAATAACTTGTATAAGTAGGAGAAGTAAATCGTAATTTAACAATAGGGTTTCTGCATAAGTAATATTCATAAAATTTCACAGTTAGGAGGGGGCTAATCAGGGTATCAACACAACCAACAATGCAAAAATCACAAGGTCAGTGCAAATTTTTAGTGGGAAAATTCCAACAACAGTTTGGCATTGATAAAACATCCACTAGAGGCTTGTAGTTTGCCTTGTGAAAGCCAAGGTGCACATTTTTTTTATATTGTACTCCAACAATATCTTATAATAAAATTTGCCCATTTTGGTGTGTTTGGAGCATTTATGTTTTATGGGCATTTGCTGAAAACTATTTGTGTTGGGTTTATTGCATGTTTTTGTTATCACTGTTAATTTTTCCATTAACAGTTATCACTGTTAATATTACACCTTGAGAGGCTTGATCAACATATCAAGTCAGATTTGAAACAACATTAAAGTAATCCTTATAGATTGAAGGACATTCTTTCAAGCACACATGAAGAGCCTAGGAGACACCTTCATTGAATGATAAAATGATAACATACTTTGAGCATCTTTTGAGTTGACAGTAGAGTGCATTGATGATGACATTAATTGAGCATTCTTCAAGCCTTTGTTGACTCTTGAAGCATAGTTGAAGACCAACACTTGAAGAGTTGTTTTGTTGAAGAAATCACCCTTGGAGTATTGTTGAAGACCAACACTTAAAGACTTGTTTTATTGGAGTAGTCATCCTTGGAGCATAGTTGAAGATCAACACTCGAAGAAATGTTTTGTTGGTGCAACCATAAAAGTTTTGTTGAAGTAGACATGAAGTTTTTGTAGAGGTAGATTTGAGAGCACTTTCCAGACCTATCTTGGATACATTTTTAGAAGTATTTGGAGTTTTTGATGGAGGCTTGAAGCAGTATTGAGTCACCTTAAGGAATTGAAGCAAACTGAGAGGGTTGGATTTGTAGAGGATTGGAGTTGTCGTACAAGGTTGGAGCTTGGATTTGTAGTTGAATATTAGAGTCCTCATTCAGGGTTCAAGCCTTGAAGGAGTTAAGGAATTTGTTGTACAAGTTGGAGCTTGGGTTTTTAGATTCCTCAAATTCATTAATAAAATTATTTTCTTGTTGCACATCTTGTGTTTTGGTTTAATGAGTGATTTTAACTGGCATAATATAACAATTGTAAAGAAATATTGATTCAACCCCCCTCTCAATATTTCCAACTCTAGCACACCTTACATTTTTTCCACCTTGCAATATTTTTATTGACATGCTAGAAGGAATTTTCACAATGCAATGTTATTGTTCATAATCTAGTTGTTTATGATAGAAGGAAATCTAACATGTGTTAGAGTTCCTTCACCTTGGAATGTTCTTACTAGCAATGTGCTTGTGCTTGTGTTAAAACGAAATATAGCACGCACTAGATTTCTTTTGGCATGCAATGTTGTTCTTGGTAGTATGCTTGTATTTGTGCTACATGTAAAGCTAACACTGGTTAAATTTCTTTCACCTTGCAATGTTGTTATTGGAAAAATGCTTGTGTTTGGGCTAGAAACTATGCTAGATTTCTTTTGCTTTGCAATATTGTTGTTGTCTATTTGGTTGTTTATGATAGAAGGAAATCTAGCACGTGTTAGATTTCCTTCACCTTGGGAATGTTATTGGAAATGTGCTTGTGTTTGGGCTAGAAGTTGTGCTAGATTTCTTTTGCTCTACAATATTTTTGTTGTCAATTTGGTTGTTTATTATAAAAGGAATTCTAGCATGTGTTATATTTCCTTCACCTTGGCAATTTGCTTGTATTTGTGTTAGAAGGAAATATAACATGCGTTAGGTTTCTTTTGGCATGAAATGTTGCTGTTGGTATTATGCTTGTATTTGTGCTACATGTAAAGCTAACATGCATTAAATTTCTTTTACCTTGCGCTATTGTTATTGGCAATGTGCTTGTGTTTGTGATAGAAGTTGTTCTAGATATCTTTTTCCATGCAATGATGTTGTTGGCAATATGCTTTTGTTTACGTTGGAAGCAAATCTAACATGCTATATTTCTTTCACCCTACAATTTTGTTGTGTGCTTGTGCTATTCGTAAATCTAACACGTGTTAGATTTTGTTCACCTTGCAATGTTTTTATTGCCAACATGCTTCAATTTTGGCTCGAAAGAAATCTAGCATGTGCTAGATTTCTTTTTCACTACAATGTGGTTGTTGACAATATGATTTTGTTTGCACTAGAAGTAAATCTACCATGTGCTAGATTTCTTTTATCCAGAAATGTTGTAATGTGTTTGTGTTTGTGCTAGAAACAAATCTAGCATACATTAGATTTCTTTCACCCTTCTATGAGTTTATTGACAATGTGTTTGTCTATGCGTTAGAAGGAAATCTAGTGTGCACTATATTTCTTTCGCATTGCAATGTTGTTGTTGGCAATTCAATTGTTTGTGCTAGAAGGAAATCTAGTATGCACCATATTTCTTTCACCACAATGATGTTATTGGCATTGTGTTTGTGATTGTGCTAAAAGGAAATCTAGCATGTGCTAGATTTCTTTTTCCCTAGAATGTTGTTGGTAATATGTTTGTGTTCATGCTATAACAAAATCTAGCATGTGCTAGATTCTTAAGCCCTACAATGATATGTGTTTGTGTTTGTGCTAGAAGGAAATCTATCACACCAGATTTCTTTTGTCTTGCATAAGGTATTTTTGACAATATGCTTATTTTTTCTAGAAGCAAATCTAATATGCGATATGTTTCTTTCACCCTACAATATTGTTATGTTCTTTTGTTTCGGAGAGAAGGAAATCTAGCATGTGTTAGATTTCATTCACCTTGCAATGTTGTTATTAGTGACACGTTTGTGTTTGAGATAAAAGTACAAATAGCATGTTAGATCTAATTCACCTTGCAATATTGTGATTGGAAATATCCTTATGTTTGTGATAGAAGAAAATCTACCATGATTTAGATTTCATTTACCCTACAATATTGATTTTGACATTATGTCTGTGTATTGTGGGAGGAATTCTAGCATGCACCTAATTTTTTTTGCAATGCAATATTGGTGTTAGAAACGTGCTTATGTTTGTAGTAGAATAAAATCTAGTATGCAATAGATTTGTTTCGCAATGCAATATTGTTGTTGGAAACCTGCTTGCTTGTATTTGTGCTAGGATGAAATATAACCTGCATTGTATTTTTTTTGCAATGCAATATTGTTGGAAATGTACTTGTGCTTGTGCTAGAAGGAATTCTATCATGCATTTGATTTCGTTTTCACTACAATGTTATTGTTGGTAATGTGCTAGAAGTAAATGAAATATAGGTTATATATCTTCCACCCTGCAATGTTGTTTTTGGCAATGTGATTTTGTTTGTGCTAGAAGAAACTCTAGAATGTGTAAGATTTCTTTTACTTTGCAATGTTTTTGTGAGTAACATGCTTCTATTTAGGCTAGAAGATTTAGCATGTGGTGGATTTCAAACGCCTTACAAAATTGTTGTTGGAAATGTGCTTGTGTTTGTGCTAGAAGGGAATCTAGCATGTGCTAGGTTTATTTGACCATGTAACATTGCTTCTAGCAATATGCTTATGTTTGTAGTAGAAGGAATGATATTGATTGTTAGCTTTCATTTAAGGTGCAATGTTGTTGCTCGAAATGGGGTTCTACTTGTGATAGAAGGAAAGCTAGCACACGTTATATTTCCTTCATAATGTAATGTTGTTATTAGAAATATGTATGTTGTTATGCTAGAAGGAAGGTTATAATGTGTTAAATTTCCTTCATCCTGCAATGTTATTGTTGAAAATGTGTTTGTGTTTGTGATAGAAGTAAATCTTGCATCCCTTGATTTTTTTTCGCAATGCAACATTATTGTTGGAAATGTTCTTTTATTTGTGTTAGAAGGAGTTATAAAATGCACTAGATTTCTTTGTTCTTGTTCCAAAAGGAAAACTATCAAGATTTCACCCTCACCAAGGTTAGTGCTTTGGAATTATTCTTGGCAATGCATTTGTGATTATGCAAGAAGGATACCTAGTGATTACTAGCTTTCTTCTAGACACCATTACACTTATGCAACCAATGCTCTAGGGGTGACCTTGTCTCAATAATCACAATGGTTAGAGTTATAGCTTTTGATGTGCCCTTTTATTGAATATGGAACAATTTATGGAGATCAATGATAGTGCAAAAGAATTGTATGTAGATATATGTTGTTGTTGGCACTACATTTGTGCTTGAGTTGGAAGGAAAGATAATGGTATAGCTTTCCTTTTGGCACAAACACAAAAATCTAATCATAATTATTTGATCCATGGAGAATAATGTGATCTTTGTATAATTTTGAAGTTTATGAATAAATGTATTATTGAGGTATACTAAATTTTGCTTCCAATGCAAATGTATGCAACTTAAAGTAGCAAGCATAATTTTTTAACATGTATTGTTTTTGTCTCTATTTTGTTGTATAGTTATGAACTTCCAAAAACAATTTCACTAATGTTTGGATGCATAAGATAAGACTCTTCCTCATCAACATAAAAATCTAGGAAAACTCAAATCTACACTTTTTGAGGACCTAAAGTTAACATCCCTTTGTATTCATCCTCAATAGTATGTCCTTAATGAGTATAGGTAGGGAGTTCTAACTTGGAACTAAAGATTTGTAATATTCAATTTCTTTTCTTTTAGAATAAAAATGAGAATTATTTAGTATTTACAGTACCAAAACTTTTATTTGGAAGGAAACCTCTAGTTTGCCTTTTGATTATCAAGTTCAAACATCAAACATCCTCTCTAAGGGGATATAATTTCTCCTTTTCATGGGGCTTTTAGACATCTTATGTAGCATCAATCTCGGAATTTCTTAGATTTTACAATGGACCATGTTTTGGTTCTTCAACTTCTACAAATTTCTTATGATCATTATTCATACACAGGCTTTAAGACTACATGTGTCATTTCTGAATTTAAATAGGAACTTGGTGGTTTGATATGAGCTTATATTTGTCATTCAAAACTTTTATTTGGAAGAAAACCTCTAGTTTGGCTTTTCATTATCAAGTTCAAACATCAAACATCCTCACTAAGTGAAAAAATAATTTCTCCTTTTCATGGAGCTTTTAGACATCTTATGTAGCATCAATCCTGGAATTTCTTAGATTTTACAATGGACCATGTTTTGGCTCTTCAACTTCTACAAATTTCTTATGATCATTATTCATACACATGCATTAAGACTACAAGTGTCATTTCTGAAGTTAAATAGGAACTTGGTGGTTTGATATGAGCTTATATTTGTCATTCTATGTCACTATCTACATCTCTCATTGCATGGTCTTCATATATGTTTTTTTTGTGTAATTTGCATGTAAAGTACTTTTTTGGTAGTAGGCACTAGATGGTGGGGAACAATGTTTCATTACATACAATATGACTACCATACTTTTTAAATTATTGCATCTATATTACTTTTTGAAAGTTGTGTGTTTTTGCGAAAATATAAAATCACACTTTACATGGTTCAACCTTTTAATTACAATTTATGGTTTAATTGTTGTTACAGAATTGGTACAAGCTAAAATGGAAAATATAGCAAAAGGGGACTATGTTGATCTCCTTATTAGTGATAAAGTCGTTGGGCTAGGAAGGGTCGAATCTACAGAGTCTAGAACTTATTATGTCGGAGAAAGGGTTCATGCATGTTATGTTGCAATTTTGATAATTGATGTCACTCAACCACATTTGATTGAGGATGTTGATGAAGGGGACATACATCCATGGAAGATCAGAGATTTGAGGCACAACATAGGTAAATCAAAATATTGAAGCATGTGTTCAAATATTATTGATAGTATAATAATTTTTTTTTTGAGTAAATACTAACCTTATTTACATTCGTCTATAGGTGCAAATGTTTCTTGTACATTTTCTATTGGAGAAAAGGTAGATCTTCTGCAACATGGAATGAAGGTTGGTGAGGGCTCCATATTCAATACAGAGCTTGGGCATAAAGTGCATGGAAATATGGTAAAGAGAGGATGCATAGTGGTTAAAATTGAGAAGGTTTTAAAGAATGATGTTGCTCTACCACATCCAACAGGATTTGAGCATATACTAGGGGGTGTATTGGAATCTTATGAGATTTGGCCATAATCAGATTTGGAACCTCATTGTCACGATCATGCCATAAATATTCCCCAAAATAGGGTTAAATTCATATGTAAAAAGGTTTCTCTTACAGATGAATGCATGGGAACTAGCATGTGCATTGTCAAAGGAATGCTAGTTAATGTTTGTGAGGATGACATTCTTGAAGGTGAAACACTAGGAGAAATGGACTTTGGTGTTTTTTTGGAAGAGATAGATGGAAATTGTGAAATATGCAGAATTGGGGATAATTCTATACATTGTTTGGTTAGATGGCCAATAGATAAGTTGGTGGACGACAAAGGTGTGATATTAAGGGTTAAGGAAAAGTTCAAGGAGCCAACCAAGGAAATGGTGTTATGGGATGTTATAGAAGATGCAAATCCCTTAAACAAATGGGATGGAAATCTTTGTAATGAAAAAGATATAAACTCAATTGATATGCATGTAACAAGACCATATAAAAGGAATAAATGAGTTATGGCTACAACAAAAATTGCAAAATGTCAAACAAATATAGATGAAGAGAAAGAAATTCAACTTTTGGCAGTAGATGTATGTTGTAAAAAATATTGTCTTCAACATGTGGATAGGAAGGCCATTGCAGGTGCTAGAAGGGGCATGAGACAAACAAATAAAAATGGTATTAGGGAATTTGTCTTGAATTCACTCACGTCAAACACAATCATGTCAAGGAGCCATGGCCATGGCCTACCACCTATTTCTAGAAATGTAAAGGACATGAGATTTAATGGGAATATTATTTGTAAGAAAGCATGGTATAAAATACATAAGGTTCCTCAAAGCACATTCTGTAACTACCAACAATATTTCCAAAATGGATATATCAAAGCTATTCATGGTAACACCAACACATGCAAAGCACGACGACACACCGTGGCAGCCATAGAAATATTGCACAAAATTGTAATGGATAATTCAGATTTTTCACCAAACCAAACATGTCAAGTTGAAGAAGATGGAACATATGCTCCTTTCAGATTGCTTCCTTCGACTTACACACGAATTTCTTTGTTAAAAGAGATCAATTAGGCTCTTCAAAAGCTCAATTACCCATCAATATCACAGTCAACAATGAGCAAGATATGGAATACTAAGTTTCGAGATGCGGCATTTTCAAAGAACACCAACTTCAGTAAATGTAGTGAATGTATTGTGTTGAAATCAAAGATGAAGTTAGCGACTACAAAAGAGATGGAAGAAAAGACACGAGGTAGGCTGAACAAACATAACAAGGTTGTTATGTGTGGAAGATATTTCTACTATGCCCATAGAATTATGTCAGAGCGGTTTCCAAAGGAGTATTTGAGCATTATCCATGATAAAATGGATAAAACAAAAACTTCAATCCCAAGGCTACGTGTCAAATCAAAATCTATTGTAGGAACAAATTTAGGTGTGTCATTGACAGGTATGCTAACACATGGGCATAACACAGGAGGTTTTGGTCATTTCTCCCTACCATTTGTACACATGGGATCACAATTTACTATTACATCCCTTGCAAAGTGCTTAAGGGACCTTGAAGACCCACAAATTGATATGTATGGTGATCTACTTTATGAGAGTGGAAGTTTAAGAAACCCACTTACAAATGCATTACCTGACACCTCTATTTACTCAAAGTGTCAAGTTTACAAGGATGATTTTATATCTCATGGAAGATCAAAGAGCCAAAATGTTGATTTTAAAGCTCTTCCTCCACATTTGTTGTTACAGTTGGACAATGCAACAAGTGATAATAAGAATCGCTATCTTTTCATGTTTTTATCACTTTTAAATGCACTTGGTGTCTTCGTCACTCTTGAGGTTGGATTATTGCCTGTGGGGCACACCCATGAAGACATCGATGTAACTTACAGAATAATTTCTTCCAACCTAAAAAGTAAAGATATATATTCTTTACTTGAAATGATGGATACATATCGCAAAATTGAAGAAAACCGAGTGTTTCCACCTACACTTATTGACAAGGTCTATGACTTCAAAAGTTTCCTTAATGGATACATCAAGGAGGGAAAAAATGCACTAGTTGGACATCTTAATGTTCAATACTTCCAATTTCTTCTACTCAATGATATTCCAGTACTAAGGTACAAAGAATCCATTAGGGTGAAATCGCGAAGTTGGGAAACACTTTTTGGCGGACGGCTAGAATTTGGGAGAAATTTTTAATTTCTCATCCGAGAAAATAGTCAACTCTATTTTTCGACCGAGAGTTTTAAAAACTCTCGTCCGAGAGTTTTATTGGGTTTAACCTGAGTTAAAAATCTCTTGGACGAGAGTTATGCATTTTCTCGTCCGAGAGTTTTATTCCTATAATAAAACGCCAAAATTATTAAGTTGTTAGAATTGGTACTTTATTTTATATAAACTCTCGGTACTTTAGAATTGGTACTTTATATAATTTTAATAATACTTTATTAAAATTAAAAAATGATAAAAAATAATAAAATTATAATTTTATTTTAAATTATTTTATTATTATTAATGATAAAAAATACATGAAGATTTAATTAAATAAAATTTGTTACAATATTTTGTAATATCAATATTATATAAAAAACTAAAAATATTTTATATAAAACTAGTTGATATATTAATATAAATCAAATAAAATTCTAAAACATAAATCAAAATAAAAACAACTATATATAATTTATATAATATTTTTTTTTGAAATTAATGAATAAATTTAAATTTAAAAAACAATTGACTAAATGCAATGAGGTGATAAAGGAGACAATGCATAGCACCTTAATATCGTTATAAATTCTTGGAAATCTCGAGAAATTTTTGAAGTGAGATGAGATTCTTGGAATGGATCACTTTATCTTCCACTTCAGTTTCACACGATTAACTGGTGAAATCGCGAAGTTGGGAAACACTTTTTGGCGGACGGCTAGAATTTGAGAGAAATTTTTAATTTCTCGTCTGAGAAAATAATCAACTCTATTTCTCGACCGAGAGTTTTAAAAACTCTCGTCCGAGAGTTTTATTGGGTTTAACCGGAGTTAAAAATCTCTCGAACGAGAGTTATGCATTTTCTCGTCCCCTCGTCCGAGAGTTTATTGAATTCTGTTCCTTGGAAGACTTTCTATACGAGAGCTTAAAAACTCTCACGAGAGGTTCAAAAAAAACCTCCCGTAGATTTAAGAAAACTCTCGTATGAGAGTTTTGAAAACTCTCATCCTAGAGTTTTTTCAACTCTCATTCGAGAGTTTTATTCCTATAATAAAACACAACAATTAATTATTAAGTTTTTAGAATTGGTACTTTATATAATTTAAATAGTACTTTATTAAAATTAAAAAATGATAAAAATAATAAAATTATAATTTTATTTTAAATTATTTTATTATTATTAATGATAAAAAATACATGAAGATTTAATTAAATAAAATTTGTTACAATATTTTGTAATATCAATGTTATATAAAAAACTAAAAGTATTTTATATAAAACTAATTAATATATTAATATAAATAAAATAAAATTCTAAAACATAAATCAAAATAAAAACAACTATATATAATTTATATAATATTTTTTTGAAATTAATGAATAAATTTAAATTTAAAAAACAATTGACTAAAGGAAATGAGGTGATAAAGGAGACAATGCATAGCACCTTAATATCATTATAAATTCTTGGAAATCTCGAGAAATTTTTGAAGTGAGATGAGCTTCTTGGAATGGGTCACTTTATCTTCCACTTCAGTTTCACACGATTAACTTGAAAGGAAGTCTATTTTCCTAGGTATGGATGTAAGGGAATGAAAAATATTATTTGAACATTGAGTGAGATGCCCTTCTTGGAATGGGTCCTCCTATATTCCACTTTAGTTTCACAAGATTAAATTGAAATGAAGTTTATTTTCCTAGGTATGGACGTAAGGGGATAAAGAATATTATCCGAAAAGGAAATGAATGTTAAGTGTGACATTCCAAGTAGAAGTGTATGGTATTGGAGAATTATGTTATTGCAGAAAACTAAACCTTGACCCCTTAACCCTTGACCCCTTAAACCCTAATTCCTAACCCCTAATCCCTAAACCCTTAACCCCCTAAACCTTAAACCTCTAAACCCTTAACCCCTAACCCATTTACCCCCACTAAACCTCTAAATCCCTAACCCATTTACCCCCACTAAACCTATAAATCCATAACCCATTTAACCCCTAAACCCTTAACCCGTACCCCTAACACGTTAACCCCTAACCCATTTAAGCACCTAAACCCCAAACCCCCTAACTCCTAACCCCTAAAATCCTTAACTGCTAAATCCCCTAACCCCCTAAACCTCTAAACCAATCCTAACCCATTTAACCCCCTAAAACTCAAAACCCCTAACCCCTTAAACCCTAATTCCCAACCCATAACCCTTGACCCCTTAAACCCTATTTCCTAAACCCTAAACCCTTAACCCCTAACCCCTTAAACCATAATTCCCAACCCCTAACCAATTCAACACCCTAAACCCCTAAAAACCTAACCCATTTAAGTGTTTATTCCATTTAACCCCTAAAATCCTTCACTGCTAAATCCCCTAACCCCCTAAACCTCTAAACCTATAACCCATTTAACCCCCTAAACCCTAAACCTCTAAACCGTTAACCCTTAACCCCTTAAACCCTAATTCCCAACCCCTAACCAATTCAACACCCTAAACCCCTAAAAACCTAACCCATTTAACCCCATTAACCCCTAACTTCTAAACCCTAAAATTCTTAACTGCTAAATCCCCTAACCCCCTAAACCTCTAAACCAACGATAACCCATTTAACCCCCTAAACCCTAAACCTGTAACCCCTTAAACCCTAATTCCCAACCCATAACCCATTCAACCCCTTAAACACCTAAACCTTTAACCCATTAACCCTTGACCCCTTAAACACTAATTCCTAACCCCTAACCCATTTAACCCCCTAAACCCTAAACCTCTAAACCCTTAACCCCTAACCCATTTACCCCCACTAAACCTCTAAACCCCTAACCCATTTAACCCCTAAACGCTAAACCTCTAAACCCCTAACCCATTTAACCCCTAAATGCTAAACCTCTAAACCCTTAACCCCTACCCCTAACCCGTTAACCCTTAACCCATTTAAGCCCCTAAACCCCAAAACCCCTAACCCCTTAAACCCTAATTCCCAACCCATAACCCTTGACCCCTTAAACCCTAATTCCTTACCCCTCAACCCTTAACCCCTAATTCCCAACCCCTAACCAATTCAACACCCTAAACCCATAAAAACCTAACCCATTTAAGTGTGGATTCAATTTAACCCCCAAAACCCTAACCCCTAACCCCTAAAATCCTTCACTGCTAAATCCCCTAACCCCCTAAACCTCTAAACCTGTAACCCCTTTAACCCCATAAACCCTAAACCTCTAAAACCTTAACCCCTAACCCCTTAAACCCTAATTCCCAACCCCTAACCAATTCAACACCCTAAACCCCTAAAAACCTAACCCATTTAAGTGTGGATTCTATTTAACCCCCAAAACCCTAACCCATAACCCCTAAATCCTTCACTGCTAAATCCCCTAACCCCCTAAACCTCTAAACCTGTAACCCATTAACCTCTAAACCTGTAACCCCTAGGAAGGATTGTCTGTAAGTTCAGGACCCGACTATTGAGCCGACCATCCTTTTCCGTTTCAGAGTGGGTAAAGCCATCCCTCCTTCAATAGAAAAAATTAGCTCTTCCCAGTTGGTTTGCTGCTGGGCGAGGCTGTAACTTACTATTAGCCGAATCAAGCAATGGTGGCTGACCACCATGTCTGCATGTTGTGCTTTTCTAATTCCACGAGCAATATCATGCAATAAAGAGTTTAAGAATGCAGGTAAATTGATAGTGCATTTTTGTTTTAGCACAGCTAACAGCTTAAGATGGCGAGGTCTTACCACGTCTTTTCTACCGTTGCATGTTATGTAAGCCCGCACGATCCTGGCTAATTCTGTCCATGGTTCGCCTAGCGACGCCGAGTGTACTCCTCTCCCTTTGACTATTAGCCTCTGTCCTTCATCTTGAAAGATTTGCATGGCCTCCCGAATTCTGATTTTCTTCTGAGTCCAGACAGTTCCTTGTGCGGGGATGCCGGATACTTCTGCAATTATCTCATTGGTCACCGCTATCTACCTTCCTCTAACTATGGAGGAACCTTCCTGCAGATTTAACAAGAATTTAGTAGCCACTGCTTCATGAGGTTGCTGCATTCTCATAAAGTATGTAATCCATCCCAGTTTGTCTAATATTGCCCGTGCAGCATCAGAGACAACCAACGTCTGAGGTTCGGTGCGAATTGGACGTCCTCCCATTTTTGTTCTTCGTTAATTGTTCTCAACACATGGTAACCTTAATGGAACAACACAACACAGTTCGCTAAAATTCGTTATTTTCTGAAAATACAAGGGTTTTAATTCATAAAAATCTATTGCAGAGATACAGGTGAAGAAATTTTGGGTATCTGATCTGCATGCAGATATTTCTGCCCCCCAAACTAATGAAAGGTCGACCTCGACCGTCGATTAAGGTGGCATGTGTGGAACAGCAATAGGACGGCAGTGAAAAAACATGCGCAATCATGATAAAGTCAATCAAATTAAGTAATTACTGAAATCGATGCGTAAGATAAATCGGTAATAATGAGGGAATCGCGTTGTAATAATTCAAGTATGAGGTGAAGGGACAGCAAAAGATTAATGTAATTGCGCTATTTACCACATTAAAGTAATATGATCGATTAATAATATTTTTCATGTGTGATGGTTCGGGGATAGAACTTAAGGAATTTTATGCATTTCGTTTGATATTCAATAAAAATTATAGGAAAGAGGGTTAAATAACTATTGATTTGTATAAGTATGACTTCAATACTATTAACAGAGCTCTGTTGCCCACAGGTGTCCATAAAAAAAATGCTCACAAATTCAAAATACAAACTTAAAACAATCGTTCAAAAAGTGATGTTCCTTTAAAAGGAACAGCAAAGATAATCTGCGAAACTGTTGTTCCTTTTAAAAGGAACAGCAAGGAAATGCTCTGCAGACATGCTGTTCCATTTGAAAGGAACAGCAAAAACACTACGCGAAACTGCTATTCCATTCGAAAGGGACAACAAGGAAATGCTCTGCAGACATGATGTTCCATTTGAAAGGAACAGCAAAAACACTGCGCGAAACTGCTGTTCCATTCGAAAGGAACGGTGGAAGTGCTGTTCCGTTAGAAAGGAACAGCAACACGGAAAAAACACAGAATTTTTATTATTTTTCATTTTTAAAGAAACTAAATTCAAACGAAATAAAGAAGTATTAACGAAACATCCATACCTAGGAAAATAAACTTCATTTCAATTTAATCTTGTGAAACTAAAGTGGAATATAGGAGGACCCATTCCAAGAAGGGCATCTCACTCAATGTTCAAATAATATTGTTCATTCCCTTACATCCATACCTAGTAAAATAGACTTCCTTTCAAGTTAATCATGTGAAACTGAAGTGGAAGATAAAGTGACCCATTCCAAGAAGCTCATCTCACTTCAAAAATTTCTCGAGATTTCCAAGAATTTATAACGATATTAAGGTGCTATGCATTGTCTCCTTTATCACCTCATTGCATTTAGTCAATTGTTTTTTAAATTTAAATTTATTCATTAATTTCAAAAAAAGTATAATATAAATTATATATAGTTGTTTTTATTTTGATTTATGTTTTAGAATTTTATTTTATTTATATTAATATATCAATTAGTTTTATATAAAATATTTTAATTTTTTTATATAACATTGATATTACAAAATATTGTAACAAATTTTATTTAATTAAATATTCATGTATTTTTTATCATTAATAATAATAAAATAATTTAAAATAAAATTATAATTTTATTTTTTTTATCATTTTTTAATTTTAATAAAGTACTATTTAAATTATATAAAATACCAATTCTAAAAACTTAATAATTGTTGTGTTTTATTATAGGAATAAAACTCGAGTTGAAAAAACTCTAGGATGAGAGTTTTTAAAACTCTCATACGAGAGTTTTCAAAACTCTCATATGAGAGTTTCATTCGGTAAACTCTCAGGCGCAAACTCTCGTCCGAGAGTTTTTTAAACTTTCGGCCGAGAGTTTGGCCATGCGTTTAAATGTAACTTTAGGTGGGTTAAACTCTCGGTCGAGAGTTTTATAAATTTCTCGTCTGAGACATTATCTCGACCGAGAGTTTCTGGTCAACGAAAAACACAGAAAATTCTGCATTTTTCAGGAACCTGCAACTTTGGAGGGGCAGAACACCTACAAAAACAAAATTTTATATGTCGGACCAAGTATCATTAGATTCATCTCTGAATCTAGTTTCTGATGATATGAGATTTGTGGAGTTTCATTAAAAAATTCATTTTTTTATTAATTTTTTACTAAACTGTGTCACTATGGAATTTCATTTTTCGAAAAATTGCACTGAATGAAAATTCAATAACTTTCTACTGAGGACACCAAAAAATTCAAAAAAATCATGCTGCACTTCCTCTCCCTGTCTACTTCAAAAGGGTACTCTCATTTTTCTTATTGACGGTCACATTGAAAAGAAAATCAAAGGATTATAAAATGTACTGAAACATCACTGTTTTTTTTTCTTCGTCCATTTCAAAAAATAATAAAAAATAGTGATTTAATCCGAAAATTACCGAAAAATAGTCTGTGCACTAGTGCAATATATGCATATTATGATGCTATGGTTTTTTTCCAAAAAATGAATAACCTTCCCTAAAAAAAGTAAAGGATTATAAAGTGACTATTTATGTTTGCCTGAAAATTTCAAGTATATGCACTTAGTAAACAAGAAATTTACCCCTCTATATGTCAATATTTAAAAAAAAAAAAAATATGGGTATGGAGGCAAGACAATTCTCTACAATTCTTGTTTTTATGTCAAAGCATAATTTGCAATAAAAATATGAGTTTAGTGGAGTTGAAGTTGAAAAACATAGAAAATTACAATTTTCAACGTCAAAAAAGGGCAAAAAGTGTTTCCCAACTTCACATTTTCACCCTTAAGAGCTTCTTCAAAATAATTTCCATAAACTGTAAAATCATCCATATACACTTCCACACAATCATGAATTAGATCAGAGAAAATACCTAATAATTCTCTTTGTAATGGAGCTAGTGCATTACATAATCCAAAAGGAAGAACTCGGTAAGCATAAGTTCCCCATTGACAGGTAAATTTGGTTTTATATTGATCTTCTGGTGCTACCGGTATTTGGCTATAGCCACTAAAACCATCGAAGAATGAGAAATAATTCTTGGTTGCTAATGTATCTAAAAATTGATCTATGAAAGGAAGTGGAAAATGATATTTCAAGGCTGCCTTATTCAACTCCCTATAATCAATGCATACTCTCAATTTTCCATTATTTTTAGGAACAATTACTAAATGTGAAAACCATTGACTATCTAATATTGGATTAATGAAATTTACATTCAATAGTTTCTCTAGTTCCTCTTTAACAATTTCCATTAAGTTTGGGTTCATTCTTCTTTTCGGTTGTCAGATTGGTCTGGCATTCTCATCAATATATATGTGATGCACGCAAGTTTTAGGATTAATTCCTTTCATGTCAGTGTATTCCCATGCATATGAAGAAGAGTGTTTTTGTAATATTTCTATTAATTTCCTCCTTTGAAATTCTTCTAGATTTTTATTTACATTGAAAATTTTTCCTCTAAAAATTTCTATTGAAGAATTTCGAAATTCCTCCATAGAATTTAAAGACATCTATTGGTAATATAAATATTCAATATTGCATTTTTCTTGAAAATTTTGACTAGTCTCATAGTATGAAGAGGATTCAATATTTTCTATTGAATTTAAGATTTGATCCTATTCAGTTACTTGTGAGATAGTAAAAATAGGTTGTATATCATTATCATCATCCATCCGTTCTTCACTTTCTACCTATATAATTGTTTTTTCAGGTGGATACAGTCTGAATTTCTTTGTTGAGTTTGTATCAGAGATGAACATATCACCAGATCTATAATTGATAGAAGCATAACCTATATCTAACCAATGTCTTCCTAAGATTAATGGATGTCCTCCTAAGTTATCCTTG
The DNA here is from genome assembly GCA_034641835.2 of Pinus albicaulis. Lineage (NCBI taxonomy): Eukaryota > Viridiplantae > Streptophyta > Pinopsida > Pinales > Pinaceae > Pinus > Pinus albicaulis. The sequence goes on along the minus strand of CM076577.1, from coordinate 847,194,571 downwards.
GGTGTCAATATAATGAAATCAACCAGATATTCCCAAGAATATATGGATACATAAATGTCCTCAAACACACCATCAGGTTTAATTACAAATCCATCTGCTAATTGTAACAATGTTGGTGTATATTAGAGATTAGGAATTTTTAGTTGCTCCATAGCTTTTTTACTCATGATTTTTATAGATGCTCCTAGATTAATCAATGTGTATGGTATTTCAATACAATTTATGTTTGTTTTCACAATGGGACTTCCTCGATCTAAATATTTCTGAATAGTTGTTTTTCCCATCATGACATCTACAATTTTTCCAACTAACTAAATTATTTTGACTTATTCTCTTTTTCTTCCTGGTATTTTAATAATTAACTCCCTAATTTTCTTTGCAAAAATTGGAATTTATTTGATAGCTTGTAGCAAAGGAATTTTTATCCAAACATTCTTCATCTCATGTAACATATCCTAATCAGGCAACATGATCTATATTTCTAACCCTTTATCATTCTTTAACCTTTCAGGGAAAGGTGGTCTTGAGACAGATACTGAAGGTTGTTCTATAATAGTAGTTGAGTTTATTGGAGTATCATCAAAATGTGTAGGAATGTTTTGTGTTTGAATATTTTCTTTCTAATTGAGAGAGATATCTTCCAGAGAGTGATCATACTTTTTATTTTCTTGAATAACAATAGATGGTGACTTCATTTCCAATACTCTACCAAATCTAAGTTGAACGTTCCTAATATCTAATGGATTTATCATATAGGTCTGAAAATTTTCTCCCTCCATATTGTAAATAGGTTGTGAAATTTATTATTTAGGTTAAGAAGTGGTTGAGCATGTAATTTATTTGGTCGTTGCGGAAATGGTAATGAAAGTTGTGGATTTGGATTTTGATTTTCAGCTTGTGGTGGTGGTTGATTAGATTGAGGAAAATATTGTGGTGAGAAAGTATGATAATGTTGAGGGCTTTGAGAATACTGAGGATATATTCCATAAGGAGTTTTCCATCCATGTGCCCAAGGTTGAGGTTGAGGCCATGATTGGAAAGGAATAGGTGTAGGCCAATTGTTTTGTAGTGGTTGTGGATATGTTTAAGTGTTGAATCCTTGATTTTGCCATGGTATTTTGGGAACAAAAAAAAGCGGGTCTATATGATTTGGAACTACTTTATCTGGTAAACGACTTTAAGACCTAGTATTGAAGGAAAATTTTTTGTATCGTTATTTTCTACACATATAAGGAAAATTTCCACACTATTTAAGTCAAGAGGACATTCTCTCAAGTCATATTTCTTTTTCCACTTAGGAAAAAAAAATAAGGCATCACTTTCAACTCTTTACTTGTTTTGTAATTTTAAGGTGTCTATTTGTTCACCAACACTCCTTAAAATGTGTCTTTTAAATTCATCAAGAAAATTTCCTATTTCAGGCCTACTTACTGTTCCTGATGTAGATTTATTAATTCTAGAGATAATAGGGCATCTTGAACTATTTCCAACTCTTGATTTACCTCTTGAAATATGTATGCATAATTAAAACATTTATGGTAATTATAACTAAGAAATAGCTCCTTCTCCCATAATGTTGAGGATATCTATCCATTCCTCTCTAATGGATTTTAATAGGAGAGATTTCAAAGTATCTTCATCCAAATTTTCCATTTTATCCCTCTTAAGATTATAGATAAATATTTAAATTAAATCCTCAACATTTTCATATTCTCTTTACTTCATTTTAAAAACTTCATCCTTATGATTATGGTGCATACATTAATCCTTATATTTTGATAAGAATGCAATTTTTATTTCTTCTCATGTTCTAATAGATTTTTTATTAAACCCATGAACCATTTTAATGTTGCATCATTAAGTGTTACTGGAAAAAAATTAAATTTTTGAGAATCGATCAAATAATCATAATATTTACATAAAAATTCGAACTCAAAACAAAATTTTTCAGGATCCTGACTTCTTAATGCATGGAAGTTAGGAAGGATAAAGGGTGAGAATTTTTTCATTGTTGTTGCATTATCTTCATCATAGATAGGAAACACAACAAGATTTGGTTCTCCTCTGTCTCCTTCTACCTCTCTTCCCCTTCCTCTTCCTCCACCTCTTCCTCTTCCAATTCATCCACCTCCACTCCTAGGTGTACCTCCTCCAATTCTCAAATGTTCATCATTTATATTGTCTACTTCTCCTTCTCGTTTCCCAGTCATTTTAGATTATTTATAACTAATGTAAGGTTCCAAAATTGAACTTGTTTTTTCTTCTTCTAGTTCTTCTAGTTCCTCTATGAATTGTAGATTAAAATAGGTGTTTTCTTCTCCTTCTTCTTCACTAGGGCCTTATAGTTCTTCAGCTAGAATTTTTTTTATAGTTGAAGTTAGGAATATTACTCCTTTTGTTGGGGATGTAGGATCTTGTTCTTCTACAACTACTTCGGTTGATGAGGTTGACTTTCAGATATCAATAATTCACGAAGTCTATGTATGCCTGCAATGGATGGTATGCTAGTTTTGGTGGATAGTATGGAACTACAAGGTCATTATGGAGTGAGTGGTGTCGTGGGAATTAAACTTATACCTCGAGCTATAAATTTACCCCTAGAATCTCTTTCACTATGCATATCATTTTTTCTATTTTACTATTTTTTTTTAAGAAAAATGCTCCTATATACAATTCCCCAGAAATGGCACAAAAATTTTTAGTCAATTCAATGGTCTTAAATTTCTTACATAAATTATTGACCAGGGTTCGTAAAATTGTGAAGTTTGAGTGCACTATATATGCTAGAAGCCTCTTTTAATTCAGTTTATTAATGTGATGATTGAGCTTATAGAGTTTACTTGTAAGCATATTTTTTTATTCTTATGTCCCTAATGAAATTGATAAATTAAAATCACAACTAAGTTCTTAAAATAAAATCTGTAAAATAAAACTAAAGAAAACTTAACCAATTTATTTTTAGTCTCTAAAAATATAATTACTCAACTATTGTTCTAACAGTCCTATGCATAACGAAAATTAAATTCTATAAATGGAAATCACACATGATTTTAAAATGAAATATTCTCGAAATGAAAACTTGAAAATAAATTACTGCTTCTTTTGAAAATGAATCACTCATATTCTGAAAATAAACTAATAAATTTGTAAAGAAATCACTTAATGCTTGCAAATAAAACTATGAAGAAATATATGAAAAATGATTGGTCTGTAATTGACAATTTAAAAGGAAATTAATATTCCAATGGCCAGATGATATTCAAAGAACTACATCAAATGATAAAATGAAATTATGAAAGAAACTATCTACATCAAATGGAAAAATGGAAACATAAAAATGGCTACGTCAAATGATAAAATGAAAACATGAAATCAACTACATCAAATGATAAAATAAAATTTTTGAAACAATTACAACAAATGAAAAAATGGAAACATAAAAATAACTACATCAAAAAAATAAAATGCAAAACCTTCATTGTTTGCAAAGGCCCTCCACAAACAGGTTGTCTCAAATATTTACTCCAACTATCAGCTACACATCAAATATTCAAACATATTCTTCATTAGAAAGGATGAAAAATAGAGTTTTAAAATATCACAGTCACATCAAACATTATGCACACCCCTTTAGGTTTTGTTTGTAGGGTATTCATAAAATATTGTGCTCACAACTATTTGAGGCTTTCATGCATACTTAAGCTAGCAAAAATCGAATTCGACTTATAGAAAAATCATAATATAGCCTATTCATGATTTTCTATTTGGAAAATAAAATCATGAATCATGAAGATCTCAGACTCTCACTCGCATGTTCAGAAACTAGTTCACTCGCTCCTTTGACCACACAATCAAACAGTTTCTTTCATGATCTCGCTCATATCAATAGGAGTAAATCCATAGGAGATCAATGTTCACCATTTCATGTACTTCTTCACATAGCTGACACCTCAGAGTGCGATAAACCATGGATTTAGCTAAATAAATGCAAATTAGTTGCAGAATCAGGTCAATTCCATAGAAAATAAAAATATTAACTTAAGAATAAAAAACATTGTTAAATATGAAATACAAGACATTTAAATACCTTACCATGTCAAAAACCTGGATTTTTATTCTTATTTGACTTGATTATGATGGTCAAAAATACGTAAAATAGGTAAAAGAGCGTCAAAATGAAGCAATCATGAGGCTCTAGACCTATCTATCAGTATTTGTTTCTCGAGAATGACAAAATAAAGAGGCGAATTCAGGAGCTACTGTATAAAGGTCACACATGAATGATTTCATCACCTTGTGGGAGCCTGATCGTGTTGGTATAGAAGAAGGATTTGACTTGGAGACTTTGCATTGACTATCGGGCACTAAACAAGATCATTTTCTGCAATAGGTATTTGATCCCACGAATTGATGACCTTCTGGACCAACTAAACGGGGCCAAATATTTCAGAAATATTGACTTGAAGTTTGCGTATCACCAAGCACCAATCGAACCCTCCAATATGTGGAAGACCTCCTTCAAAGCCAAAGAGGGACACTTTGAATGGATGGTCATGCATTTCGGGTTGATGAATGCTCCTGCGACCTTCATGAGGTTCATGTGCGACATCTTGCAATGATTGACCAACACATTCATGGTAGTGTATTTGAATGACATCTTAATCTTTAGCTATAGTTGGTAAGGGCACCTCCAGGACATTCTACGGGTCCTCCAAACACTGTGGCAACACAAGTTGTGTGTCAATTTTGAAAAATACACTTTTGGCATGACCGAAGTTCAATATATGGGATACATAATTGTTGAGTGGGGGGTGCATGTGGACCCAACCAAGATCCCTGTCATTCGAGATTGGTTAGCCCAACCAATATAATAGAGCTCTGCAAATTTTTGGGTCTTCCTAATTTCCACCACGAGTTCATGTTGGGGTTCTCTCATATAGCTTGGCCTTTGATTCAAGTCACTAAGGGAGGAGCGAAAGAAAAATTCTTTCGGTATAAATTATAATAGAGGACATTGAAAGATTTCAAGAATCACTTTTTCTCTATATAAATTCTCACATTATGAGGCTTGAAACAATTATTTGAGATCACAACATATACCTGTAACTATGCTACTGGGGCAGTTCTTACTCAGGAGGGGCATCCAATGGAATATCGCAGTGAGACACTTTTAGACATAGTATGGAAGTATCCCACCTATGACAAAGAGATGTATTTAATTGTGCAGGCATGTTGACAATGGAAGAATTACATTTTGGGGAAGGAAACGGTCATCCACATAGATAATTGACCCCTGCAGTACATAGAGACACAAGGGAAGTTGCATAATAATCGCTATAAAAAATGGTCCACATACTTGCAACAATTCTGTTTCAACATCAGGTACAATAAGGGAATCACCAATAATGTTATAGACTGCCTCATCCAAACACTGATCATGGCACTATTCACTCTGCTCGACTCTTATGTGCACAAGACTTGGGGTTGGTCGCATCTCTGCAAACGTGATCTAGAATTCGATAACACATACCAGATGCCCCTGGAAGGGAGGAAAGTTCCAAAGTTTCACCTCTAGGATGCATTTTTATGCCACCTAGGACACCTATGTGTTCCTTCAATGAAGATTTCTAAGATTATTTTGGAAGCACACTATAGTCGGGTGACTAGAGATTTCGGGGTCAAGAAAATAGTGGCAGTACTAAGAAAACATTTCTATTGGCCAAAACTTCAAGAGGATGTCTAGAAGCACATCAGACCTTACACTTCCTGTGTCATTTCCAAATCGACCATCATGCAACAATGCCTATATACTTTAATTCCTACCTTAGTCGACCTTGGGAATCGATCTTTATGGATTACATGTCAGGCCTTCCTTCTACCAAGCATGGAAATGACTGCATTTTTTTGGTCGTCGACTGATTCTTTAAGATTTCCATTGTGGCAGAGTGCAAGAAGTATATCAAAGTATAATAGACTACTAATATCTTCTTTAAATGAGTGTGGGTACACTTTGGAATCCCATATTCCATTATCTCATATCGGGAGAAGAGGTTGCTCAATACATTTTGGTCAAGTCTCTAGTTGATATTGGACACCAAGCTCACTAAGTTCACAAATTTCCACCCCCAAACTGATGGCCATATAGAGGTCATCAATAGGATGATTTTACACATTCTACGTAGGTACAACTTGAAGCACCCACACACATCAAATGAAATCCCCCTATGTCCAGTACAACTATAACCACGCTCTCCACAACTCAACTAGCCACAACCCCTTTTAGGTTGTCTTGGGATTCTAGTGATTATGTCCCATTGATATGGCCATACCATTTGTAGGTACTCAGGAAGATTCAACTTATGTCAAGTCTAAAGATGATCGAGTGAAAAAATTCATTGATCTCATTTAGCACATTTAGCAATAGGTACAGTACATATTGGATAGAGCCAATGCTAAGTACAAGTAGCGACATGATCAACATTGGGTGCCACACAAGTTCTAAGTGGGTGACAAAATTTGGCTAGATTTGCAGAAGGAGTACCTCACTGGACCCCACTGCAAGCTTCCCCCACTTTGATATGGGCCATGCAACATCACCAATGTTTTCGGGTAAAATGCCTTTGAGCTCAATATTCCACCATTCCTTGTTCTACACCCAGTTTAATTTCCACCATTACTCGACACATCATGCATTGTAGAACAACTTACACCAACAAAGATAAACCTCCAGTGCATGGAACCTACCAGAATTGATCGCATCATATACATGCATATCAAGAACAATCACACGCAGAGGATCCGGAAGTATCGGGTTGTCAATGCAGGCCAACTCCTGCACCAAGGAAAGTGGCTCACTAGGGACCTAGTTTAATAGAAGTTTCCTCATCTCATGGAGGAACTCAATGCAATGGGGAAAATTGTTGCATAAGGGGGGAGGAATGATCCAGGTTGATATTGGTGATCACCCACCTATTCCACTTAGACCCTTTCTTTCATTTTTTTAGTTTCCTTAATTCTAGCACAATTTACTATGTTTGGCATTTTTTTGGGTCCTGAACTTTCGGAGGCATTTTGAGGCCCTAAATGATTGTTTTTGGGAAAATTGGGGTGAACATGGTTATTTTATTGATTTTGGATACTCAAAAGTTGTATTCCTCATATATATATTTCGAACGAGGCACTGTGTGTGTCAAACAGAGATCGTATGCCAAAGTCACAACTCCGGGAAGTTGATATACCAATTTACTTAAATGTGGCCCATTGTTTTGGCACTTCATCTCCTAGGGTTTGGTTTTTGGATGTTTAATGTTTTCCATTGTTTCTAAATAATAAATAGGCCTTTGAGCTTATTTTTAACACAGTTCAAAGGCATGTAGCCTCAACATATCTTCTTAGAGATAAGCTACCATCGCCCAAGCTAGTTTATCTCCATTATATCTGTAAGCATATTTCAGTTATAAGTTGATATTAATGAAATGAATTTTTATCTCTGAGGCATCTCTATGTTTATGTTTATTTATGTATTTTATTTCTCCCTTGTATAAGTTTGGATCAGATTTTCATGACAAGAAACATGAATCCTTTCTTGCTACTGTGCTTGGCCTGCGTGAGTGTGATTAGACTCACTGAAGTAGGTTTTTTGTTACCGTACAAAATTTCCTTTCTCCCTACTCATCTACGCACTCAAGTTATTTTTCATAAAAAATCCACTTTAGTTATATGCCAGTACAACTAGTCCATTCCAACAACATATTACATGCACCCAATGGGAATATATTGAGATGTGTTTTTTTAGGCATGCCTATGAGGTCAAAGATACATGATATCAATGAGTAGTTATTCCTTCTTTTGGTTTCAATTACCAATCAAACCAACCATGGTTCTTCATGGAACTTGTTGACAAAATTGAAATTTTCAGCAAGTTGTGGGATAATAGTTGTAATTAGAACCTGGATCAATTACAACATGAATAAATTGGTCATGGAGCTTACCTTCCATATTAATGATGGATGTCTAGTGGTCTTCCTAGCGGTTATCTATGACTGCATAAATTCTAGGCAAATCTCAAGCCACCTCACCCATACTCTGAGCTTCTTGGGCACTGTAAATATTTGGTCCAACATTATGTTGATGTGTAAATTCTCTTCTTTCGTGGTTTTCACGACATGTCCAACACCTTAGTGGTTCTCAGCCTTCAAGCTTAAACTTCCATACTACCAGTCGCTTCACATTCCTTTTAACAACAACATTAGCCTTATGGTGGGGTTTATTTACAGGGTATGGATGGCTACCTTCATTCTTCTCTAAAAATTTCTTGGGGTAACTCTTCTTATGTCTAAGATTTATCTTTTTCTTCCAGCTGATTTTAATTTATGTCTTGTTTTTTTCTTACTCATAGAAATGCTTCAACTTCTTGATAGCATCGTTCGAAGTTGGTGGTTCCGCAAACTTAATTTTATCGCGAAATGCTATAATAAATCCACTAACAAATCTTTCAATCTTATATTTCTTGTCCTTGAGGTATGGCACATACCTCAATAGTCCTAGGAACCTGGTGAAATATTCATTTTCTAACAATTACCTCATCTTGAGTTCATGGAACTTTTTTTCCTTTCCATCATAATAATGCTCAAATAAGTATTTATCCCTGAAGAGATTCACAAATTATTCCTAAGTTAATTCCTCCTCACAAATGCCTCTGACATTCTTCAAATCCTCCAACCATATGTCTACCTCTCCCTTCAAGGTGTTTGTGTAGATTATAGATTTCATACTTTGAATAATCATTGATTCTAAAAATCTTCTTCATGCACAAAAACCATGCTTCTATTTCTTCTAATTTCTTCAAATCCCTATCAAATGTTGGTGGTTTGGCCTTCTTAAACACCTGATTCATGTAACCCTTTTCCTTATTTCATGAATGATGATTATGGGAGTGATGGTGTTTTCTCTTAGAATTAGAACTAGATGTTCTGCTAGAATGATGCACATGTGTGGTGGTTCCTCCTCTTGGGGTGCTCAATGATACAGTTACTGGAATATTGTATTCACTTCCAAACCTATGCATCTTCGTTAATCTACTACAATATGCTCGATTAGTATTTTCATCTGACTCGTGAAGGATCTTTCTATCTCTATGACTAGCACTCATCTCACATTGCTTATGCCTTTGTAAGTATGAGATACATTGTAGAATGACTCAATTTATCTCAGCTTATTTCTCTTGTGATCTTACTAGCCTTTCACTATCTTCCTTTAAGCTTCAAAATTTAGCCCTTGCGCTTCTAAAATTATCCATCCACTTTGGACTACTGAAATTCCCTCCCCATTGGTGAACTGATCTTTCTTCGTTATTGGCCCTACCCTCATCACTTCCATGTTGTGATTGGTTAAAGTGTATGAAACCATTCCACTCCTCGTTGTTGAGTTATCTCTATTTTGGGAAGCTTATAATGTGTTGTCAATCACACCAACTATTATATTTTCATGTGATAAATAAAAAAACATAATTATTACCATAAACTTGCATTCATGGAGTTGTGATGACTATCTGTGCTATGAAAAAACAACCATTTTAGTATACCCATCATATTTACTAAATCATATGCATCAATCATATATCAAATAACTACAATGGTTAGTGGGTAATAATTGATGAGTGGAAAAATCATTCCATGTTCCATCTCTTTATAAAGGTACAGTAATGGACTATCTACAACAAACAATATGAATTACCACACAGTTGTCAAAAAGGCAGTAAATCAGTAATGTAACATTAAAACTTACCAAATTCATAAACTACCACAACTACTAATTTAATCAAACATTTCAACTATTTAGGTTATTGTTGTTTTGAACATTAACAGATTGAGTATTTCAATTATGGTTGCAATTAATTTATTAGACTATATTCTAACACCTAAATAGTTATTCATTTAATTTTCCAAAAATCATCACTTTCTCACAATAAATCCCATCTAGTTAAAATGTTAACCTCAATGCTCTAATACCACTTGTAACAAATGCTAGCCCACTTGCTTACTAGTGGGTTGGCTATCACTTGTCATACTTGGGTTTGGAAGCATTGTCTGAACTTTAGAAATGATCCTCAGAGCCACATAAACAAGGACTATTAACCTCGAAAATGTATGAATCCATATATATATATATATATATATATATATATATATTGTGCCCCCATGCTCGAAAGGTCCCACTATGTTTAACTGAATCTAATGGCCATGACTGTTAGTGTAGATTATTAACCCAAGTGTACAAAATGAGCTCACACTACAAGAAAAAAGAACATTGGTGAGGGGCGAAAATGGTCACCATAAGCTCATTGGTGAGGGTCAAAAGAGTCTTCGTCACCAAAAACTGGACGTCACCAAAGGTGGCGTCGCTGAAAGTATAGGCGTTGTGGTGACATTCAAGGTGCGTCACTAATAATGATTTATAGTGACAGATAGTGACCGTCACCATTTCATATGAGAAATGCTGACGGACAATAGCCTCCGTCACCAAAAAATTAAACGTCACCAAAGCTGGTGTCACCAAAATTATGTGTTGTGGTGACATTCAAGGTCCGTTACAAATATTAACTATAATGACAAATAGTGACCATCACCATTTCGTATGAACAGCAACGTTTTTTTGTGATGGACCTTTCATGACTGTCGCTATTGGTATATATATATGGCAACATTCATTGACCGTCACCATAAACTCATTGGTGACATCAAGGTCCATCACGAATAATGACTATAATGACAAACAATGACCTTCACCATTTCATATCAACAACAACGATTTATGGTGACGGACCTTTAATGGTCGTCATTATTGATGTGTATATATGGTGGCATTCGTTGACCGTCACCATTTCATATTTTGGTGAGGGTCGAAAAATGTCACCAGAAGCTCATTGGTGATGGTCAAAAGAGCATCCGTCACCAAAAACTGATCTTCGTCATTCTCTATGAATATCAGTGCATGATGGAATCGAACCACCAACCTCCTAATTGTAAAGCAGGTGCTCTTCCATTGAGCTAGCACCCTTTAAAGAATTATACTTTAAACTAGCAATTGCCCCTAAAGGCGCAAAGATACACCAAATGAATAAGAACCAGGAAAACTGAAAGAATTCAGTGTCCTTGCTCCTATTTTTATTCTACGACACTCTACAATGTATGATCTTGATCTTTGACGTATTTGTGCCAAGTGGTTATAATTTAATAGTAAATATTATATTTAGATAAAATAAATGAATAACTGAGAAGGCATTATGGGCTAATTTTTAATCCTTACACCAAAATCTCTTTATTCAAGTCTATGGAACAACTCGTTCAAAGTTCAAACTGAAGTAGATTTTAAATGGAAAGCCTAAAACCAGCTAAGTAGTTTACAAGTTAACATTTTGGATATAACTTTGGTTCAATTTATATGACAAGTTATGCCATAACCTTGAAACTAGTTTCTTAGCTATAAGACTTTCTTAAGTCAACAATGAAAAAGAAAGATAGTCATGGCAAGCAAAATTCTATTGTTTTTTCTAATGAGGGTGCATGTAACTTGATAAAGGTTGTATGAGAGTATCAAACCATAAACAGTTTCACTAAAACATGGAAATGACAGTCTTGTTAAGCAACAAAATTTTAGTTGAATATATGAAAAGCATCAAGCTAAATGATATAATCAAACTAAAAATCACTGTAAAAAATAAAATTTCCATCATATACCATCTGGTTTGGTTAGTTTTTCAGAAACAGAAAGTGCAATTGCATGATCCAGTTCCTCATCTTGATTCTATAATGGACCATCCTGAACAAAAATTTCCACATACAACAATCAATGTTATCATATTGGTAAGACTTTTGATATAATCTATCAAAGCATGTACTATGTAGGAGAATAATTGAAAATCACAACTAGAAATTTGAATAACAACATAGAAATATAAAGGAACATGTAATAGGAAAGGAAAAACTCCACAGTTTGAGAAATATGAACAATCCATGAACCTGTTATTATATATTGATATAGATAACGAAATAGAAATCTAGATTTATGAAATTCAAGTATCACACAACAATGTATTGAACAAATATCAATATATAAAATAGTATTTTTTACATTTAGATTTACCTTGCAGAACCTCAGGAAAAAGTTTCTGCAGAAATAGCGAATAAACATAACAACATGGACCTTAGGAGAAATTGTGCAGGGGATAAAATATGAAGGTAAAGCACTAGAGAAGTATTCAAAGAAAATGATGAAAAGCGTATCTAGAAAGAACTTAGAACCCTCTGAAGTAAACCACACATTTATCATCATGACTAGTACACTTGCAAAAAAAGATCAGAATAAATTATGAACTATTCCACCAAAAAAAAGTCAATTTTTCCACTAAAATATAGTTTCAAATTAAACACTAGCATGACGCTAACTTTGTTAGAGCTAACTGATAGAATATTGAAGTTTAAAATACAATACACCCTGATGAATTAGGGATTACTGTGGCATTAGAGGGCACATGTCAAATTACATTGTCATCTCTAAATGCATCCCTACATAGTGTCCATCTAACACTTTGTGACTTGAACCTTTAAAAGGCTTGCTCAACCACTTCATCATTCAAGATTTATTGTGAGTATGATGGTACAATGTGACCTGCATGTCCCAAATAACATGAGCCAACAATGAAAACCATAGTTAAATTATTAATGCCTTACTAATTTAATCCTTGAAAAGACGAAAAACATGAATCCAATAAAGAAAATGATAAGGTTCTCGTTAACCAACTATTATATTTACAGATATGGAATAATTTTTGATTGGTTGTTTCAGAATTTAAAGCATTTTAGTTATTCTCTCAAACATATGAAACGACACTAAAATTACCAAGGTCATATTTCAACATAAATCTTGCAAAAAATAAGATTGCAACTATGAAGATATTATTACAAAAATCTTACAGAAAATCTGATTGCAACTATGAAGATATTATTACAAAAACCTTGCAAAAAATCAGATTGCAACTATGAAGATATTATTGCAAAATTCTTGCAGAAAATCAAATTGCAACTATGAAGATATGGTTCTAAATTTTAAAAATTATAGTAATAAATTTCGTCTTCAACATGACTTAACATTTTATATCATATTAGACAAATTTTTAGTCAGGGAAAAAGTACAAGGTTCGGAGTTAAATACTTGCGTCAAGGACAAGGAGATATCATATACAACTTTCTGAGTTGAGGTTTATCACTAGAGAACATAGTCTTGAGTCTTAAACTAGTACTTAATAAGGGAATTTTGGAAATAAATGGGTACAAAATGTGAATTCATCCCTCATGAGTCATGGCAACCCGCAAACAACTCCTAAGGCTTTACAACCACTGCAGTTGCACCCATCACGCTACGTTTTTAGGTTGAATTTTCCACACCTGAGGCTTTGCAAGTTTCATCCACAGTAGTTGCACCCATCACACCACTTTTTTAGGTTGAATTGTCCACGTATCCTAATCCACAGAAGATGTAGTTGAATAGTTTGTTGTGCAGAATTGCACATCTTTTTCCCACAACTGACCATAAGTTCTTCTGTGTGATGAGTGCACCAAATATGTATCATGGGAGCCACAAAACCTGCAAACACAATTATCCATAAAGTATAGAACAAGGAGGATGTAACTGGCAAGAACAAAGCTGGGAAAAATTCTCCCTTGCAATGAAATTCCAGATGTGACTCCTCATGAACAGAGAGCCATTCTTATCAAAGTATTCTAAGAGAAACATGTTTTAAAGCTAAATGGATACAATTCATTAACCACCCTGCCATCCTACCATGTCATATCACCTTGAGCACCCTGCAACACAATGACTCCCTTGGTAGAAAATGCCAAATAGCTAAATAATTTTGATCAAAAATGTAAAAACAACATCCAGATATGGGAAGAATACACCAATGCCCAACAGGCTTGGGACTAGCAATTGCCAGCGAGGAGTTCACACCTTTGGTCAAGATTTTGTTCTCACAGTTTTCACCCATGGGGGATAGGAAGGGATTGAAATTATGGCATTGGGAGGTGATGAACCATGTACATATATTGCCACTTGTGACATGATTGCTCTTCGTGAGACAATTGTTGATTAGTACAAAAAATGTATATATTCTTGGAATATGATCCAGCTATGAATATGGAAGTGTTTAACTATCTTATTGAGGACATTGTATTTGTGAAAATCTGGAATTCAAATATTTAAAATAACATAATTTATGGGGGTAACGAGGTATGCGAGGGAGTGGTAAGCTGGAAGTCAAATCTGAAATAACACAATTTCAAAATAACTTAGGGTTTACAGTGGCTCCACCAAAGATACTCTGACATTGGAGGTTTTTCTCATGGTTATTTTAGATTGTTGGAGAATCTTTGGTGGAGCTAGGGTTTCTCTTGGTTTTCCCTATCTAGGGTTTTCAAAAACATGGAGAATTATATGATAAGTTGTGATTGTGTTCATGGGTTTCATTTTATATATATGAAGTTTTGGAGTGAATGTTCCAACAAATCCTAACACCTTAAGACAAAAACACAAAGTGAAAAGAAGATTTAATGAGAGAGAGAGAGAGAGAGTAGCACTACTCTTACATCCCTAACCCAAGTATGAAAAGGAATATGCACAAGTGCATGATCAACTATAATAAAAACTCACTCCTTCCTCTATTTATATGAGAGGTAAAGAGGCTTTACAGTAACAAGTGGACTTAGTCCACTACAAGAAAACTTGAAAGACACATTTAGGTCCACTCATGCGAAGTAGTCTACTCTATGTGACATGTGTTAGCATCAAAGGTGAAAGTGATTAACAAGCAAGCCCTCCATGGCATGAGCACTACTCCCCAAGGTCCAACAATCCTCCAAAGGTCCTAAGCTCCAATACATCTCCTAGGTCATGTGTCTCCTTAAGGACAATGCATATCCAAGGTAATGTGTCACCTTAAGGACTCCCACACCTACATATCCACTCCGTAAACCCAAGAGTTCACATGTCAAGGGATTTTGTGTGCTCGTGTTGATTTTGGGATGTTTTTATCATGGTGAAATACCCAACTCTACTCCAAGCACACAAACTCCCTTCATGCATCAATAACATGAAGTCACCAAGCTCCATAATAATGCAAAACTTCGAGGAAGAATGTCTTTCAAACATCCAAACAAGGTCTAGCAGCAAACAGTAAACCACCTCCAATGTCCAAGTCCATCAATGTAAAATTCATGCTATTATTATTTCAAGAATATTTATATTTTATCCAACATGATGACCCACTATGTGCACTATTTGTAGGGAATCTTTTGGATTTTTCTGCTTCAACGTGTTGATCCACTATGTGCATTGGTCAACAACTCTATTTATTCAAGGAAATCTTCTAAAGTTCTTTCCAAGTTTCATTTCTCTTTCCTTTCATCAATAAAATTGGAGCAACTAACTAGGATTCCATTAGCTGTTGTCCATCCAGTTGTTTCCTAAACAAGTTCCTATTGCTTAAAGAAAGTAGGAAACCATCATGAAACATGACTATAGACACATAGTTTCAGTAGCTATAATCTGACAATGTTATTGAAAACACTGTTAGATTTGTTTCATAAAAGAGCACCTAGTCCCAAACAACAGAAAATGTTCGTGGAGAATGGCTTGTTTCACTATCGTTGAGCTTGACTGTAAACACTGATAGGTTTTTGAGCCAATAAATTCCCTGGAGAAAAATGGTGATGGTTTCTCTCTGAAACATATGCAGATAAAGATACAAGATCCAAGTGGAGGACTTAAGTAGTTTCATGACTACCGCTCGACTTGTAACTGTTTCGTTTTTTGGTCTGCTTTATTTTTTATATTTTAGATCTAGTTCCAGAATTTTTGGATTTCAAATTTCAGTTATAATAGCAGACTTCTGGGTTGGCTCACATCATTAGTATTAGAACCTCAATTAATAGCATATTCATATCATATTTTTCGCTACAGTTCATATTAGTTACTTGTGCTCACCAATCTGTTTATCTTTTGAGGAATCCTTGTAAGGAAGATAGAGAAAAGCACAAGTCAGATATATTGTCACCAACATACACATCAACTCAGATATATTGTCACCGAGAGAGAGAGAGTAGCACTACTCTTACATCCCAAACCCAAGCTTGAAAGGAATATGCACAAGTGCATGATCGACTATAATAACAACTCACTCCTTCCTCTTTTTATATGAGAGGTAAAGGGGCTTTAGTGGACCTAGTCCACTACAAGAAAACTTGCAAGACACAAGTAGGTCCACCCATGTGAAGCACTCTACTCTACGTGACATGTGTTAGCATCGAAGGTGACAGTGATTAAAAATCAAGCCCTCCATGGCATGAGCACTGCTCCCCAAGGTCCAACAATCCTCCAAAGGTCCTAAGCTCCAATGAAACTCCAAGGTCATGTGTCTCCTTGAGGAAAATGCATATCCAAGGTAATGTGTCACCTTAAGGACTCCCACACCTACATATCCACTCCCTCAACCCAAGAGTTCACATGTCATGAGATTTTGTGTGCTCATGTTGATTTTGGAATGTTTTTGTCATGGTGAAATACCCAACTCTACTCCAAGCACACAAAATCCCTTCATGCATCAACAACATGAAGTCACCAAGCTCCATACTAATCCAACACTTCGAGGAAGAATGTCTTTCAAACATCCAAACAAGGTCTAGCAGCAAACAGTATACCACCTCCAATGTCCAAGTCCATCAATGTAAAATAAATGCTATTATTATTTCAATAATATTCATATTTTATCCAACATGATGACCTAACTGAATATTCATATCAATGTCGCTCAACTGAATAAATCAGGATAACATGTTTGATCTGCCTAACTACATGACCTATATATATACCGTTCGCTCTGTAACTGTTCCTTCTACCCCTCCTGTCTATGCCTTTTCTTTTTAGCCTACTCGGTCTCGATTTGAAGATGGTTCAATTAGTGCAAATGGTTCTGTTTTTCCACCTCTATCTCTCTGGGGTTTTTGTTTTTACTTGCTACTGATGTTGGTGACGAAGCTTAACCTCCTATTGTTAGGGACTCTGTAACTAAAGGAGCTTAAACCAATGTTTCCTCTGCTGTGGGTGATACCTTTGGTAAAGAGCGCTCTCTGGCCATTCCCATAAGTAAAGCCTATTAGTATTAGCCACATGGTATTTTTCCGTAGCTCACCCTCGAGGTTGATCCGCGAGCATGCAAAGGGGATATGTGGTCTGAACCTAAGTGCACGGATCTCTTTCCTCATCCCATGCCTAGTTAAACTCTTGCTAGGTAAACTGCTTATGCAATTGGTGCTAAAGGACAGTGCTGATAGAGCTCTGTTAGTTAAACTCTTGCTAGGTAAACTGCTTATTACAATAGGTAGAAAGGACAGTGTTGACAGAGCTCTGTTATTTGATCCAGTTCTCTGGACTTCACAATACCCTCCACCTGCACATTTATTCCTGATATCTGGAGATGGAGATTTCTCTAGCATTGTACACTGCTTGCGGATGAAGAACTACAATATTTTAGTTGCAAACAGAGAAAATTCTTCAACTGCACTTTGTAATGCTGCAAGCATTATGTGGCAGTGGAATTCACTTGTTAGAGGAAGAGGGCTTCGAGGAAAGCAATTCAATCATCCTCCTGATGGTATTCTAGGTTCCTGGTACAGTGAACCTATTGGCCCTATTGGAGATGCCTTTCGAGATATAGATTTTGAAGCTAATAGTAATACAGTACCTCGACGTTCTGAAGGATTTGAAACTGAATCTAATCAAGAATCAGTTTGTAAGCCTCGTCAAATTCCTAAAACAGTGATGGCACAGATAGCAAATATCTTGTATTCATATCCAAAGGGTTTCAACATTGTAGAACTGCAGTCATAAATTGTAAGAAATGACATTGAAGTTGACAAAGATTTTTTGGGTACAAAAAATTCTCACGTTTTTTGCTTGCAATGCCAAACATTTTAAAATTGGACCGGTGTATTTCAACTGATGGTAAAACTTGGATATATTATGCATATCCAAAATTCACAAAGACTTCCAAAACTAAAACGAAGTCGGTACCAATTGAGTCAACCGATGGACTCAAAGAGAAGGATAAAAGAGATGAATAGGTGGAGGCTACACAGAAACCCTCAAGTTCATTTCCTAAATTAAACTCAGAGGATTATGTTATTGGTGAAGAATCAACCCATTTTGCACAGGAGAAAGTGACAAATGCAGCTGCCAGCAGGGGACATTCTAATGACATTCAGGACCAAACATCCATATGAGAAACTAATGCACTTGATTTGGGCATTAGGAAGACATGTAGCCTCTTTCCAACATCTAAATTATCACAGAGAAATCAATCAAAGTTATAGATAAATCCAAAGAAAATGTCGAGTCAACTTATATGAAGAAAACCATCAAATTGGTTCTATGTTCAGAAAGCAAGCAATTGATCTAACTATGTTGTTGCATTGAAATCAAAACCTATGCAAGAAATACGTATCATCAAAAAGGAGTAAGAATTTTATTGTATATATATTCAAAAAATTTCAATGCATCACTAGGATTCCTCTAATCCTTAAGCTCTGTTATTATGATTACAAAGAATTGAATGCTATATGATGCTATATTTATGATCTAAACTCATGTATACACATGATGAATGTATAAAGTTTTGACGTGTATCTGTCATCAAATGAGGAAATCCCTTGAAGGTCTTCAATAATATGGTTTGAAATAATCATATTTATCAATAATAAATTGATCAAACGAATATCCACAGTATCATTATGATATCAGTGTAGCATCAATTCATCGTGAGAAAACCCTTGATTTTATAACTTAAATGATAAACCCCTTTTTCCCAAATAGATTTATTCCCTAGAGTGATGAGTCTAGCTGACTTGGGCCCTGTCACGACTAGGCCACAATGGTATCTAGCCTAATAGGTGTTTTAAACCAAACAACACCTGCACTATCTATTGACACACAGGAATATGCACAGAAGACAATACACAGGAACAGTTTCTTACGCTTAAGCTGCCCTTCTTCTTTGCAAATCTATTGACATCAGCAAGGCGGTATTCATGCATAATCCAATTAGTCTTGTTTCCTTTAGGTGCTTTTCCAACATAAAAAACCAGAGCCTTCTTGATTCCAACATGCCTGTTGCTACCCTTAGCAGTGACAATCCATACCCACAAATAAAAATGAGATGATTCATTTTGAGATTGAAGGTTGCCATATCAAGCAAAGAGACATATCCAAGTATTATTCCTAAGATATGGAAGGGCATTCATTTGAAGATTTGGGACATTAAATAATTCATTTTTGAGAGGTATAGAAAACTTGCACACATTTATGTAATGCCCATCTTACACTGGCAAAACCCCAAATTTAACAGATTAGCCTTTACAGGCAGTGTAACCTAAAAAAGGCATGTTCAACAAGAACCATACTAAACCAAAGTTGTATGTTTAAAAAGGAACAGCATCAAGATAACAACTCAAATAAGCTCAATGAAAAACTCTAATCCCCATGGAAAGCAGTGAATTTACAGTGCAAAATCCTATTGCTCTGGAATTAGTAGTGGATTGAAACATAAGGGTCCTAGCTTGAGCTGACTAGTCACATCCAAACCTCAATGGAATAGCAATCGGGCAAAGTATATAACCAATATACAGTTAAACAGAAAGAACATCCACCACTCCACTGTCCTATATATAAGGATCTAAGCTTCGAATAACAAGCTTCTACCCTCCACTTTTAGTCCCTTGATCTTTCTACCCACTTGGATCCCATTATGGAAGTGTATTGATAGTAAGTGAAAGCATGGCTTTAAAGAAAATGGATTGAAGATTTGAATTGGTCATTCCAGATCTTCAAAGCTATGGAAAGAACAAGGATGCCTAATAAGCATATAGAGCTTGCAAGCTCAAATTATAAAAGAAAAAAGCTGCAAGTAACAAGATCAATAGCAACTGCTCTCAACCAACACCATCTACACATTAGAACCTTCTGTAACAGATGAAACTTCAAATAAACAACAAACCCAATGAGAAACAAAAAAGCCCAGTCAGAAACACAAAGTCCAATCACAAACAGAAAAGCCCAGTCCCTTCTATTATTTTAGCTTGATGGATGTTCTAAATATGTTGCAACATTCTATTCTCCGCATTCTTCTTATATAAGAAACTAATGCATTTGATTTGGGCATTAGGAGCTATCTAGACCCAAAATAAAAATTGTGAAGGGATAAATAGAAGATACCTTAAGCTCGTTTTATTACTGCCTTCTACCAAAGAGCAAAATAAAAAAAATGGGATACTTGTCTATGGGACATTTCCCTTTCATGAAAGCTATAAAAAAATAGATCATTAAGACAGTCCCTAGGAAATCCTTCCAGTCCATCAGGATACTCCTGAATCTGTGAGCCACTTCTCTTTCGGAATACCCTTCAAACAATACACCAAGCACAAGAGAGGCCCAAGGCAAATTGTCATGATAAATACTAGAGTTTCTACTTCATGGTACTCCAAGGTCTGTGAAATATTGTACCAACCAAGAGGCTGACCACAAGACAACCTGGGTAAGCTGTGAAGGAGGATAAACTTTGATGACATTGAAAAGATACATCTTTATTCATTAGAAGTTACATGGCTGCCACTCAAGATTGCACAGGAATCACAATACCAATAGTTACAACTTTTGCAAAACTATGAAAATTTCGGCAGATCATTTTGGACTTGGTATGAAAATGTGCAACAAGGTCTGTTATAAATTATAATGTGGCTAAGAGGATTAAAAAAGGTGCAACAGGGTTCAATAGCATATTTTTGTAGACCTTTTAATATTATGCCTCCTAAAGTTGAGTCTATTAAGTGTTAATTATTATTTTACTTGTTGGATAATTAGACATGGGTAAGTCACCTGCAGCTTCCTCACATTTCTATACATGTGTTAATAGAGATAGAGGGAAGCTTTTGTAATCATTCAATCTTTAAAAGACTTGGCATGAGTTAATTTGGGGAATTGAAGCTAGTATGAACCCCCCTCTTCTCAAACCGGAGAAAAAATCATGGAGGTCAAGGGCAATGGTAAGAAGAGAAAGATGGATGAGGAAGCCAATGGCACCACTCTGCAACTCTCGAAAGACGATCTGCACTCACTGTTGGAGCCACTGAGCAAAAACCAGTTGATCTCTTTGATGGTCAATGCAGGTTCTTCATACCCTGCAATTGCAGAAGAGATTAAAGATGTTGCAAGCAAGGACCCTGCTCATCGTAAGCTGTTTGTGCATGGATTGGCTTGGGAGACTTCTTCAGAGACCCTATGTGATGCATTTGAACAGTATGGGGAGATTGAAGAAGGTGATGCTATTATGGATAAGACATCAGGAAAGTCACGAGGATTTGGCTTTGTCATATTTAAGCATATGGATTCTGCTCAAAGGGCATTGAAAGAGCCTAGCAAGACTATTGATGGGAGGATTACTGTAAGCAATCTGGTAGTGGTAAGCACAGGTCCTGGTCAAATTACAGATCAGGCTCAAAGGAAACTTTACATTGGTGGTCTTTCGTATGACACGGCGAATGATAATCTTTTAGAAGTTTTTTCCAAATATGGAGAGATAGAAGAAGGTTCGGTTGCATATGATAAGAATAACAACAACTCCAGGGGATTTTCATTTGTGACTTTCAAGACTGTGGAGGCTACAAAGCAGGCTCTTAAAGAACCAAACAAAACCATTGATGGAAGGAATGTTACTGTGAAACTTGCAGCTGATGGCTAGAAGGAGAAGCTATCATCACAACCTGCAGTATCTCCACAAATGCAGTCAATTACACAGATGCAGACAACTTATGGAACATACTATCCAAGCCTGAACTCATATCATAGGCCAAGGCCATAGGTACCAACGTCTGCACCACCACCAATTGGTTACTCGGCATATCCGTCGGGCCTTACAGCATATGGATCTCAGCCTCCTCCATATGCAACACAACCTACATACGGAGGAATTTCATCTGCTTCTCAATATGGTGTTCTAAGCTCCACAACACCATACAGCTCAAACCAGTATGCAAAATATGCAACATCACTCCAAGATCCATGACTGGTTCCATCAGGATTGCATACAATAGGTGTTGGAGCAGGTCCCAGTCCAGGCTACCCATACTATGCTTCCTCTGGAACTGGCTTTTGATCAATCAATTTTTTTATTGAGAAATATGTTCAACAAATCAATGGCAGTTAGTTTGGGATTCTACATGCATTAAAAATTTAACTGGACTGTGAAGCTATACTATTGGAGTCCACTTGATAGCAGTCTACTCAGTATTTTAAATGTCCATTGGGTTGTTGCGACTTTTGATGAATGTCAAGAAAACCAAAGTTGCACACTGTTTGAGCTCAATTTTCTAAAATTCTGTTTCAGTAAGAAGAAATTCGTTATCATATATGTTATCAGTGGAGTTTTCCAACCAATGTACTCTCACTGAGCACTTTTGCTTTTATTTGAATTTAAGTTGGTGGCATGCTATTATTTGAAAAAATGAACCCCACCTCCCCCTTTTGCAGAGAGGTATACCTTACCAACTATGTGAATATGGGGGTATATGTGGCCATGGACAATTCACAGGCATTCAATACTCATTTAAAAGGTTTTCCAGCTCAAGTTTGATGTGTGAGCAAAGTCCTGCATGATAGCGCCATGACTCACCAAACTGAAGTCTAGGGCTCGCTCACAGTCTGAGTTTAGAAGGTACAAAGTTCAAACCAGTCAAGTGACATGTGTCAACATCAAAGGTGACAATGATTAACAAGCAAGCCCTCCATGGCATGAGCACTGCTCCCCAAGGTCCAACAATCCTCCAAAGGCCCTAAGCTCCAATGCATCTCCAAGGTCATGTGTCTCCTTATTACTACTGTGCTTTCTATCTATTATTTTCAGTGCCAAAATGTCCACTTGCATTAAAAACTGCATGCCATGTACATAAATAGAAAACCTGATGGATGATAAGGAAAAGGGGATATCCTATATGCCATGGAACATCATATTCCATACTTAGAATGCACCCCAAGGTGTCAAAATTGCATTCCAAGTGGCAAATTTGCATTTCTCAGGTTAAAATTTGTGTTACAACTTACAGCCTGACCTGATTGCACACAGCCTCCTGCATATGTACCTATGGAAAAGTCATAAAATACAGTGCTACAGTACTTCTCCCTGTGCATCTTCCTACACTTCCATAATTCTAATGTACAAATTCAAGTGAGAGTACTAAGTCTACCAATACAGTTTCACTAATTTACCTGTCTCTTGCTAAGTGCAAGTAGTCTTTAATAGCATGCATGTCCAGGGCTCACTAAAGATCAAAATTGTGATTTTCAAATTTCTGTGTTGTTATTATAACATTATTGATATTTTTACGTTGTTATAGTTTCACTTCCAATCTAAGAAGCCACTAATGTGCAAAAATATTATGAAACTGCCAAATTTCACAACATGACAAATCAGGCTATGGTGCCTTCAGAATTTTATATGCCAGAACATAGAGTACATATGGTGAAATATAGAGGTTTATAGCTAGAATATATTATGGTCTACAACCCTACACAGTCAAATTCCCAAGAACAATCTCCAAGTGATAGTTATTAAGCATCAACCATGCAATTTGTTTGGTCTCTAGAAACACACACAACCTTCAAATAAATTTCATACCCTATTCTCATTATAAATCACAATACCAATTCTTGAAGTCTATGATCTATTCAAGTAACCAAACACAAACAAAAGAGGAATCTTTACATATAATGAAAGGTCTTTGCAACCATGGCATTACCTCAACAAAAAAGCGATCCGAGATCTTGTCACTGTGAGCTTCCATGACTCCCTTTAAAATCATAAACCCCAAGCCTGAAATGATGTCATCCATTTCAAGGAAGAGCCCCCGCTCCTCACATATAATCTACAAAATTGGTGAAAACCAACAGAAGATAACATGAAAACTTTAAACCATGTCTCAAAATAACAAAATTGAATTATTGAGCGCATATAAAAACCCTATTAATCTAAAAATTTAACTGACCTCTATAAGCAATTCTTGGAGCTGACTCATATTCTCCACTATGATAGGGCACGCCATAGTTTGAAGACCCAATTCCACTGACCAACTTGCACCACTTTCTAGGTTACCTTTTGAAAGAAAGCTACCATCCTTATCAAGCACCTACATAGTTTCCAAGAAAATAAACAATTATTCTTGAATGGCAAGTTTATAGTCATATTTTCTATTTTTTAACTGTTGGAAGAAGCAATTTATCAGTTGGAGAAAAACAATCATTTCACAGATGGAAAATACATAAATAAGCACAAGAAGATCTGAATTACAATTGTAAATCCCCAGTATATCATGATGTTAATGTAATATTTTAAAGAACCAGCAAACACCAAGAATGGAGATGGAATACCAGTCAGTATTATCTCAAGGACTAGGAGGAAAACACAAAATTATTAGCTTGTAAAGTCTCTTAAAGCTAGAACCTTTATGAAATAAAACAAGAAATATTAAGATTAAAGGAAAATATTATCCTACAACATTGTTGGCAAAGAAACTGAGATGTGAGAATGAGACTTATGTTTTTGTAAATGTTCATCATGGTTTTTGCTGACCTGCATGGAGGAAAATGCAGAATGATTAGCTTAACCATGCTTAAGCTAAGGAATCCTCCAATTGACCGTCCAGTAATATTCTTAGATTTTTTATGCTCCTTTTTTTCCCTCCCAATAATTGCACTCCTCTATCTCCATAGATTGTTTCGCAACCCATAGCTAAATAGTTCGTTTTGCAATGAACAATCGCAGAAGAAGGCTAAAAAATGTCATGTGCCCAAGAAATTTGTATTTTCTGGATTCTTGTAAATGAGTAATTTCTAGGGCTATGATCCAATAATAATATAGAAAATTCTCATTTCAATCTAAAAAAATATAAAAATTGCAGAAACTTCACAGACATCAAATTTTTACGTGTTCAATTGTTTGTATGGACAAGATTAATGGTGCAATCCAAAAACAATAGTCACTGTCATAGGCAGGGACTAAAATATATCTACTAAATGGGCCTAAAACATTTTATAGATAAGAACCAAAGGAATCTCTCTTCATAACCAAATATCAATTTTGGAGTTCTCAAAACAAAAGGTTTAAAAACTTACAGAAAAATTCCAAGAGAATTCTCCAACCCTGTGAAATTTACCTTCTTCATCTTTATCATGAAGGAAATGGGGCTCTATGATGTACAATGCCAACTTTGTATTTAGTTCTAGAAAGAAATATAACATATAATGGAACGAAGTTTTTTAGTGTACTTAGTCATAAAAATCTAGATCATAAATGTATACAGTGGCTTTCATATTTATTCGTTTGCAGTGGCTTTCAAATTTATTCGTTTGCTGTGTCATGATTTTGTTTGGACAATTAGGGTGCGAGAGACCAACAACGATTAATATAGCCATGTTAGGAAACAATTGGGAGGATTGTAGTATTTTTCTCACCTACTCTGCTCGAGCACAACTAGATTTCACTGAAATGGCTTAAGAGAAAATTGGGAGGATTGTAGCACTGTGCTCACCTACTCTGCTTGTGCACTAGTATGAGCAAATTTTTCTGTCAGAGTTGGGCACATCCCTGAAAATGGGCATAGGTTCATAGTTGTTACTGAAATATTTCAAGCTTCCATTACTCCAAATAGAAGCAAGGGGAAATTTATTCCCATAGATGTAAAGGACGACATTAAAAGAAATCCCCCCTGATAAATGAGTGCACAGATCTGGCTCTAAATTTTATCTTGGTTCCTTCAGGCATTGATTGAAAAGACTGGACTTAATCCAGTTGAAGTTCGCGATATTAAATTGATCAGTATCAAATATAAATCTGTTAAAAAAATTGTGGATTTCCTTACAAATGAAGGGCCTCTGCACCACGAATTTTCCATAAATACGATGCAAAATTGTTTTCAGACATCCTCTCTCTTGGGTCCTCAGAATCAAAGAGATCCATTAACCTCAGAAAAAATGAATGATCAATATATCTCTTGGCCTCTTTTGCATCAGTCTCAGGAGATGCTACGAACCTGAGGAGGAAATCATAGACCAAATGCAGATGTGAACAGGCAGGCTCCAAGGCTGTCACCTCCTCTTCTTGATCAAGGTGCTCAATAGAAGTTGGTGCTGGTGTAGGTCTTGATGTCAGAGTCCTAAAAAAATTGGCAGAAACCATCTTAGAAATCTCCTCCATTGTTGTTTCATTGAGCCTGCAACTACCTAAAATGATGAAATCCACAAGGTCCAGCAGGTTTTGGTTTTTAATTTCCTTCTCTCTCATTTTTGTAGGGGTCGGTGAAATAAAAAAGAACAGAACATAGGCTCAAATTTTTTATGAGAGAATTTTTTGTGTCAGAGCTGGTTACACCCCTTAAAAAGGGAAAAGGTTCATAGTTGTTACCGAAATATTTCGAGCTTCCATTACTCAAAACAGAAGCAAGGGGAAATTTATTCCCACAATTGTAAAGGACGGAATTCGAAGAAGTCCCCACTCCTACATCACTACTGTTATTGTGGTGGTCATATTTAGACTGTTTTCCAGGAAGTCTGCCCAGTATTTTCTTTGTCGTAACTGTTATTCCTTTAGGCCAAGAAATAGCTGGATCTACACAATGTCGGCATTCCCTTTTGCATTTATGTTTTCCAGTCAGTTTTCCCCATAATTTAGCCATAAATCTAAGAGATTTTTTATAATGATAGAGGTTCCTGTAGGTCACGGAACATATGAATGGGACAGTCCAAATTTTCCAGCGTGACTCTTTTACAGATATCCGATGCTCTGTTTTTCTCCTCTGTATCGGACTACAGATTATATTTCTCCATCATTTTTTGAACATTTTATCAGATATTTGAATTTTTATGTAAATATTTAGGTCACGAAGGTCAGCTGTTGAATTTTATTTACTGCCAAATTGAGCTTATTATGAACATATCAGTATATATATCATTTCTCCTTCTAGGTTGTGCAGATAGAACAGTTTTGATGTTTGGTCTCAAAGTGGTTTTTGTCGCAGACAGATTATTTTGGAGGTTGTACTACTCATGGCTTTGGCCATTTACAAATGGTTTTTTTTCTTGCACTAAACTAGCAATGGACCTAAAACGTGTAGATTCACTATTTATAACCCGATTAATGTAAACAAGATGGAATTTTCATGCGAACGATTAGCTTAGTCATGATATAAGCGATCGCCAAAGAAGAAACCCCAGCCACCGCAAAAGAGATCTTGATCCTCGCTCTCTGTTTGTCCAGGGCCAAGTCTAGCAAAAGTATCCTCGCCCCACCAAACAAGAACATAAACCCCGATGAGATCCCTTCAATAACATATTGCCCGTTCACTCTTCCAGAGAGGAATACCACTGGTTTTATGTTCCTGTGACAGGATCCTGCGCGCTGCCAAAGCCCGGTGGCTTGATGATGACATCGTAGATGAAGTCGGAGACCACCAAGAAATAGGTGGCCAAGACGACGGAGAATAAATTCATGGCTGAGTGCAGCTAAAAGGAGGGCACCTTCAGGTGCATGTGGGGTACTCTGAGAGAACTGTAACGAAGATTCGGGATGAGAAGCAAGGGATCCATTGAAGATGACGATGATAAGTCTTCGCTTGATGATGTCGAGCTCTGGCGATGAACATCCACATATTACCAACCGAAGAAGTTTTGCTTTACCATTTATTGCCCCGACCCCCTTAAAGAAGAAGAATTGTGGGACTTTACTGGAAGTTTCTGTGTAAAGAGCTAGCTTCAATGTGCGGTGGTGGAGAGAGTTCTTATGTGAGATGGTACAACATATTAGCATTAGCAATCATAGGAATATTATTGAGTTTACCCATCAACAACCCTCACGAATCTATCTTTCCCTTCCCTTTATTTTCCAGGTTACCCGATTCGACTGACTGGCATCTAAATAGGAAGCTCGTGCCAAAGCTGGCTCAACCTTGGATGAGTAGCCAGCGTTTTTGGATGCATTATAGTGACAGAACCCTAAGTAGTTTCCACACCAGTCTCTTGTCAGTAGAGGAACGCCTGTGGACATTTTTCCAGGGACGAGGTTTTTCTCAGGGATGGACTTCAAATGGCCAAATTGAGATGAAGATTTATGCTTTTGCCTGAGCATTTTGTTTTTTCCCTCGGTCACTTGGGTTTTTGATGTGACCCAGAGGTATTAGTTACCATAGCCTTTTAGGTTGGGTTATCCCGAAACGATGTTGGCCAGATAATGAATCCATAAAACATATAGACAAAATTCATCATTCCAGTAATGTAAAACTGAATTTAATTATATTTTGATTAAAAATTATGGAAGAAAATGCATTTCATTATCGGAAATAAATATATCCTATACAAATTGAAAAATTTCTATCTTGATAGAAGTATGAGATACTTTCCATTCACTTAGTAGGTTTTAGGTTGTTTTTTTATTTAATTTGGAGACTCTTAAAACAAATGTTTTGGTGAAAATTTTATTGGAATTTTTTTCATAATATCACTTCCCACTAGAATTTTGGAGAAATCAATTGCCACTATGACTTTCACTTAACTTTAGATAAAATAATATCATTTTATTTCCACTAATATTATTGAGCATTTTTCATTTAAAATAAATGTCTTTGTGTACCTAAATAAGCATCCAAGGGTTTAGTTTCCATGGTAGTAGTTCAAGCTTACATACATGTTAGCTAACTCTAATAATATTATCTTGTAACAAGTTTATAAATTGATTCAATTGATCTCATTTTTATGTTAATAACTCAATCAGCTAAATATTAGTGGTGAGATTGAAAATGGGGTTGTTCTATAATGTTAATGAAACATGAGCCTAATATATATTCCACGTGGCTTTATTTTAACCTTATCTTGATGGTTATTTGAACAAACTATTTTGTCAAAAAAAAACCAACGTCTCTCTGTGGTGAACCCTATGAAAGTTGATGGTAAGGCCATAGAGATTATTTCTTGTATAATCACTAATGATGGGGGGTATAATTGTAAGCAGTATATTAATATACTTGAGAGTTTAGAACTCATGGTGCTCCCACTGTAGATGAGTTAGAACCCTAAAACGTGTGTTCTAGTTTTTTCCCTAGCCAAATCTAGATGGCCCTGGGCAATGTCTTTGTGTTTCTAGTGACCCTGGTTGGTATTATATGTGTTAAACACCATGTTGAAGCACACACATGGTGTATGAGGAAGATAAACACATACACAAGAGGAAACTCAACACAATGAAGGATAAACGTGTAGCTCATTTTTTCCATTATACAAAGATGTACATTTATAGTACAATGGTGTGACTCTTGGTTTCACATTCCAAGGTCACTTGGACTCCATTGTGACTTTTCGCATTCCACACCTACCCATGTAGGATTAGGTGTTCCAACATCCCCCCTTAATCCGAAGGGGTATGTGTGAGTCCAAGAAAAGAGTTGTAATACAAATATGCAAAGTATACATGACAACACTTGGGCTGAATCAACTCTCTGAAATGTTGGAAAAAAGAGGTGGTTTAAGGATGACCACCAACACTGTAACGCAAAACTTGTTGCAGTTCCTGGAACTCTTCCAAAACTGGCAAGAAGCTGAAGGCTTCTGCTAGAGGAATTGTCCCTCATAAAAAAGGGAGACCTTCAACCTAAAAGAAGGGAGGTCTACTAGCTCTGATGGTTTTAGGATTACCAACAACTCTAGAATGCTTTGAAGCATTTCCTGGAACTCAACCAATGCTGGCAAGAAGCTGAAGGCTACTAAGCTGAAGGCTTCTGCTAGAGGAAGTGTTTCTCATAAATGAAAGGGAGACCTTCGACCTAAAAGAAGGGAGGTCTACTACCTGTGATGGTTTTAGGTTATCCACCAACCAAAAATGATGGTTTAAGGTTGTCCACCAACCGAAGGCATGCTCATGGGCATCTTTGTCTCTGGCTACATCTCTAAATCTGGAATGACGAATTGTTGCTCAGGCTTGCTTGAACTGTTGGCTACAACTCTGAACATGGAATGAGAGATTGTGGCTCAGGCTCACTTGATCTGACATCGAAGCTTGTACATGACCACCATTTTCCCCCTTGTCAGGGACAAGGTGAGATGATGGCGAAAACTCAACTGCAAGTTTACTCAATATTCTTGAACAAGTTCTAACATGTGTCGTAAACATCTTCTTGGCTGTTGATGCCCATTACCAAGAAGCGATCCATCCAAGGTGAATCTTGGTTCTTGGAGGAGGCTTGTGTCTGAAGCATCTATGTGAAGAATGGGTGTGCCGACCACAATGCTTGCATGGATGAAGATCATAACAGTGATCTTTCATATGACCAACTCGATCACAGTGTTGGCATTTCGTAATTTGTTGTTGTTGTTGTGGAGCAGGATCTGGAACAGCTGCATGTGAACTGTCATATAGGAATCCGGCACTCTGAAATATGATGGGCTTGGTGTAGTCTGGAATATGAAAGGACACATCCTTGTCATATCCAAGACCAGTTCGGTGCTTGTTTTGGACAAGCTCTTCCCAAGGTCTGATGATGGGCTTAGGAAGTGCAGGATGGGCTACTGCATCTACATGAAAATCTGCTCTTGTGCAATGAACTGAATGGGAATCAACTTCAACTTTACTGACTTGCTGCTGATGGGAGTCTTTCACAATGTTATGAACAGAAATAGGTTCAGAATGGTGACTCTATTGCTGAAGTTCTTCTTGCTGGAGCTAAGATTCCAACTGCAAAAACTCAATCTTTTCTTGTGCATCTAGCAAACAACTTTGAATGTTACAAAGAGCATCCTTGCTCATTTTTATCATATCATGAACATTTGAATGAATGAGGTCATTCAACAACACTAATGCCTCATTGATTTTAGCCATTTCAACAACTTAGGCTAAAAAATGAAAGGGTGTCG
Source organism: Pinus albicaulis (assembly GCA_034641835.2). Lineage (NCBI taxonomy): Eukaryota > Viridiplantae > Streptophyta > Pinopsida > Pinales > Pinaceae > Pinus > Pinus albicaulis. Next base: position 847,163,521 of record CM076577.1, on the reverse strand, counting down.
GCTACAATCGAAAATGCACCCGTTTACAATGTGATTCAACAAGAAATACAAATGACTCAAGAGAACTTCCAACTATGGAAATCTCAAAGTACAAAGTCTGCTCCTCAAATGATGGAGGGCAATCAACAATTTTTCAACTCAAATACACTTCAAGTCTTGAATGAAGATGCAAATCAATGTCAGTTCAAGACAATATTTTCTGCAAAAAAAATGTAGCAAAAGCAATATGCAAGAAGCCTTTGAGGTAGCTGAATTCTCTTCTTCAAATAGTTGTTTTCAATGATGGCAAACTTGTCTTCAAATGTCAAATTCTTCAAAAAATCACCCTTATGTCAATGCCACAAATCATACAATGTAAAATCTTCTCTTTTCTCCTCTATGTAGGAAATTTATCATTTTCTCATTATGCCATTTCACCTTCCTTTCTGCTGTTCATGTCTTCTCTTTTTCCTCTCTCTGTTGTTTTTTTTTTTTTTTTAATTAATTAAATTTAATTAAAAAAAATAAATTAATGGGAATAATTAAAAATGGGAGGTAAATAAAAATTTTAAAAGGGATGGGAGAGTGGGGGGTTCAAAACTAAGGGAAATGGATTATATAAAAATGGAATGGGATTTTTTTAATGGGTGAGAGGGGATTATTATTTTAAAAGGGAGGGGAATGGGATTAATTAAAGGAAAATGAATTTTAAAATGGGTGGGAAGTCGTTTTATATGGGAGGGCAGGTTATTAGATTAAAATTAACGTGGGGGGAGTCGTATTATATGAGAGGGGAGGCTATTAAATTAAAATTGTGGAAAATAATAAGAAGGGGGAATTAATGGGAGTGGGGGGAGGGAATATTAAAATAAATTTAAAAAAAATAAAAAACAAATTTTAAAAAATTAAAAAAAGTGGAATGGGAGGCCAAAAGGCCGTGGGATCATTTGTATTAATGAGAATTTGTAAAATTAAAAAATATCGAATTGTGATGGGGGAGTGTAGTGTAAGGGGGTTAGGGTGGAGGGTTCGACGCAGAGGGTGGGGAAAGGCCGTGGTGAGGGGGTGGGATAGATAGGGTAGGGAAGGGTGAGGTGTGAGGAGGTAAGAGTAGCGTAGGTTGAGTTGGGGCTACGTTAGTTGGAGCGAAGTTTGGAGTCAATGTCGTAGGAGAGGGCAGAGAGGTGGGGTTAGGCGGGATGTGGAGTGATAAGGGGATGGGAGTGGGCTTAAAAAAAAAATGTGGACAGGCCGTAGTCGTAGAGGCGTAGGAGAGGTGGAGCACTGAGGGTGTAGGGAGTGAGGAAGCGTGGGTAAGGTGTGTGAATCTTAGGGACAGTGCTGGAAGGAGGAGATATAAGGGCCGAGTGGGGAGAGCATTGAAGGAGCGGAGTGCTGGTGGGTAGGGCCGAATGCAAGTTGTGTGGTGAGGGCATATGTGCAGAGAGTTGGGTATGATATAAAAAATTGCAGGTTGGAGAGGCCGAAAGGGCATGGAGTTTGATTTTTTTTTTAAAAATTTTTTTAATATGGTATTAGAGCGGGCGATTGCTGGCCCTGCTCCACTTTGAATGAGCCATTTGTATTTATGGCCTGTGCATATCTGCATTTTTGCAGCATTTAGAGAGTTTTTGCAGCAATGATTTTGACATTTTGCTGCATTCAGAATTGGTTTTGAAGTGGAGCAGCATTTAAAATCGTAGCATTCAGAAATTGGCAGCATTGGTTTTGAAGAAGGCAGCACTGCCTATCTGAAGGTTTTCATTCTAATTTTTCTCTGCAATTTCTGCCCATTAAATTCTGTTTTGGAGAGTTGTTGGAAAAATTGTTTAAAGTTGATTTATGAAGAGGTTTCTAGTTTTAATGAAAAAGAATTTCTGAGTTTTTCATTCGAAGATTCCTGCAAAATTCTCGATTTTCTACTGCTATAAGTTCCAGAAAAATTCTTCTCTAATACCATGTTAAACACCATGTTGAAGCACACACATGGTGTATGAGGAAGATAAACACATACACAAGAGGAAACTCAACACAATGAAGGATAAGCGTGTAGCTCTCTTATTTTCCATTATACAAAGATGTACATTTATAATACAATGGTGTGACTCTTGGTTTCACATTCCAAGGTCACTTGGACTCCATTCTGAATTTTCATATTCCACACCTACCCATGTAGGATTAGGTGTTCCAACAATATGGAATGCAATCTTGTTAGGAAAACATCTTCCATAGGCCATAGAGTTTCATTCTTCTTTGATTGTTGTTCATGTTGAAGTGTTTTGCTTTTTGTGAAAGAAATGCAATGAAATCTTATTTTATGTTAAAGAGCCTTCATAAAATTTCTCATGCTATGATAGCACACTAATTTGTATGAACCTACCCTTGTAGATTATAACGCAAGTGCAAAGGATTTAGATAAAAGGGGGGTATTTATAGCAACTACTAGAATTATAGGGTGTTGCCCCTTGCAACATGAGTAAGGAGCACCTTGGCCCTTTCGCCACCTATTAAAACTATTCTTAATGTGATGATAATAGGTCATGCCACATGGTCAATGGGAATATTTGTTAAAGGAAGGGATGCAAACACAACTAGCCTCCTTCTTTAGTGAATAACAACAAATTCTTGAGTATTGTGTCGAGCATTTTTTTAGGCATTGAAGACTCCTAAGACATAATCCTTCGGTTACTATTGGAGTCTATTTGAAGGGGTAAGGCACATAATTGAGTTGGCATGTTAGTGTAAGACATAAATCCAATAGCTAGGTTACAGGGTGTGCCAACGTATGCTAGGAAGTGTTAGGGAGAGAAAAGGGAGAACTAGGTCAAATCAATACATGGAAATGAATAAATAACAGTTTGTGACAGGAAGTGTCAGTGAGTTCCAGGTGTGTTAAGGAGGGAGTGAAAAGGTATGTTAGGCAGTGCTAAGGCATGCTAGAGTCCAGGGAAACATGCCAAGATGTGTCAGGTGTTAGGGTGTCATGTCAATGCATGCCAGGGAGTGTTTGGGAGTGTTAGGGAAACACAAGGGAGCACTAGTTTCAAATGCATGGAAATGAATGGATAATAATGTGTGTCAGGGAGTGTCAATGAGTTTTAGGTGTGCTAAGGAGGGAGTGAAAAGGTATGCTAGGTAGTTCCAAGGAAGGCTAGAATTCCAGGGCAGCATGCCAAGATGTGCCAAGTGCTAGGGTGTGTTAATGCATGCTAGGGAGTGTTAGTGAGTGCCATGGAAACACAAGAGAGAAATAGTTCAAAATGCATGGAAATGAATGAATAAGAGTGTGTGATTGGGAATATCTGTGAATTGTAGGTGTGCTAAAGTCAGCAACACTTAGGGTCTTTGATCAGTTGTTCACAATTCCACTTGTGAACATCTCTTTGGTCTGCCCACTTTTTCCATACTACTGCTCCATGATGACAAGTATAGGGTTATGGAGTTTTCCCTTCTTCTCACTGAATCAATCCCCTACAATACAATGAACTAGGTATATTTGGTTGGCCCACTTGACTGCTACTTTAGTCCTTCAAATTTTGCACATCGTTATATGCAATACACCTTCTCTTCTACCAATCTTGTTTTCCTTCACAAGTATGGAACATATGGCTCTTCTTTGACAGTCACCTAACAACCCTCCAACTGTACTTAGACTTCCATCAATTTTCCCAACCACAATCAATCCTTTTATTGATCTAGGGACCACGACATTGCCCTCATCTAGGGCTCTTCAAATTTTCCACCTAACAATGATCTAATTCCTCCCAAAATCATTGTTCTTGTGTACCAATTTATTTGTTGTCCAGTCTATGAATAGATCTGAACTACTCCTCTTATTTTCCTTCTAACAATTTGTAGATGACTGAACTTGGGTCACAAATAATCCACTAATTATCCATTGAATAATTTTTATAGGTTGCTTCATATCTCTGTCCAAAACTCTATGGACACTCCACCAAAATAAACTCATCTTCATGTCAATCCATTCTTCATATGCCACATTTCTTCTGCTCAGGTTCCACCCTCCTTTAGATCTGTTATCTCCAAAAATAGTTCTGCAAACCATATTCTAGATCTGTGGTTTAAATTGCAGAGATAAACCTCACTCTAAGGGTCACAACCCCTCTTCTTCTACGCATATTTGTCATAGTCTTAAGGGCATACCTTATGGACTAAACATGCTAGGAAACCATTGTAACTAGGGAATTATACTTTTTTTCTAATTGCTTTAGAACAAACCCTATCCACCATAGAGCTTGATGTAACTTTGATTCTCACAAGAGAAAATATAGGGCTTCAACAACTGATTGGTTGACTCTACAAACAAGTTGCAAATCTAGATAGCTTCATAATAAGTATATGAAACTGCCATATACTTTGCTTCAATGGAACTAAATGCAATTGTTTCTTACTTCTTGTTGATTTAATAAAAATGATTTATAAAATGATAATAATGATGTTTGAAATGAGCCTTATGATGGTCTACTTATACACATTGATTGTTCACGAGGTGTAGGGGTATGTTTATAACATCACTGTCGTTGAAAGCTTTGTCTTGAAAGCACATTAATTAGAATTCTCTTTAGTTAAGCACATTTTTGGGGTGGAATGAAGTTTATCAGATATCTATTTATACTTTGTAGAGGTTTGACTTTGTTTGTCCTTTGAGTGTTGGTGAGGTTTCTTTGTATTTTTTGCATCATAGTCTAAAGTCTTTTGACCCGATTGTTTAACATGAAAGCTTTATGCTTATTGGCAATATATTTGAAATACCTGCATGACCAAGAAACTATGATGGCTAATTAAATTACTAATTAGGTACTACAGAAAGAGGATGATGCTGAGAGGGCTTGCTTGGGTGACTCTGGGAGAGACCCGGAGGTGATCAGACAAAGATCTTCTAAGTTACAAACCTAAAGAGAAAAAATTGGTGATGTATATGTCGTTGCTCAACCTGGACTGTATGGAAAATCTTGGTAGAGAGTGTTTACCTTTCCGTATCTTCACAAAAGTAGGTTGTGTGGTCACATAATAATATCACTACATGTAGGTGATGGTTCTGTAGTAATTTCTCAACCTTATCTTCAGAATGGCTAATGGAGAGGATCATGTTTGATGTTTGAAGTAGGGGCGATGGAGCCATGGGAGGCCGACCACTTGGCCGGCGGGGAGGCCGGAGGGGTAGCATAGCGTGCGGGCGCGCGGGGCATTCGAGTAGCGCGAGGACGATTGTGAGCCCTTTGGAGGTGTGATGCGAGGCCCCTAGCGGGTGACGCGGAGGCCGGCCGCAAGCCGGTCGGTCGCGTGAGGGATTCGGTGTGTATTACTGTTGTTTTTATTTCTCTATTGGGTGAACCAGTTTTGGTGCCCAGGATTGTTGTACTTAGAAACTGCATAATAATGAAAACCCTCCAGAGCTAGCTGCACTGGTTTTCCCGCATTGGGTTTTTTTCGGGGACAGTTGTCCAGAAAATCCATGTGTCACTTTGTCTGTGAGCATGTTATTCAGTATTTGATCTATACGTGTAGGTTGCTAGTTGTATTTACTATTTACGTCGCTAATTTATTTAATATTTCATAAATTAACTTGTGACTTAATTCAAGTAGGAGAAGTAAATCAAGATACTGTAGTAGGGTTTCTTGGATTAAGAAATTTTCACATTCCCTAGGTCTAGCCCCATTAGGTCACCTAGGGCAACAATTTCCCAGGAATCTAGCTAGAGGAAAAATTCTATCTCCTAGAGGTAGGGTGCCCTCACTCTCCTCAGAACTTGGGCCAATTCCAATGGTGGAATCTCCAGATACCTCAAGCCCTAGCTCTTGGATCAATTTTTTCTAGGTGTTCCCAAGGATAGAACCTAGTAGGATCAATTTGACCTATCGAAGTAAAAACTCTTTTCTGATCCTTTCCCATCACCTTGTCCAGGATAGGAACATCATTGGTTGCTAAATTCCATCCCCGAACCTGGGTTGGGTCCACTTGGCCCCGTGTTGTCCCATTTGGTGCCAAAGGCCTTTCATCAAGGACCATTTGGGAATCCAAGTTCCCAAAGGATTTTAGGGATTGAGAACTTCCTTCATAAGTCTCATTCTTCTCCCTCAACCCTTCAATCCCCCTCCTCTCTCCCTAGAAGATAAATTCCCTTGCTGAAAAGGAAAGCAAGTCCCACTCTTTATTTTATCTTAGGGAAAGGGTTTCGAGGGTCACTTCCCACCTATTCATTGACCTATACTGTACAAGTGACTTCCTAAAATATGGAACTCCACCCATTGGTGAAAGTCCGTGAAGAGCAAGGAGCCTTAACTGTGGTGATAATGGGCTAAGCCTCCATCGTTTCCGTTGTCCTAACAGTTGCCCTCTTAGGAACCCCTTTTAGGTCCACTACTAGTTTGAGTGGTAACAATTTTTTTACAATTCCATTTGTGAACAACTCTTTGGTATGCCCACTTTTACCATACTACAACTCCAAGATGAGATGTCCAGGGCTATGGAAGTTTCCCTTCTTCTCACTGAATCAATCCTCTAGAATATAGTGAACTAGAGCTAGTTGGTTGGCCCACTCGACTGTTACTTTAGTCCTTCAAAGTCTACACATCCTTAGGACCTATACACCTACCCTTCTACCAATTTTGTTGTCCTTCACCAGAACAAGAGTCAGGGCTCTTCTTTGAAAGTAACCTAACAACCCTCCAGCGTAGCGGGTACCATCGTACGCAACACGATTGATTCCTTTTACTGATCTAGGGCCCACAATATTGTCTTCATCTAGGGCTCTTCAAATTTGCCACCTAAAAATGGTTTGAGTCCTCTCAAGCTCACTGTTCTTGTGTATCGACAATTTGATCTTTTTTGTCCAATATATGAACAAATATGAACTACTAGTCCTCTTATCATACTTCTAACAGTCTATAGATGACTGAACTAGGGTCAAAAATCAGCCACTAACAGTCCATTTACTAATTTTTTATAGGTTTCTTCAAATCTTTGTCTAAAAATCTATGGAAAGTCCACCAAAATCAACTCCTCTACATGTCAATCCATTCTTCATATGGCCCATTTCTTCTACATGCTCAATCTTCTGCTTAGGTTTGACCCTCCTTTGGATCTGTTGTCTCCACACATATTGAATCTGCAAACCATCTTCTAGATTTGCGGTCTTTATTACAGAAATAAACCTCGCTCTAAGGGTCACAACCCATATTCTTCTACACAAATTTGTCACAGTCTTAAGGTCATATCTTATGAACTAAACATGCTAGGAAACTATCCTAACTAGGGCATTATACTTATGTACTTCTAATTGTTGTAAAACAAATCCTATCCACACATAGAAAAAACACAGCTCTTGCCTCCATAAGAGACTCGACCTAGCTCATATGGATCCATATATTCTAGGAATTTATTTGACTGAATCTTGACATGAACTTTAGATCTCAATGTCGACCCTCAAACTAGGGTTAGCTCAGTCAATATTACGCCTGCATCGACTTTTGTTATGGCTCTAAATTATAGTGCAAGCCCTCCTCCATTTATTTTGGTCTTTATCACAGATCTTGCGGCCTGAAACTGAGCAAGATGGTAGCAACCCTCTCTCTTCTATTTCATGTAGAAAATCCTTAACCGAGATTCAATATGATCCTTTCGTGCATGCTAAGCAAGACAACGAATCCTTTCTGCAATTTGTGGAAACAAAACACGATTGCCATGATCATATAAGTAAGAGAAACAAGTTATCAATCGCACAACACAAGATGTATCTGGGGAAGAAAATGCTCAAAACCCTCTATCTCTATTTTGTATTAAGTCAAGGAATCATGAAACAATACAATGCTTAATCTCTCTTGAGATTCTCCAGCACTCTGCCAATTGTCTCCTGTTGATCTAGGCAAAATCAATCTAGTACTTATCCAATTCTCAGCCTTCCTTCAGCCTGCCTTACTCATGCAATTCCTATGGAATTATCTCCATAATAATTAGGAAAATCAACCTTCCTTGATTACGTAATCCATCATGGCATCCCAATGACTTTATAATTGCACATGGGAAATTTTCTATAAATACCACTGATAGTTATGTTCCTCTGAACTGTGTTACAATAAGGATCAAGGGTATTTTTATTATTTAAAATAAGATAAAACCCTAAAAAACCAAAACCCTAACTCGAGGAGATGTAACACCAAGATTTTATGGGCCCCGTTAGGGTTAGTTGGGTAGCCAACTTCCCGGGGTCGTAACTTGGTCATATGATCTTCGTTTGACACACATGATAGCTTGTTAGAAAGATATCTCTGAGGACTACAATTGCTAATGCGATTTCAATGAAATCGCCAAACCTTTCATGCCCAAAAAAACATTTTTGGGGGCCTCAAAATGGCTCGGCATCAAAATGGCTGCGGAAGTTCGGGACCCAAAAAGCTGCCAAAAATAGTAAGTTATTGCTATAATTAAAACTAAAATTGAAAGCAACAATGGCAAGGGCCCAAGTGGAATGGCGGGTGGCCACAGTATCCACCCTCGATCATTAAATAAAATTTCTTGAAACTGTGATATCGCCAACAATTAATCACAAGTTGTTGTGAGACGAAATTTGAGACGAAATGACAATTGATTGTCCAATTATTTGGGGAAAAAATAAATTAGAGCCTCCCATTCCTCATTCTTGGTACATCAAAATTCCTCACGAGTGTGGGTGCATTTTTCGTCCTTTCTAATTACCAATTTCATAGCTATTGTTATGGTCCTAACCTCCCTCTCAACAAGAAAGGAATTCCATCTATCCCCATCCGGTACCTTTGGAATGTTCTGCATGCTACACTTCTCTAGTGTTGTTTTCACCTGCAAACCTTGAAAATGAATAGACTCCGAACAACTGAATCAGTATAATGCATCTATCATGAGAGTCTTCTGACTACTGCTAGTTACTGCACCTATCTAGTACTGGATTCTCTGCGCTGCTGCTGACATCTGCATTCGTGCCCTTTGAACTGTTGCTAACTCTGATTTGTGCTCTAGTATTTGACATTTGTCACTCTAATTTATGTCTTGCTGACATCTAACTACATCAATCTAATTGATCCTTCCTACTACTGCTATAGTGTGGGCTCCTCGTAGCCAGGTTCGATCCATGAGACATGTCATCTCAATGGACCTTGCCCAAATTTCTTATCTTGGAATTATGTCTACACATCACCCCACCTTACACCTCGAGGTATGGCTGCTCCCTCTTCCCATTTGGTTCAATATTTCCCCCTCATGGAGGTTTCTGCTTGAGTGGACGCTTCCACTCGGTCTCCTCTCTGCTTCTCCAATTGTGGCAGCTACTCCACAACCTTCTGAGACTACTTCTCATGAGGATGCATGTTGAGAGGTAATTTATGCTCTCTTTAAACAACCAAGTCTCTAACTTCTACCTTTATCCTCAAAGCTTTGCATGCATCTGGTACCTCAAGTGCATATGGGTTATTGACTCGTGCACAGTGTAATTGTCCCGACGTTACAAAAAGTTTATAAAAAATAGTTGATTTTAAATCGATGATATCTCCCTCATCTGAGCTCCGATTCGACTGATTTTTTTTTTCATTTGGGTAGATTTTCGCAAGGAATCCAGATATTCTATTTGTTTTTGAAAAATTTACACAAAAATATTCAGATATTCTCTACAAACTCGTTTCCCAAAAACTTCCTGCTCTGATACCATGTAGAAAATCTAACCAACGAGATTCATGTTGATCTTGTAATCTACTAAAACAAGATACTGAATCCTTCCTACAATTTGCAGAAACAAAACATGATCACACGATCACATATAAGTAAGAGAAATAAATTATCCATCACATAGAAACATGATATATTTTGGGAAAGCAATTGCTCAAAACCCATCTATCTCTATTGTGTATTAAGTCAAGGAATCATGAAACAATACAATGCTTAATCTCTCATGAGGTTCTCTAGCACTCTGTCAATTGTCTCTCGTTGATCTAGGAAAACTCGGTCTAGTACTTAGCCATTTCTCATCCTTACTTCAACCTGCCTTGCTCATGCAATTCCTAGGGAATTAACTTACATTAATTGGGGAAAATCGGTCTTCTTCGGTTAACGTGCATGTAGCATCCCAATGACTTTATAACTGCACATGGGAATTTTTCTCTGAATACGACTGATAGTTATGTTCCCTTTAACCTCTGCCTCAACTGGGTATTCCTCGAAACTGACATGCATGCAACTATTAATAGTGAATTATCAGTAATCTGATTGGTCACTCATTGTGAATTAAATCTAATTTAATTCACTCGACCTCTCACTAGCTCATCACTCAGTTAGAACTAGTTAAATTGATTTTAACTCATTTAATTGAGTTAATTACACTTGCACCCCACTATTTCATCAACTTCAACTGGACCCCAAAAATATTAGAATCCCTCTAGATGCCTCATATTAGACCCTCAACTCAAATTTCTTGAGCTAACTCAGTCATCATGACTTAATTAACTGACACAAGTTGTTATGAGATGAAATTACAATTTATTATCCAATTTATTTAAGGGAAAATTAATTTAGACGCCCCACATTCCTCATCACAGTACATCAAATTCCTCACTAGTGTGGGTGCACATTTCTTGTCCTTTAAGTTTATTCTACTCACTTTCTTGTTGCAAATTTCAACATTTCATAATTTGATGCGGCAACTTCACACAAAACCATTGAAATCACATGCCCTGAATGCCTCAATTCTCACTGAAAACACTCTCTTAAGCTCGTCTGCCCGAAAAGAGAAGCAACAATGTGTCACAACTGAACACAAATAACCATTAAGAGTATGCCAGGTCTTACGAACCCTCACATGATGATCTTGCTCTTGGAGGATGATCATGACCTCCCTTTAACAACCCTTACTCGGCCCTCGTACTCGACCTACTTTAGGACTACATCTCTCTTCACCCCCTTGATGTGCCAGATAGTGGGAATACATGTCAAACATGCTAAGATGTGCCGAGTGATAAGGCATGCCAAGATGTGCAAGGGTGTGTCAATGCGTGTTAGGGACTGTCAAGACAACAAAATGGAGAAAAAAAGTTAAAATACAAGGAAATGAACACATAAGAGGGTTAATAAGTCATCAATTTACCTTTTCCAAGAGGGGCATGCTAGGCACATCAACACTAGGTGGCAATAGGTTCCATGTGCAAAGTCTTAGTGCATTCTAAGTGCCAAGTATTCCTTTGTTTCTTCTCATCTACTTTCCAACATTTGATCATGAAAAATAAATTTAATATTAAACCATGCCAAATCATACCAAGGCATCTCAATGTATTCCATACATGCTAAGACTTTCCAAGCGCCAACATGTGCCATGAGCCAATATGTGTCAGGGAATAATTTTATGCATGTTATAAAGTGGAAGGGAATGTTGAAGAGTGCTAAGGTGTGCTAGAGAGTGATAATGCATGTTCATGAGTGTTAAAGAATACTAGGAAAAAACATTAAGGGAGCACTAGGTAAAAATTAATGGAAGTTAATGAATATGAGGAACGTGTACTGCCAAAGACTAGTGTTAATGAGTGTTAGTTGTCATGCCAAGGAGGGAGTGACAAGGTATGCTAAGCATTGGTAAGGCATGCTAGGGAATATCAAGGCATGTCAATATTTCCCAAAGTGTGCTTGGGAGTTCCAAGGTATGCTAATTATATCATGTGCCAATTAATAGTGCCAAGATATGCCAATACATGCTAGGTGTTAAGGATGTGGCGCAGGGTGCCAGGGTATGTCAATATGTGTCAAAGAAACAAAAGGAAGAACCAATAAGAGGGTTAATAAGTCAGGACTTTATCTTTTTGAAAAGGAGCATGCTAGGCACACTAATAATAGGCCCCAATAAATGCCAAGTGGAATTGTGTGCCAAGTGCTAATGTATGTCAATGGATTCAACCAAGGAGTTCCAGGGCATGCTAGGGACTATATGCAGCATGCCAACACATGCTAGGAGAGTTCCATGTTGTGCTAGCACATGCCACCATGTGCTTGGACATCAGTGTCATCACAAGATGTTCTAGGTACAAAGATGTTCGAAGACATGTGGGGTGATAAGAAATGTTAGTGTGTGCCAAAGCATTAATTTAAGGTGTGCCCAGATTGTTGAGGATTGTTAGGTATTTCTCATTAGTAGAATTGTCAGAGCTTGATTATGTATTAAATAATATGTTTCCTACACACAATAGTGGAACTTTATCTAAAGGGAATTTGATGGATAATAAACTTAATAGATATAAATCATGTGTTGACTCATAGGAAATCTCTATTCAACTAGTCATTACTTGAGGGAAATGATACACACTAATTACTTCTTAAAAAATTGACTGACCCCAACCACTATGGCCGTGGACATATTATAAAAAATACTCCACAATAATGGTATTAAATCGTTATCTTTTGATAAAAAAATATATTAATAGACACATAGCATCATAAAAAACTCATTGGAATGATAAATCATGATAGACATTTTTTTACCATCACCAAAAGTAACAAAAAGAGTATTGGTGAGGGTCATTAAAAGTTCGTCACTAGAAGTGTCACCAAAGAGAGAATTAGTGATGGGACTTTAACGACCATCACCGAAAGTGTCATTGAAAATTTCTTTAGTGATGGGCCATAAAGGACCATCACTATATACACTTACAGTGACGGTTTTTTAATGATTAATGATGACAGACATTTTTTGACCATCACTAAAAGTAACAAAAAGAGAATTTGTGAGGGTCATTAAAATTTTGTCACTAGAAGTGTCACCAAAGAAAGAATTAGTGATGGGCCTTTAACAACCCTCACCAAAAGTGTCATTGAAAATGTCTTTGGTGACGGACCATAAAGGACCATCACTATATACACTTACAGTGACGGTTTTTTAAGGACCGTTACCATATGTGTCATTGGTGACGGACCTTAAATGTCTGTCACAAGCATGACCCTCACCAATGTGGTTTTTTCTTATAGTTTCACTTTAGTTGTGTGTGACAAAAAACCCTAACAATAGAAATGGTTTCTTCACTTCTTTAGATATGCAATCGATAGTTAGAACAAATGATGTAAAAAACCAGATCTATGCAGTAGAAGCAATTAAATAGTAAAAATAAATAGTAATTACTCCACACATCCCACAAACAAGACAATATTTAAAGAATTTTCAATATATTATAACACCTAGTGAAGGAAAAAATATGTGTTACAAGTCCCCCTCAATGGGATGGGTTCTTGGCTGTCCTCAAAGCTTAAGTTCCAAAAGTTTCTCTCTCTCAATGGTGCAGAAAACCGAGACCATGTGGAAATCTATGGGAACTCTAGAAGAAAAATAACATAGTAGCAACAATGAGAATGATCAAACCACGATAATAAAGTGATCAAAGTCAAGAATGAATAGAAAACCCTCTTCATAAAAAAATATTGAGTTATCCTCAATAATGGAAAATAATAAAATATTATTAACCAAGACCTTGATCTAACCGCTTGGAATATTTTATTATATTTTGTTGGAGGGAAAAGATATTTAAATTGGTTAAATACCTTAATCTAGAAATAAAAAACAAATAAATGATTTATTTATCATTTCAAGAATGTGGTTAAGGAATAATTAACAAATAATGATTTTTCTTAATTATTCGTAGGTGATTTAGTCAATTTTAACAACAAATAATAACTAAATAATGATTTAACTAATTATTCCTAGAGAAAAAGAAGAAAAATTATGAGTTATCTAATTATTTCTCATAATTGGGTTGAATATGACCAGGAATATTATTTAAATAGTGATTTAATTAATTATTCCTAGAGGAAAATCAAATAAATAAGGATTTATTTAATTATTCCTCATGGGGTTTCTTGTTTAAACAAGAAATAACTTAATAAAATATGGTTTATTAAATTATTTCTTATAGTGAAAGCAATTTTACTATGGTAAAATTGGCATTACATGGTGTACTTCAATACATCTAATTTTAAATGGTTCAATGACCAAATTTTGGTGATAAAAATGAGCTAACCACATCATCTCAATACTGTAACACTAGCTCTTGTTACGCCTGTTGGATGACCCTCTAGGACACATCATCCAATTTTCCTCCATCCCGGAAAGTCATGGTGTGGTCCTTTATTAATCGTCACTGCCTCATTACTAGTCTTATGTATTTAATGGGACTCCACAACCTCCTCCACATTGGTCCATCATTTTGACTATTGTTTTCCATGGCAGACTGTGCCACATGAACCCAACTCCTTGTATCCTAACACCCTCTTTTTTTTCACCCCTTCATACCTCTAAGGTCATTCCCTTCGGATGACCTATCAAGTGGTCCATCTTTCCACTAATTTGGGTGCATACTTTTCCAATACCACTTGACTTACATCATCCTACATGTTCTATTCTAATGCTCAGTTTGTTGCGCATGCACACACCTTCGAGACGGGACCTTTGGACCATGTAGAATTTATGGACCATTCCCATTTACTTTCCATATATTTTTATTGGACCACATGGTTATGACACCATGTCATATCATTTATTTCTACTGTAAAATTCTCTTTGTTCACTCATTTTTCACTTTCGAGATAGGGCCTCTAGGACGAAGTGTTCCATTGGATCTACTCCTAGTAAATGGGATGCCACTCCCATTTTTAAGATGTAGGTCTAGCTGGATCGATGTCGTGATATCCATACTAATCCTTCATACTATTAATCAATGCCTCTAAGAATCATCCTATGAGATAAATTCGTCGGTGGGTCGTACTGTTCAAAAACCCTCACTCCAGATTGGTACACGTGGTGCCAATGTGGCATAATCTCGCATTTCTCACATTTTTCCCTTCTATCTGCACCCTTGCAAATTTCTTGTGGTGAAGCTATTAGGATAACTTATTAATTCGATCTGTCACTGAGAAATAACATATCTTCCAGGTCACGTGTCTACCATCCTAGGCAAGAATTACATCATCTCCTGCTTCTCTATGAGTGATCTCCTTTTATTTCCGATATTTGACCCCAAGGATGAGATGAATGGTGGGCTATGCTCTAGCCAAAGGGAATACACCCTCCTCCTCCAGATGCATGCCTAGCTAGATTGGTGCCTGGTCACTCCTATCAATCTATTTGTGATACAAAAATGATCTCCAAATCATGGCCTCAAGGAGGAGTTCTCTTATGGGCACCACTCCCAGGCAATAACAGAACATGCCAATCTTTTGTGTCTTCCAATTCTCCCCAACGGACATCATCCCTGTCAATATATTTTGTGATTTGAATTAAAATCCCACAAATAGAAAATCCAGGCCACACAAACTTCCTTCTCCTAATCATGATACAATTGAATCTCAACAAAATTATCCAAGGCTTTCACGACTAGGGTTTTCCCAAGTTAGAGGACAAGGTTTTCTTGGTTGAGTTATAAGATTAAGGCTTTGATCAACATCATTGCAACACTGCTCAGAACCTATCTTCTCCATGACCTATTCAATGAGGATTTCAATATCTTGAGCAACCCACTCTATCTTTTTGTAAATTGTTCTCAACAAATATCACTCTCTTTTGTGCATCACACCTTTCACTAGCTTTGTCGACTATGGCTTTGCCACAATGATTTAGTAAATTCAAAGATATAAAAAAATGTTTGATAATGGTAAGTATGTCTTACTAAGCACTTTTAAGTGCTACCCACTTGACATTAATCTACAACCACTCCAATGAGTTCCCATCCTATTCTCACCATATAGGGATAAGGCATACCACACATTCCCACATTGGTAATATGATGTCTGCCCTCTACCAAGTACTTGTAGTGAAATCACAAAGGGCATGCACCTCTCTTTCCACACACAAGGGGTTCCACCATCCAAAGAAAGATTGAAAGAGCTATATGGTACCACTCAAGGGTTTCAGGGGAGTTTGGAAATTGGCAGGGACATATAGTCCTCAACAATAGTGCCCTTAGGGTAAGAATGTAGCCTATTTAAAATTCATGGCTAGGAAGCCATTAGTGTAAGGTCGTAAGTTGTTTTAGTTAAAAGAGGGATTCATCCTTAGAATCAACACGTCCATCATAGGCGAATTAATATGCTTGCATCCAATGTGTATTTATACATACATACATACATACATACATATATATGTATGTATGTATGTATGTATACACAAACCCTATGAAAAAATGTATCATTAATGTAACCATTATTCATTAATAAAATAGGTTCTTATGTCAATATTTGACATATTTTTGTTCAAATATTTATAGATTTTTTTAATTCCTTCGAGGCTTCAAAATATATGTTATTTATCTAGTCATACAAAAGCACATTCATGTATTTCATAAGCACACCATGAGTATAAAAATATCACATTATACCATTCATAATCATCAGGATAGAATGTAGTCCTAAATTGTTCTCTGTAATACCATGTTGAAATAAAAAATGCAATAACATTGATTTCATTCACAAATACCATCTCAATCCAGAAATGAAAACAAATATCCATGGGAATTGTAGATACATAAGATAAATTATCCTATAATATTTAGGGGAACTGAGCATGGGAGAAATAATCCCAACCCAACCATAGATAGTTGTAGCTAATATCACTTGTAGCTATCACCCATGAGCAAGATTCTAGAGACTAAGGGGCTTTCTCAAGGGATTGGACAATGTATTCGAGCTAAAAAGTGACTCCAGAGACCTCTTTCCACATTCTCACAGTCTACCACCTATGAATATCTTCAACACATTGAATATAGAGGTTTACCACCTTCACCCTCAAGAGTGGTTCCTGTGATTGAACCCATTCCTAGGAAGTCCAAAATGTATCTTACACCCCCCCTAAAATCTACCCACTTTCACCATATTACCTGGGGTAAACATGAGCTTAGAGGAATTTATGACCAGACTCTACCTCCTAGGTGACCTTAAGGAAATGGAGTAAAAAAAAAATATCTTATTGACTTCCCTCAGGTGCCATAGGACCCTTCAGGAGTAATCAAACCCCTCCAGGTGTCCATCCCCTTATCCAACCTGACGTTTCCCTGATTTTTAACCCTAGTTGATCCCTTAACAAGGCATCAATGCGACTAGAACCTCCCAGTCGCATGCATAATCCTGCATTAGTAAGAATATGGATTTTTTCACTCAGTGTTGTGCCAGTGACTACAGAATTTAAGGCTACATTCAAATGTTGGGGTTAGAACTCTACCCAAAAATACCTGTAACTTTCATAATTCATAAATTACACAACGATAGTGCTTGTAAACCAAAAATGACACCAGGACTAGACCTGACCATCCCCAACCAGGAATGAAATTCTTTCAAACACTTGGTGAAAATTAAATCTACGGGTCATGAATACAAGAATGAGCATAAGGGACTGGAAATTCATATCAAAATTATCAAGAAGGATGACCACCCTCTCCCATTAGTTGTATTCACATTAATTAGGTATTCCATACATTTTTATTTTAGTTACAAGTAAAAAATAAAATAAACCATGACTAGAACCAGTCACATAACTATGCTTATAACCAATATATAACCATAATGTAACAACCATTAAATCCACGTAAATACAATAAAAAATAAATATAACTTAGATTTCATTAAACATAGGAAATATCCAACCAGGTTTGGGAGTTCCACGTATCACCCAACCATAGACATGGGTGAAACAAATCTCTCTTTCATCCAGTCACCCTCATGCCATATTCCAAACATGAATGTGGGATCTCATGGAAAAACCAACCCAAGAACAAAAACGAGAATCTAGAGGCTAAACGACCTCCACCCTCACCATATCATGATCTCACCTAAATAGGCACCAAGATCAAAAAATCGAACCAAGCTTGGAAAATATCCAGATTTCATCACTATCCTCGAGGATTTTTATGTATCCTTGTGTCTAAGCTTTACCGAAATCCACAGTAGATCACTAGGCCATTATCGATACACCACCCTCAGGCTTTACCGTGCATCCAGCCAAAACCGATCAAGGGATTCCTAGGCGTTTATGAATATTATTGATACCACCTCCACCCCGGATTATGAAACCATCTAGAAATTAAAAATCTCAAAACTGAGAATAGTCCCATTACACCATGGATATCCGGAAAAATAGAAGGAAAGGGTGAAATCCACTATTGAAACCTGGAAAAAAAATGCCATCAATAGAAAAAGAACCAAATAAAAACATGGACATACCATGCATGTAAAAACCACCTAGGAAATCATACTTTCAATTTGCTACCTGCAAGTATTCTTGTTGAAGCTGCTTGATCCTACTCTTCCTCTCTTGATAATTTCTTTTCTTTCCTTTCCTTTTTCTTCCTTTTCTTGATTTTCCGTTTCTTGGTCTAATGCTAAAATTATCTAGGAAAACTCTGTGTCCAAGAGTGAGAGAGTGAGAGAATAGAGAGAGAGCTCCAAAATTGAACTCACAAAATATTCAGAAAAATGCTTGCCCACTGATTGTCAAAATAATTTTTATTAATGAGGCCTATATTTTCTTCATTTTCCATTATTTTCCTTCATTTTCTTCCTCATATGCAACCTATGACCTTTCACCGTATTTTTCTCCTAATTCCCTTTATTTTCATGAATAAATTCCAATTAATGCCATGTTTCCTTTTTAATACCTTATCCATTGCCTTTTCCAATTTCCCCTTAGCTATAAACACATATATGATGCCCACTAGGATATATTTGCTCAACGTTCATCTTGGAATAAGTGTCGCTTAACTGTAGTCTTATTTATCCTTTATTAACACTTATTACATGAAATTTTAGCCTAGGTCTGTTACAAAAAATCCACTACTAAAACCAATGCAGAAAATGAAAATATATTTAGGAACTACTTCCATAGATATTATCTCAAATATTTATCTCTTCCCAAGTTGTCTAGGGCTCCATAGATTGCTATCACAACCCACAGCCCTCAGGGAATCCAAGCTGTTATATGGCTCTAAATATTCTATCCAAACCCATAGCCTCTAGGGAACTGAAGTTGTTAAAATGATTTAAATATTTTTATCTCAACCCACAACCTCTAGGGAACCCAAGTTGTTAGAGGGATCTATGGATTCTATCTCAACCCATACCCTCCATGAAACCCAACTTATTACAAGGATCCAAATATTACTATCTCAACCCACACACTCCTGGGAACTTGAGAACCAATCGCCTTCACTTCTCTTCTCTTCTTGTTTGCGCTACTCTGTGTCGAACCTTTCCCCCCAATCAATCCTCTACCTTTGTTACACAGCAATTTGTCACTCTATTTGTAATCTGTGATCCTTGATCTTGGATAACCCATACAGTGACTCTTGTGTACTTTCCAAGCATGGAATACATACCCCTAAACCACATTTTTTCTGCCAATTCATCTCCCTTTACAAATTTTCTGGAAGATCCCTATAGAAACCTAGTTTTCAAGGTCGACGCTTTGTCTCAATGTCTGATCCGCACTAATAGAAGAGGCTTGCACTGAGACCTGCACCAATCGACGGTCTCTCTTAATGTCTAACCAGTGCCAATCCTCTTTTGGAAAGTTTTTTTTAAATAGAAATATGGCTTTTGGCACTATTTTCAGCCCTAAAAGTCGCACTCATTCCTGTGTGTGTGAAAAATTAAGGTTTTTCCTCTAAGTATTTCACCAATGTGTCTTGCCCTTCCTATCCTTTTATCTGTATGATTTACCTTTTCTCCCCTTCACTCAACTTGGTTTCATTGGCTCGTTGGCTTGGTTTTTGGTTATTTTTTTTTCCCTTCTGTTGGGACGTGCATCCTAACACCCTAGATTTTTCTAGGATTGTGCATCGATTGCATGGTTGCATTCTCTGTGGGACATCGCCCTGCTGATTGAGTCAGACTCTTTGCTTGGTGAGCCATCTCTAGTTTATTTCCTTTTGCTTTTTGGTTGATTGAGTGTTCAAGTGTCAAGTGTCTGTCCGAGTTCATTTTGTTTGCTTGTTTGCTTGTGAGCATAGATTACATTCCTCATTGTTCAACTAAAAAGCCTTATTTGTATGATTGCTTGATGTAAAAGGGAGTGAATGCCTTGTTTTGAGCCCACGCTTTGGAAGTCCTCTTTGTGCTTGAACTCATATTTATTTTAGCTCTTTGAGGAATTTCATTACAAAGTGTTCAAAACAATATTGTATTCTTAATGTTTTTTGAATCCCTTTTTGCATTAAGGTAATTTGTGTTCATTTAGTTTTCGTCTCGAAGTTTTCTTTTCGTTAAAATGCATTAGATCAAGTTGCATTGAAAAGTCCTGATTGAAATTTATCATTGAAATTGGATTACATTGTTTAATGATTTAAAACTAAAGGTCGCATTGAGTGCATTATTTTTCATTAAAATCATGCATTAAGTAGATTCTCATTTCATCGAAAAATGCATTGAGTGAATTCTTATTCATTTAAAAGAAAAAGGAAATTGTGCATAGGTTACAATTGAATAGTTTTCAAAAAGAGAATTTTGCATAGATTACATTGAATAATTCACATCTCTGAATGTTTTAGATTACTTTGGGATAGTGAAAGTCATCTAGTTGGGAAAAAATGTTTTTTGTAGTACTAATGTTTGTTGCATCATTTTTTGATACTCTTCCCTTAACTAGAAAACATTCATCCAATTGAAATTTTTATTTTCTCATATAGCTGCATATAGAAGTTCTCTGATGATAGCGACAGGGCCTTGAAACTGAGACATAATTCAAGATCAACCATAAAATTTATTCAATAAACCTAAGGAAGCATTGAAACTTAACACTCATATTTAGACGTCTAGGCTAGTGACATGTTCCGACGTCGTTAAACCTAGTAGCTGGCATTCGCCACTTGGAATTAGATAGCACTAGCGTAGACTTGTGCTCCCCCATACAATCGAGTATATAAAGGGAGACCCTTATAGGTTGCAATCCTTTATCCATAGGAAGGCGAGATTGCTGCCATGTAACTTTGATACACCAAACATAGCATTCGGGGAGACTGCCTGCACGTACATTAAGTCCTTGGTCATTTCTCTTTGATTTGATCACCAAGGTGTATATTACAATTCACGAGAGCTTGGTGAACCCTCTTGCTTAGAGTTCTTGAGTAGTCATTTTTTATCTTTACTGACTCTTTATATTTGAAAATATCATTGAGAACTTTTCCTTTCAATCTCATTCAAACTAAAAGCGACTAGAGTCACCTTTTGTCCATTTCTCGACTCTTAAAACATGAAAAGGCAAAGTTTTGCTTTAGTGTCTTAAAATTGACTGCCCATCAAAATATTATTGGTTAAATTTATATTCCTTAGTGATTATTTAGGGTTGATTCCAATGATGACGTTTCCAGATTCCATCAACCCAGGGATCTCCTCGGATGGAAATTCTGGTTCGTTTACTTCTTTTGGAAATTTTGCTACCTCGTACATGGAAACATTTTCCCTCCCAAGATTAACCATTGGTTTTCCAATTTGGTTATTTTTGAACCCTATGGTTTTGAGCATCCAAACGGTTTCTCAACCAGGTTATCCTCTCCCTGAACCATGCCAACCCCATGTTGATCCTAAGATTGACCCCTCGCCTTCTTCACCCATTTCTTCACCTCGTTCTTCCTCTTCGCCTGGTGAAAATCTAGATTATAGTAACCGGGTGGCTAAGAAATGGAAGAGGAAGTCGAAGAAGTAGAAGGAAAATAAGCTAGGGGGGAATCAACAACCATTGCTACCCATGCAGCTAATATCGAGAAACCTCCCACTTTGTCTCGCATAGTCAAATTCCCTTCCAAGCTATGTGAGGGTAACCACCTTCTTCGTGATTGCCCTGATATCCCCAAGGTGCTAGAAGTGTGGTTCGTTCGTCCGATTAATCCTTCGTCATCAACCTCTAGACATTATGCTGATGATGAGCCTTCATCTAACGATAATGAGACTCGTAAGAAAGAGTGTAAGACCAAATTTCCTTATAGGTTGTGTAAAGGGAACCAATCCATTCACCTCTGTCCTTATATGAATGAAGCTTCTAAAGTATTGGATACCCTTTCGACTTCTGAGTCTTGTCTTCTCGTTTGTTACCGGAAGTTTTCTTCGAGTCCTCCGATAGTTGATCAAGTTATTGATTGGGATTCATCTCTAGTCAATTCCACTCTCTCTGAAATTCAGTCTCCCAAGTACATTCCTGACCAACCATTGGTTGAGAAAAAGGTCAACCTGATTCCATCTACAATTCATCAGGTCTTTTCCATCGAGATTGGGTCTCATCCCAGTCAGGTTCCTTTTGTTTCCTCTGATTCCCCAAGATCAGAGGGTGATCCTCCCATTTCAATGATCTAGGAGGGTGATCCTCTGACTCCCATCGCCATAGTCCCTGAAAGTGATCCTCCTTCTCTCATTCCTGGAGTTTCAAAGCATGGTATTTCCACTCCCGTAATGCAAGGGGATAATCCTCCTATTCTTATGGCACCCACTCCATGTAGTTTGGTTGCTTCCTTTGATTGGAGTCGATTTACGGGATACCATATTCCTTCTTAAGTGCCCTTTGAGATTACTATGCAGGCTTGCAATATGGTTGTACCGAGCACGATTATAGATGAAGGTGCCTCAGTTAGTATTCTTTCCTCAACTGCCTGGCAAGCTTTGGGTTCTCCGCAGCTTGTGCCTATTAATCATAATATGTTGGCTTTTAATAGAGGAAAAAGTCAACCATTAGGGATCCTTCTGAAGTTGCCTATTACTTTCGGAGGGAAAAATATCTATATAGACATAATGATGGTCCAAGCCCCCTTGGATTTTAACTTACTCATGGGGTGTGACTATGCTTATGCCATGGGCGCACTTGTCTATTCCATATTTTGTGTGATCTGTTTTCCACACGAAGGTCAGATCATGACCATTGATCAGCTTTCATTCTTTGGTCCTGACGTGTCATCTGGTCTACCACCGTCCCTTCTTGGTCCTTACCTGCCAGTCATATATTCCCTGCCATGGGTCAATTATGTGGCCACATGCTCCATGCACGTGTCCATTGATAATTCAGTCAGTGAGGTATTACACAATGAACTGGGGGCGTTGGATCCTAATTTTGAGAGTGTTGTTCTCCCGTCTGATGAGAAACTCTTGCAAGCCATGAATTCTTATTCGTCATGATCAGATACTTTGAAGCAGAGTTCCTTTTCTTGTGTCAAGCTCCTTAAAAATTGAAACAAGCTCTTCCAAGCACAATTCATTTTCTTCTGTCAAGCTCCTTAAAAAATGAAACAAGCTTCTTTCAGAGCATAGTTTGTTTTCTTGTGTCAAGCTCCTTAAAAAATGAAACAAGCACTTACGAGGATAGTTTTTTTATTGTGTCAACCTCGTTAAAAAATTAATTAGGTCTCGTGAGGATATTTATTTTACTATGTCAACATCATTAAAAAATGAAACAGGTTCCATTTTCAATTTGTGTCTTTGATTAGATCTCATAAAATCCAAGTCAAGTCTTTCTCTTGATCACGTAATCAAACCTTCGTTCCATCCACCTTCCAGTAACTAGCAGTATACTTCGGTGAATGCCATTAAGCTTAGGGGCATGTACCTCAACTTGATTAATCATGCTAGGTTCATGCGAACTTATTCCAAGCATATTTTTTTTCCATTTCAAGCTTGTGTAAAAATGAAACCGGTTTCGAGCATAGTTTGTTAAATTTTCAAGATTGTGTAAAAATGAAACCAACTTCAAGTAGAGTTTCCTGATTTCAAGCTTGTGTAAAAATGAAACCATTCTTATTTTACCTCTCATGATTTCTATTTTATTAGCATATTTTTCCAGATGAGCCTTGGTTTTATCATTCCATCGTTACCATCTGCTCTGCCGAACATATGCCTTCACTTGATTGTTTTACCAATTCCTGAGGAACCGCTGCAATGAGTGGTCTTGTTAGCCAGCCTCTTCACGTTTACTTGTTTTGAGTAGTTCTATCATCACTAGAACTAGTTTCTACCCTTAATGCCACTCGGTCCTCCAAGAGGAGTCAACTTTCATCTCTTTTCTAACTCTCAAAAATTGAAAATATTGTCGAGACTCTTGTCATTTTGAACTACTTAAAGCTTGTGAAACATCATCTGCCTAGTATACCTTTACCCCTTTTTTGAGCTGGGACAGATTATGTACGAAAAAGGAATACCTTAGTAGAGCATGGCTAAGAGGTTCTCTCGGATATTGTTTTCTACCTTTTCGGATCTATGAGACTACCTACGAAAAGGGACTTGTTGGAGTTTTATTTTATTCTTCTTTGAAACTCTGTAAATATTAAAATATGTTGAGCTTTCCCTTTGTCAAACTTGTTAAAAATAAATGACGTCGGAAATCGTCACCATGACGTTTCCAAGTTCCTCCTTCCTAGGGCTCGTAAAATGTACTAGGATGGATTTGTCCGAAGGAAAAACTTATATGATAAGCATATGCTATCCTCTTCAAGCTTGTGTAAAAATAAAGAGGTACTTGCCAAAAATTGTGGGAGAAAATGGAAGTTGTTCATCAGTTGTGTTGGTAGTATGTCACTCTTGAACATGACACTTATATGTGGTTCGTGTCAGGTTGGGATATCCTCATTATGTCAATTTACCTCCATGGGTTTGGCAAATCCTTTTTCCTCTCATTCGCTTACCAATCTTGTCAAAAAGACCTCTGATCCTATTTGAGTCAAATGCTTCCAAATTCCCGAGTCATGACATTGATATGTTCAAGAGAAAATCCTTCTGTAGTTTGTACATTCCCCGATTCTTTGTTTCAGTCTTGATTAACACTCATATTACATTCTTTATTTCATGTCAATGATGTGGGATTCATTATGAACCTCCTTTGCTAGATCAATTTGTGTCGACTTTAGCTCATTATCCGGGAAGTCGATCTAGAGACTCCTTTCTGGTACCTTAGATCTTGCATGCCCTAATGACAAGTTCTTCACATTCGATGACAGGTTCACATCATTGGCCTTCGATCGAGTGATTCCGTAAGCATTCGACGCCAGCTCCTTATTTTCATCTCATGGATTGTACTATTAGTACCTTAAGAGTCATTGAAATTATGGTTGGTTTCTCTCGTGCTTGTTAACAGTTCACATCATTGTCTGGTAATCAAGTGATTTTAGAACATGATCGACTTCAGCATGTCTATTCACATGTGGGAATTTGTACTTTGATCGGGTGGTGTTGGAGTGCAAGACCCTAGGATTAAATCACAAAATTCCAGGTTGCAAGGAATGATGAGTCATTCATGATTATATAAATAATTATTTAGGCGAATGGCAGCGATCATACTGTTGGTCCTGTCATTTTGATCCTCTCTATATGTATGGTTGTGCCGATGCCAGGGATCTATTTCATATGATCCCTTTATTCGTATGGCTGTGTCCATGCTGAGGATCCATGCACATGATCCTCTTCTTGATGGATATGTGTTCCTATACCATGGATTCATGTATTTCATCAGAGATTCGAGTTATGTATATGTATCTATGCTTTATTTTTAGGTATCCCGATGGCAGCGTCTGGTTCCTTGCATGTACTAGTAAATCATTTCACCCCTAACTCATGTTCTGACTTCATAATTTACGGGGCATATGTTACAAAAAAATTTGTGACTATCCTTGTACTCCCCTTTCCTTGATCTTGGAGGACCTATCTGGTGACCCTTGTGTACTTTGCAAGCATGGAATACATACCCCTGAACCACACTTTGTCTGCCAATTCATCTCCCTTTACAACGTTTTTTGAAGATCCATATAAAAAACTGTTTTTCAAGGTTGGCACTTTGTCTCAATGTCTAACCCAGACTCTTAGTAAAGATTTGCACTAATACTTGTGCTGATCCTCTTTTAGAAATTTTTCTTAAATAGAAACGAAGTTTCCACGACTAGAATCTTTGTGAAGCGGAGAGCTGGAAGTTTGTTTTGAGGATATGGTCGAGGAATTCCCCTTTGGGCTTCTTGTTCCCATAAAATAGGACCTACACCAAAGGATAAGATTTTTTCCCATTATTTGAGGGCCCATATCCTCCTCCTCCATTGTTATATAAGGAGACCTCTTTCACCTCTTCTACCTAAGTTAGAGTTAGTTTGTTAGAATAAAAAATCATAGAGAGGAGAAGCAATTATTTCTTCGATAGAATAGAGCAGAGTGTGATTGTTTTTGTGTGTTAGGAACATAGTGAGATATTGGACCTTTGTGTATGAGGGTGTTGCAAATGTTCTTGGATACGGACTTGTCGAGGAAGAGCCTCAACATCAAAGCTTGGTTGTAAACTCCCTTTATCTTTATCATAATAAATTCAACTGATGTTTATCTTCCACTCTTTTTTACATTTATAATGATATTTCTAACATTCCTTGATTAGTTAGATCGGTTGTAATTTTTTTATTTTTTTCGTGACTTTATGTTTGTCATGGTGTCTTGACTATCTGTACAAGTAATTAGACATTGGTATAAATGTGTGTCAAGCTTGAGAAGAGTGACAGATCAAGAAGCTTCGTCGGAAGATGGCAACATAGCATCAGAACAAGGTAGGTCATATTCCTTGCTCTGAATTTCATTTACAATCTAGGAAGGTAGATGTTAGTATGTTCTCGTAGTTTCTAGAACCACCCTAGGTCTAGATGGATTTCCCCTATCCGCAGAGGGGGTTTAACTGCACAACAAACTCCCATGAGTGAATGAGGGAATGTTCCCATCATCCTCCCCATGAGGTTGAAACCATTTTTTTCCCTCTACTATTTTTCCTTGTTGTGCAAGGATTCTCTCCTTGTCCTCGTTTCCTTGCCCAGCCTAGTCTTCATAATTTTTTTTTGTCCTATTTCCTTGTTAATATTCTCAAGCACATGGGCCTGTGTAAATTTATTTTCAGCCCATTTTAATTTAGGAACCATTCCATTTAAAATATACAATAACTAGCCTTTAATGAATGTCCCAAACAGTCCATATTTCCTACATAAGGAAACCTTTCCTATCCCATGCAAGCCAGTTCCTCAACTATGGAATCCATGTCCCTTTTCACTCAGAACCTTTTAACATAGTTTTTGAAATTTTTACATTGCATTTTTATGAGGAAACCCATGTTCGAGTTGTCACAGATATAAAGTTTCCTTTAGGTGACAAAGGAAACCATATAATTCAAAGAGAGACATCTTTGCAACTATACGAGATGGATACGAGACAAATTTGAAGTGAAGAGATCATGGACCATGATGCAAAAATTTAGTTGCTAAGGAAAATGCAGTTAGAATTTGATGAAGGATAACGGATGACAGATGATAAGACTACATATTTATTTCAAATTAATTTTGTTGATTTATATGAGTAATATAATTCCTTTGAGGGAAGGATAATTGACTTGAAGGTGTGCATCCAACATGCTAACATGGAGCTGGAAGGGAATGTAAATGAAAATGTGGAAAAAAATAGTTGTGTCAAGGGTTTGCAAAGCTCCAAAAAAGACAATGCTATGAGTAGAGGCTGAATGAAGGAGATAATTTAGATTAACATAGGAATTTTAGTTCAGATATTTCAAATTAGACAGAAAAAACTTCCATTTTTAAACCTAAAAAGTTATATGCAAATGTAGGTTTCAGAGGATTGAAATTTGTCTTAAGGGAGAATGGGCTAACTTTTTATCATTAAGCTAGCCATGAGAAATAATTGTTGAAGAGGAAAACAAAAGAGATTGGAAGGCCTTATGTTTTTAGAACTGATATATTTTATGCAGATTCCACACTACTTAGGGTTGTGTAGAACGTCCAGGTAGATGAAGAGCATGAGAGTTTCTTCCAAAGAGACTGAAATTGTCTTGTTAAGGATAATGACATCCAATAAGTCTCAGCGGGTTGAAGGATATTATGACCACTTTTTTGGTAGGGAAAGTGTATGCAAGTTTAAAGCTTGTTGAATAAAAATTCAAAGTTCATAGAAGTTGCATGGATGATATAACCACACAATGGTTTATAAATTTATGAAGTTTTTGGAAAAATAACATCATGAAAAGGATTCTTTGGATTGGGGAAATGAGGTAGAGAATGGTACCAAGAGATGAGAGAGAGAGGAGGATAGAAATGAGACTAGTTTTTATAAGGAAAATTTCTTTCATTTACAACCAAGAATTACAGGGAAGCGAACATTGATAGAGAGTTTCTAGAAATTTAGAATTATGCATTATATTTATTATTATGAGTGTTGAAAATGGAAACAGGAAGTGTTCAAAATTGCACCAAGAAATATTCTAATTTAATTTTTAGTTGAATTAAATTAGAAGAAAATTATAATTGTACATCACATGATAACTTGTACGAGTTAACTATGTTAGTTTGACTTACTTGATTTAGTTAATTCTAGTTTAGGGTCTAACGTGAGTCATGTAGTGTGGTTCATACTTTTTAGGAGCCCGGGTTGAGTTCATTTTGAGTTGTAATTAATTACTTCAGTTTTTCTGAGTTAGATTCAGTTTAACTACTTCCAACTATTGCCAGAACTAGTGGAAGGTAAAAGTGTGGAAGTGGAACTTGAACCACACTCAGTTATCAGCCATAGAACTGGTAGATCAACCACACATAACTCATCTATGTCTGAACTAAGAGTTACCTTGTTGAGATTGTAATTCAAGGGAAATGTACTATCAGTTGTATAATCATCCATATTGTACATGTGGTGCATGTAGTCAGAGGAAGGCCCTAGATACATTGCACAATATTAGATGGGGATTTCCCTAATTAATAGAGGATAACTACCCAAGGGAGAAAAACAAGGAAATAGGTACTTTGGAATGCATAAAATTGCTTAAATTTTGGCCAACGCTTATTTGACAAGAATTGAGACAGATAGAGATAGTGTAGAGGTTGCTCGGGCTTCAAAAAATCATTGTAATTTTCCATTATTTTATAAATAATGGAATATACAGATATCAAGGTTTTCATTCGTGGCTTTCACTAGGAAATCATTACGTAATTTGTTGATTAAATTCTTTCTCTTGTATGCTTCGTGATTTTGTGATCATTTAAACTGGATTCCATAATTGGTAGAGTAGATTCAAGTAGATTCAAGTCTATTGTTTTAGAAAATTACAATTAATAGTTTGAATCTACAAAGATTTTCTACATTTTATCAGAGAAAAAACCACTATAGAAGAAAATAATACGATTTTTTCCTTTTAGGAAGAAAATTTTTTGCAAATATTTTCTCTAGAGCTAGCATTAGGATCAGGATGCTGTAGTATGGCCTGAGGGTTGAGTATGCCCTTGAGGGTAGCTCGAATTATATTTCCTGGAACAACCTGATAGAAGCAGTCATGGAAGATAATGAATTAAATGAGTTCATTGATAACGAAATCTCGAAACCAGCACCAGTTGATGTCTAGGACCTAGAAAATGGAAGAGGAGTGTAGCCAAGGCAAGAAGGATCTTACTGGAAGGAGTTTGATATCATATTGTCTCTAATATCCATGGTAAGGAGAATCCATATGTAATTTTTAAGTCCTTGAAAATTGTTTCAGAACAACAATGACTAAAGGAAATTGGAACTGAAGGACAAGCTCATGAAGATCAATATGGAAAAGGGTGAAACAATACTAGAATACTTGAGCAAGATCACCCAATGTCAGGGTGAACTTGGGATTTTTGGTGTTACAATTGTTGAAGATGATATGGTGATACTATCACTTCTAGGCCTTCTGAGGAGATTGAATGACTACTAGAATTTGTTAAATGGGATGGAGAAGCTACCAGAGTGGAAGCATTTGTTGTCCGACTTGGTGCAAGATGACATTAGGCGGAACCCCAGAGATGGGACCTCATCCAAAGAATTGGAAGAGGATTTTTCATTAGTCAATAAAGAAAAAAAATCAATGGTAAAGAAGGCACAAGGCGAGGAGGTAAAGAATAAAAATGTGTCCAACATAAATTTTTTTCATTGTCACGAGTTCAGCCCCTATGCCACGAAATGTGAATAAAGGAAGGCTAGAAAGAAGGAGCTTGTAGTATCAGTAGCATGTGAAGCTCTAAATTCACAATTCAAGCTTGATTTCAACATCATTACATGCATGGAAAACACTGTAATGAGAATATTGTGGTATCTTGGTAGTGGTGCCTCATTCCATATGACGTGGAATAAAGATCTCTTCAGTGACTTCAAGGAGAAAGACCTCGAGAAGAACATAGAGTTTGGAGATGATGGGAGGTATAACGCGAATGGTATCGATACAATTAATTTTTAGAGGGAGTCTTGCTCCACACTCAGAATCAAAAATGTGATTTTTATTATGGGACTAAAGAAGAATCTTGTTTCTATCGTGGAATTGGAATACCATGGCTACGATGTGATATTTAGCAAAGAAAATGTTTTCCTTAGACACATCGCCATGGTATAGGATAAGCATATTGGTGTGAAAGTTAAGAACCTGTATGAAATTGAGGTCAAATATGCATGAAAAACCTTAAGGAGAAATGCAAAGGTTAGAGACTTAGTGGTTGAGAGGGATCATGTTAGATCTCTCAACATGCAACCTCCTAAGAAGCCTCAACAAGTTGTAGAGTAGCCACAATTGGTGAAACAAAAAAGAGGTTGAGTGGAGACATACACTCAAGGAGAGACCTCCAGTAGGGTGAAATTTCAAAACATGTGGGTAGAGGGAGAAAATGCAGCCATACCTTGAGGAAAGAAGTGCAGCGATGTGAAGCAGTAGTCCCAAGACTGCAAAAATATGGGCAAGGTCCACTGAGAAGTTCTTTTTCTCATGGATCATTACTGCACTAAAAGAGCCCACAATATTCAGTAGTAGGAGGATCAATGTCAATGAGATACTAAGGAGTATAGAGAAGTGTTGAAAGTAGAGGAGGAGTTTTAGTAGTACAGTCATGAGGAACACAATTTTTCTAGTAGACAGTTGCAGACACACTTAATTCAGTTTGTTTTTTTTTATGATTTTCAGTTGCAGATGTTGCACTAGCAAAAAAAATAATGAGAAGTGGTGCATGCAGAACATTGCAAAGGTACTAGATCAAGATAGATATGAATCCATTTTTTGTTCATAGGGAGTGTTGAAAATGGCACCATGAAATATTAGAATTTTATTTTCCCTTGAACTAAATGTGAAGAAAATTGTAATTCCACATCACATGACAACTTGTACAAGTTATCTAATTTATTTTAACTTATTTGGTTCATTTAATTCGAGTTGAGGGTATAACTCGAGTCAATAATATTGGTTACTACTTTTTAGGAGCCCACGTTGAGTTTATTTTGAGTTTTAATTAATTAATTCAGTTTATCTATTTTAAATTCAATTTAATTGGTTCCAACTATTGGAGGAACTAGTGGAAGGTAAAAGTGTGGAAGTGGAACTTGAACCACACTCAGTGATCAAGTAGAGAACTGATATATCAGCCATCAATAACTCATGCATGTGTTAACTAAGAGTTACCCAGTTGATATTGTAGTTCAAGGGAAGTGTATTATCAATTGTATAATCAACCAAATTATACATGTGGTGGATGTAGTCGAAAGAATTCCCTTGACAGATTGCACAATATTGGATGGGGAATTCCCTAATTAATATGGGATAATTACCCAAGGGAACAATGCAAGGAAATAGGGAGTTGCGCAAGCAAAAAGTTTTTGAAGTATAAGCCAAGGCTTGTCTGGGAAGAAATGAGATAGATAGAGATAATGCAGAGGTTTCTCAGGCTTGAGAAAATCATTGTAATCTTACCATATTTCTGACTAATGCAATATACAGGTAGTGGATTTTTTAGCTCTAGATTTCCCTAGGAAATCATTATGAAATTTTTTGATTAAATTATTTCTCTTGTATGCTTCATGATTTCCCAATAGTTTAAATTGGTTTCCGCAATTGGTAGAGTAGATTTAAGTCTATTTTTTTAGAAAATTACAATTGGAATTTTAAATCTACAAGGAATATCTAAAATGGGGATGAAAAAAACTATAATCCATATGATGAAATCAAGATTGAATCCATGAAGGTATTGACGAGCTTTATTTGCACCAAACGTTTTGACCAGCTAGAGATGCTGATGAATGGATTACCTAGGAATGGTTTGAGGATGAGAAAAGAACAGTCAGTATCATGGCAAGTGTAATACAACAATGAATATGGATCTGGGATCATGGAAGTAGAAGGGTAGCCAACAATGAGCTGACTTCACAAGATTTTCTCAACAAGTAAAATCGAATGCTAAAAAAAAAATGGGATCCTCTCAGAATGAAGTCAACCGTGGAGCAACAACATATTATTTGAGACCCTAGAGGACTTAAAATATTGGTGAGTAGGTCAAATTTTTTCACTCAGGTAGTTTGATGCAACAACATCAGTGCCAATCGTACCATAGTTTTTAAGGCCCCAACAGAGGATATGTAAATTCTAGCTAATTTTATTTTGGCATTTTATTTAGAGATTTTGTAATAGGGGAAACTGTCCTGATTCTAGAGAAATATGGACTTTTAAGTTGTTAGGATATTTTGAGATTTCTTTGTAAATTTTGACAAGGTTTTAGCTTAGGTGTGGATACTTTTGGAGATTTGTCCAATTTCTTGACCTAGAGAGATATTTTCCCACCATTAGGAATTGTATATTCCATGGTATGGTTATGTCAGGTAGGTGTTTTGTAAATGAGAGAGGAGTTCAAGAAGTGATCCTTAGTAGTTCCTTTGTAAACAATTCCTTCATGTTTAATGAAATTATTATGATTTTCTATGTCCATATTTCCTGTTCATGTATGTAAATTTATTGTTAGTATTAGAATGTATGTTTTTTTGTTAAGGGCATAGAGGTAAAGTATAAAGTCGAAATAGAAAAGAGTAGACTACAATGAAATTGACTAGGGAGGACAAACAGTGAAAGTACCTCTATGATCCAGAAATTTGAATTTACATGTGGTGGGGCACATAATTTGGTAGTTGATTACTAAAGGGACCAACGCCATAATCGATTATTAGAGGGATCAGTTCATAGTTTTATTTTGAGTAATAATAAAGAATCGTTGATGAGAGGGAAGTGTAATATATGTTCTTAATGTGAGATGAAGTATCTATTTGAGAGAAGTTGTTCTAATGTGGAATCCTGGGGGTTAGTAGTGGTGGTTATTCAAAGGACTAGGAAGTCTAAGGATTCAAATCCCTGAAAACATCAAAAAAATTTACATTCAGGTTGGCAAGGAAAGAAAAAAAGTGGATAGATTGTTTGGGGCCTAAGCTCTAAAGAACAACTCAAGGTGGTGAAGAGATAATTTCACAATTAGTAGGTTCAAGATCTGAAAACCTAAAAGGACCCAATGGGTTGAATTTTGGATCATTGTAGAGGTGACAAGTATTAGTCAGTGTGAGAAGTCAAATATTCACCATGAGTCAATCGAGTTGGGAATCGTTGGATTAAATACCATGGAGGGACATCCAAATCCCATACCTCATGTAAAATCATGAATTTGAACTCTAGTTGGATGCACAAGGTCAGACCCAACATTTAGTCAGTTGTCGGCACATTCAGGGAACAATATATTCAATCTTGACCTCTGACCTAAAGTTGGAGTTTTTTTGGCAAAGTTAAATTTGATAATAAAAAAACCTATGAGATATATAGGGTTTATACATATGCGCTTAGGTTGAATGCAAGGGGTTTTCCCTTGTGGGAATTGTGGAGTTGAGAAATCTTGGAGGTTTATAAGTTTTTTCCGTGATTTTTAAAATCAAGAAAAGAATCCTTCTAAATATATAACTTGCGCCATAGGGAAATACGGAAATATCCTAGTCAATAGATCACGTGCTATAAGGAAAAAATTTCAAAGAGTTATGGGAATATATAACAGGCCACCAGAAACACATGCTTTCAAATTGATTAAGTGAAAAGAAATATATTTGTGTGTGTGTGTGTGTGTGCATTTTATTTCTCCCTAATCAAATAAGTCTATTAATGAGTTAACATGTTCAACAATCACAAAACTACATCCTTGGATTTTTTAGAGATATGTTTCCCAAGTGGAAACATTGTGAAGCTATATGTATGTGATAAGTATATAAACTGGAGCTAGAAAATCATGTTAAAAATATAAATTTATGGCTTGTCAAATTTTTTTTTTTTTGTCAAAAGTACTAAAATATATTTGTATAGAATTGATAAATACTATTTACTTTAAACTTGGCAACGATGATTTACTAAAGTATACTATTTTCATTTTTGTTTTCCTATCACAATGAACTAATTCATATTTATAAATTTGGACACCATTGACAACATTAAGAGAAACTGATGGAAATGTGGCAATGTAAAGAGATAATATGGGCTTCCAATTAAGCAGCATAGATCCATCTTAAGCACAAATTTAATATGAGCCGAGAGGGTTTAAATTTCTTCAGATGAAAACTTATTTTAGAATGCAAAAAAAAATGTGACACGTGCATTGAGTCATCTTATCAACACACATTAAAACGGTTTGTTTTGTTATTAATATATTTTTAAGTATGTACCGATATTAATTCATATTAAAATATTTTTTTGTAGAAATTCCTTGTATATTCAAACTTCTTAATGTAATTTGCTAAAACAATAGACTTCAATCTACTCTCCTAATTGTGGAAATAAATTCAAATGATTGTGAAATCATGAAGCATATCAGAGAAATAATTCCATAAACACATTACACAATGGTTTCCCGAGGAAAGCCACAACTAAAAGCCATGATATATGTATATTACATTACTCCAAAAATATGAGAATATTACAATGCTTTTCTCAAGCCTGAGAAACCTCCACACTATCTCTATATGTATCACAGCTTCCTAGACAAGCCTAGGCCAATACTTAACCAAATTTTAGCATGAACAAGTCCCTATTTCCTTGCATTTTTTCCTTAGGTAACTATCCCCTATTAATTAGGGAAATCCCCATCCAATATTGCACAATTCATCATAGGAATTCCTCTGACTGCATGCACCATATGTACAATTTGGATGATTATACACTTGATAGTACATTACCCTTGAACTCCATTCTCAACTTGGTAACTCTCATTTCACACATGAATAAGGTAATTAGGGATGATTTATCTTTTATATTGTTCATCAGTGAGTGTGGTTCAAGTTCCACTTCTACAATTGGACCTTCAATTAGTTCCTCCAATAATTGGAACTAGTTAAACTGACTTTTACTGAAATAAAATGAACTAATTAATTACAACTCAATATAAGCTTAGTGAGGGCTCCTAAAAATTAGGAACCACTCTACATGACTCAAGTTAGACCCTCACCTCAAATTAAATGAACCAACTAAGTCAAACTAACTTAGTTAACTCGTACAAGTTGTCTTGAGATGTGGAATTGCAATTTTATTCTAATTTAATTCAAGGGAAAAATAAATTAGAATCTTTCTTGATGCCATTTTTAAGATTTCTTGTTGCCATTTCAACACTCTTTCTTAACAAGAAACGGATTCATATCTCTCTCAATACAGTACCTTTGGAATTTTCTGCATGCAACAATTCTCATTGTTGTTGTTGCTACTGCAACATCTGCAACTGAAAAGCATAAAAAAACCAAAATGATTCAATTGTGTTTGCAACTGTCTACTAGGAACATTATGTTGTTCTTGACTCTTCTACTGAACCTCCTACTCTATTGTCAATGTTACTCTGCATTCCTCAGTATTTGAATGAAACTCATTCTCTTGCTACTAAATACTCTAGGCCCCTATAGCAAGGTAATGATCCTTTAGGCAAAAAAAACCTCAGTGGACCCTACCCAAATTTATGCACTCCTGGGACTATTACTTCATATCGTCCCACGTCTCTCCTAGAGGTATGACTGCACGCGCTCCCTCTCCCCACTTGGCTCGAAATTCCCCCTACTAGAGGTCCCTAATTGAGTGGATGGTTCCACCCTATCTCATCTCTGCTTCTCCAATTATGGGTGCTCCACAACTTTCTGAGGCTTCTTGTGAGGTTTCATGTTGAAAGGTATAACATGCTCGCTCTCAACCACCAAGCCTCCAACATTTTCTTTCTTCCTCAAGGCTTTTCATGCATCTTCTACCTCAAGTGCATACAAGTTCTTGACTCGCATATCAATATCCTTCACCTGTCTTGTGGATATGTGTCTAAGGAAAACCTTCCCTTTGCAAAATATCACATTGTAGCCATGGTCTTCCCACACCACAACAGAAACAAGATTATTCTTCAGTCCTGGAACAAACATCACATGTGTGAGTATGAGAGGGGAGCCACACTCCTTTTGAAAAGTAACTGTACTGATATAGTTTGTGCTATACCTCCCATCATCTCCAAACCCATTTTTCTGCTTGAGGCATTTCTCCGCAAAGTCACTGAAGATATATTTATTCCCCGTCATATGGAATGAGGCACCGATGTCGAGATACCACATTCTTCCCATTACAGTGGTTTCCATGCATGCAATGAGAGTGAAATCAAGTTCAAATTGTGAAACTAGAGCTTTACCTGTTGCTACTATTGCAGGATCCTTCTTGCTTGCCTTCTTCTATGGAAATTTCATGGCATAATACCCGAACTCATGAGAGTGAAAACACTTGATGTTGGAAAATTCTTTCTTCTTTCCATCCTCTCCTTAGGACTTCATTCACTTGGATTTATTTTCTTTGTTGACTAGTGGAAAATCCTCTCCACTTCTTTGGATGAGCTCCCATCTCTGGCATTCTATTGAATCTCTTCTTACACCAAGTCAGACCACAAATAGTCTCACTTTGGTAGCTTCTTCCTTGCATTTACCGAATCCCTGTTGTTGTGCCAGCTCTTGGGAAGGCCTATAAGTGCTAGGTGAACCAAATCATCTTCAATAACTATAATACCAACACTTCCAAGCTCATCTTGAAATTGTGTGAACTTGCTCAAGTACTATGGTATTTTGTCTTCATTTTCCATCTTGATCTTCCTGAGCTTCTTCTTCAATGCCAACTTCATGTGGTCATTGTTGTTATGAAACAAGTTTTCAAGGCCTTCCACATTTCATATGGAGTCTCCTCAGCATGTAGGTTCGAGACAATATGATCTCGAACTAATTTCAGTAAGATCCTTCTTACATTGGCTACTCTCTTCTTCCAACTTGATAGATCCTGGTCATCAGCTTGAGATGGTTTCAAGATGTACTTATAAATAAAATCCTTCAATCCTCCATCTTCCATGACTGCTCCCATCCGGTCCTTTCAAGAAATATAATTTGAGCTATCCTCCAAGCCTCAGACCATAGAATTTCATCCTCATCTTGTCTCTAGATCTACAAAAAAGATCTGCAAAACTCAATCTTCCTGCAAGGAAAAAATTGTATTCTTCTCTTCTATAATGATTTTAGCTCTGATACCATGTAGATATCCCTTGTAGATTCAAACTGCAAATTGTAATTTTTTGAAACAATAGACTTGAATCTAGTCTACCAATTGCGGAAACCAATTTAAAGAATAGCGAAGTCAAGAAGCATATAAAATAGATAATTTAATCAACACATTATGCAATAATTTCCCTGGGAAATCCACAACTAAAAACATCGTTATCTGTATATTTCATTACTCAGAAAATATGAGAATATTACAATGTTTTTCACAAGCTTGAGAAACCTCCGCACATCTCTATCTGTCTCATTGCTTCCTAGACAAGCTTAAGCCAATACTCAACCAAATTTTGGCTTTACCAAGACCTTATTTCAGTGTGTTGTTTCCTTTGGAAATTAGCCCCTATTAATTATGGAAATGCCCATCCAATACTGCGCAATCCATCATAGGCCTTCCTATGACTTCATGCACTACCTATACAATTTAGATGATTATACAAACTGATAGTACATACCCCTTGAACTCCAATCTCAGTTGGGTAACACTTAGTTCACACATGCATGACTTGTTTATGGTTGATTTATCAATTATATCGTTGATGAGTGGGTGTGGTTCAAGTTCTACTTCCACACTTTGGCCTTCCACTAGTTCCTCCAATAATTGGAACTAGTTAAACTATCTTTAACTGAGATAAAGTGAATTAATTAATCATAACTAAAAATAAAGTCAACTAAGGCTCCTAAAATGTAGGAACCACACTACATGACTCAAGTTAGACCCTCAACTCTCAAACTTAGTTAACTCATACAAGTTGCCATGAAATTTGGAATTGAAATTCTCATGTAATTCATAAGAAAACTAAATTAAAATATTTCTGGGTATCATTTTCAAGATTTCTTGTTACTATTTTCAAAATTTCTTGCTTCCATTTTCAACATTATTCATAATCCACAATAAAATATTTTCATTTAACATTATATATATATATATATATATATATATATATATAGGTTATATTATATGTTAAAATATTTTTTAATATCATAAAGTTTAAACATCTTACTCATCTTTTTTGTTTTTTTACATTTAATTACTTAAATTTTCTATTTAGAAAATAGTTATATTACAAAATGAGATGCCGAGCTCAATTATTAATCATAGTTTTCATGGTAAACAAGAAAATTTTAACCTGAGTTATAATTTATCACTTATTTACAAACTTGAAAACCTTCTATGCCCGTCCAAATGTTATACTCTATCACCATTATCCAAGAGATGGTATAGAGTGTCCATCACTAACAAATTCAAGTAGATCTAAGTAGTTTTGCTACACCCTCCAATATATAGTTCATTGTTGTACGTTTTTGTAGATCTTGTTTGAAGTTAAACATCATCCATAATGGTGTTTGAAGATTTTGTTAAGAGATATTACAAGTTCAATACATCTATTAATGAAAAGAGGCTAGAAATGCTAATAATATCATAATTAATCTTAATAAATTTTATTTGTAATATAATCAATTTTAATAATATTTTTTTATCTTTATTCTTAGAGAGAAGTGGTAAAAGAGTTATATGTGCTAATGTTTGATTTATTTAAGCATTATCAATAATTATTAACAATGAAATTGTTATTATATTTCAGAGTAAATGCCCTTTTTAATGAGTTGTGAGTTTCCTATTGTATTTCCGATGGATGGAAGAATCGTTTTCCATCATTCGTCAAATTTTGGACCGGGCTAATATAAGATATATATTGAATATATTAGAATGTGAAAATTTTCAAAAGAAATTAAAAAATATGATAAAAGAACTTATATTTATTGGTACAAATTTTTATCAATATGTGGTTACTGTTTATTATTATTCTCTTATTTTAACGTTTCACTTGTTTTCTTAGTTCAACGGGTAGTTAAATGTTGATGTTTTCACTTGTTTCCATTTTTATAATTTTTATAACAAGCTTTGCCATTTTTTAACTTTATGTTTTTAATATAAATTTACTCAATCACCATAACTATTTTTTTTCAAAGAGTAAATATAGGTTTAAAAAGGAGAATAATAGTTAAGAATTCAAATGATTTCAAATAACACACAAATATTTTTGTCTTGATATAACTATTTTTTTTCGAAGAGTAAATATAAGTTGACTAAATATAAGTTTAAAATGGAGAATAAAATTTAAGAATTCAATTTATTTCAAATAACACAAAAACATTTTTGTTTGGATAGATATTCTTATTTATTAATGAGTTGATATTGAATTATTATAAAATTTTATTTTGGAATGAGATTTTTTGAAAAGATTTTCAATTTATTTTGTCTAAAAATTAGTAGGAATTCATTCAAATCATAGGTTTGATGGGTAAACATTGAATAATGGAAGTTTTCTAGCAATTTTTGAAGGTATTGAATCCATATGTAGTAAAAAAACCACTTTTAATAACACAAATTAAGATTTCACCTCAATTTTTTCTAGCAATTCCAACCAAAAAATCCACCCAAAACTCCAAAAAATACATTAAAGATAACTCCCTTTACTTTTGTACAAACTCATCATTTACAAATAAATATGTAATTGAAATAAATACTAATTATAAAAGCTATATAAATTAAATGGTTTGTAAACATTAATATATATAAACATTTAACTCATAAACTTTGTTACAATATCAAAAACTAATTCCATACCACATAAAATAAAAACAATAACTTATATAAACCATTTTTTTAATTAATCCTTTAAAACAAGAAACGATAAAAAAATTATTAAAAATATTTAAAAATATTTTTAATAAATTAAATTCCTAATATTAACTAATTAAACTTCTCAAAACCTACCCCAAAATAAAGACGCTTATATATCAACTTAAATATAAAACTGACATATTCAACTATTATAAAAAAAAATTATTCTTCATTCTATAAATTATTCTTAGGCATAAATGTATGAATTAATAAAACATATTTAAAACATAAGTTCATGCATAACCGGGTGAACTCCCGATGTCACGGGGTTAGAAC
The DNA here is from genome assembly GCA_034641835.2 of Pinus albicaulis. NCBI lineage: Eukaryota > Viridiplantae > Streptophyta > Pinopsida > Pinales > Pinaceae > Pinus > Pinus albicaulis. The sequence goes on along the minus strand of CM076577.1, from coordinate 847,123,187 downwards.
CTGCAATGAATTCAGAATTTACCTTTTTGGTTTTTATGCTTATTTTTATTATGATAAAAGCACTTATTTGAACAAATAATAAAGTACTTTAACGAGTAATAGATAATATATAGCCATGTGCTATATAATATCTTAAAAATATGTGAATGACTCTTACACGTCTTACTTTGTATAGTTTTGCATTTTGAAATTTAATATGAGGTGATTGAATAATAGTCATCAGTATCAGATTAATATAGTCAAGATTAGAACGAACTTTCATGAGTTTCATAGTGAAACAGGTCATTGGGTAGTTCCTAAAACAGCATGGGTGGAAAGGATCTGCCATCTTTGCTAGAATATGAACATTGAGGATGAAAATCACTTCCTATTAGAGTGCCCTGCATACACCCACATTAGATCTCAGTTTCATAATCCTTGCTGCAATACCGACCTTCCTAGCCTTTTAACATGTCAAAATTATAGTGAGCTTGGGACACTTCTGTCCAAGATCTTTGAGCATAGGAGTACAATTTTAAAACAAACTAAATAATTTATTTTTGGTCTTAGTGGACGTTAACCATCATCATCATCATGAATAATTAGTTAATAGTTAATAATAGTTTCAGGTTAATAGACAATTAATAGTTAATTATTTTAATTGTTTTTTTTCATTATCTTCATAACCATAGTGGGAAATAGTAGAAATGCACTTGTCTCTCTGAAATGATTACTACTTTCCCAAAAACTCAAAAAAGGGTTGACAGGTTGGTCGGTTTCCACTTCTCTTTTAGGTAGTTACAGACATGTTGCAGTATGCGTTTTCTCCATGCAAAATTGCATTCACAAAAATTGGTACATTGTTGATTTTTTTAGATGATATCTTTTTTTCCAAAGGAGGAAAAATGTTGTTTTGATTATAGTAAAACAATACATTTTCATATGTATGAACTTGCATGTATCAACTAATCAGAGAAACTCACTAAGAACTGAAGACATTGTGGTCAAATTTTTTTGGATGGTGTGCTTATGCCACACTGCTAAACATAATGCAGTACATTGTTAACAAGTCAAAAAGTGAGATACAATGAACAATCAATAGGAAGTTTGAAAACTTTAAACGGAGACAATAAAACGCAAATTATAACAAACCATAAACAAAAATTGTGAGAGCCATTCTCCTACGTAAACACAGAATGAAGATATGCCCAAATTTATTTATGGCAATGGCAGAGTATATGAGTCCATCCTGCTGGAGTCATGCAAATGTTGGATGTGTATGTGCCCAAAGGTGACGTCCAAGCCTTGTTTAGATAAATTGTCTGCATGCGTGTTAGCCTCCCTGCATATGTGTTGTAGAGGAGGGGAGTTCATACACTGCAGGAGATAATGTGTTCTATTTTTCTAGCTGAGAAGTCCTGGAGGTTGAAAATATGATATGTTGTTGGTCCCATCAATGACAGCCTTTTCATCACCATTTATAGATAGATTATGGATCTAAGTGTTATAGGAAAACCATAGTAGACTCCAAAGTGCAAGAAGTTTTGCATTTGTGTTGGTACCCAGACCCTTGTTCCAGTGAACGTAGTAGTGTTGTCCCTGCTTGATTAGGTGATCATGTCCAAGTGGAAAAAATGCTAAAAATGGAAGTGTTTGGAATTGGTTGCAACCTGAACGAACGGAAAGGCCTTGTCGCTATGATTCTGGTGCTGTGAACGAGACTAAAATCCGATGTCATATGTGAAATTTATGAAGGTTTGAAGTCTCCAGTAAACTCCGTTTTTCAGTTGACCAAAGTTGACTTTTTGACTTCAGAAAAAATAAAAAAAGAATATTCCTCTAAATATTCCCTAGAATATTCCACAAGGGAAAATTGGAATTCGACAAGTGGTATTTGTTAATTGTTCAAGTGGTTGACTATGTTAGAGACAGACCAATAACATGTCGCCACGTGGCAGGCCCGGAGGCCGTCACGTGGCCAAGGAGCAGTCGGTCAAAATTTTATGGAGGCCTGGGGTTTCAAACAACCAACCTCCCCTATACAAAGTGAGCGCCCTACCAGCCGGTCTATGGTTTATTTCTTAACATGTTATGATTCGAGGTTGTATTTGAAGTTTGAACAAGAATCAGTTTGGCGAAAAAGGGGGCCAGCCCCATAATACATATGACCACACCTCAGTTTCCAAGGGCTAACTGCCCGATAGTTACGGCGGTGGTTAGCACCATTACATGTGACCACCGTTAATATTCAATGTGATGGTTATTGACATCTATAGTTGCGGTTCCGACAGAAGAGAGCATGTGACCGCTCCCATGCAACATTTATTATGACTGCTAGTGGTTCTGCACTATTTGGTGCACATTCCACCAAATCTGCCTTTATGCCATATTTAGCGAGTTAAACTAGAGTTCACCCACATTTGGTGGGGTTTTCAAGTGACATTTAGCAGTTTTCTTTGGGAGGTCATAACTTCCTCAATATTTAACCAAATTGGACGAATTTTTAGTCAATTTTGGCTTTCTTTAGAATTATGGAGTGTTTGGGATAGGTTGTAGAGTGAAGGGAGGTGTTATTCAGCCATTTTTTCTTCAGAGAAGAGGAAAGAGCCACCAGGGCCATCAAGGAGATGGAGCTGTATTGGGTTGTACTTCACTTTTTGAGGTGAAACAAAAGCCATTTTTAACTTATTTCTGTTTTCTGAAGTCAAATTCACAACTTGTTTTACCTTTTTATGCATATATTTCACTATATAACCATTTTGAGAAACTTAATAGAGAAAGGACATGCCCATTGGGAGCCTTGGACTCGACAGATGTAGCCCAGGAGGGGTGAACTGCCTCATTAGTTTGTTGTGCTATGATATGGTGAATTTCTCTTGCTATGTATTTCGGATATAATATGTTAAACAATAAACTTAAATAACAAATCCTCACACATAAAACTTAGAAACATTACCAAAACTATTTTTTTTTAACCTGCAAGTCATGGAGAATACTTTTCATACTAAATTATATGGAAATGGATACTTTGCATAGCATTACAAATAGTTCCATTTTCGGATCAGATGGTATCAGAGCTCAGGATTTGAGCCTTAGCAGCTAGAGTTTTACTCTGCATTTGTTCTTGTGCAAAGATATAGTTGATTGTTTGCAAGTTTTCATGCTTACTAGGCTTAAACTCAAGAGAGGTGAAGACACTTGGCTAGTGCACATAGTAATCCTCAACCAAGAAGGGCGAGAGAGACACCTCCAAGAGCCATAGAAGTAGCCTCAAGCGTGTCTTCAAGAGAAGGAGAAGATCCTGAAGACATCGATTCGAAAGAAGAGGAACAGGTGTTCCGAAACACTTTCTTAGACATGACGAAGATGGTAAGGATACTCTACCAAGAAAGGAATGATAGGCTTGTTTAAGAAGGGTCTAGACACTAGAAAGAAGGAGAGGTTTGTTTAGGAGGAAATAAAAGTGATGATAAGTCAAATAAAGGACATGGAGGTAATGGTGATCCACCATCCCCATATTCATCCTCTTCCTCTACATCGTCATCATCAACTTCGGTGAATCAATCTCACAAGTATAAAACCACTGGTAAAATTCCATTTTTAAAGCTTGATGTTAAATTTGAGTTGCCTATGTTTAATGGTGAGGTCAATGCAGAGAAACTTGACAATTGGATAAGACAGTTGGAAGTTTACTTAAGGATACAAAACCTTCATGAAGATGACACCAAGATTGTATTAGCCTCTTTGAGAATGGAAGGAGAAGCATTGGTATGGTGGGAATCCAAGAACAAGGATGGCATTAAAAAACATGGTAAGATCACTTTATCATGGGCATAATTTATTTCTACAATTAAGCAACAATTTTATCCACTAGCTCATTTACAAAAGGCTACCATGAATTGGCAAAGTTGTAGACAACTTAATGGAAAAAGTGTTCAAGATTATGCTCAAGAGTTTAGAAGAAGGGATCTATTGTTAGAAATTGATTTGCATAGTCAAGATACTTTTCTGAAATATATAGCTGGTTTACAAAATTATTTTATACATACTATACTTATGTTCAATCGTACTAGTCTACACGAAGTTTGTGTTCAAGCTACACATTTAGAGGTTAGAAGGAAACAATATTTTGATGGGAATGAGGGTAGTGAATTTAAAGGCAAAGTTAGAAAAAGAAATGCAAATTCTAGGAAAGAAAAAGGAAAGTTCTTTTGTAAAAATTGTTCCAAAACAAGCCATGATGAAGACCATTTCTCTAAACTTCATTTGGAGCTGAAGCCAGAAAAATTTAAAACCAAAGACAAGGCCAAAGAAAGGGGAAAAATGGTTGCAACTGCTAAACAAGACTTAGGGTCTAAATAAGTTGATGAAACTAAAAGCATAGTCATGATACTAAAGAACAGAAAGGAGAAAGATATTGTAAAGGAAACAAATCCCAGTTCTATCACTTTAAACTGTCACATAGAAGCTCCAAATGAAGAGAGGAGGATATAGTTGTTTCATGTGAGGATAATTTCCAAACACACAAAGATAGACAGACTATTTAATAGTGGGTCTCAAGAAAACCTCATCTCCAAAGACTTAGTTAACAAGCTGAAACTTGAAACCATTCCACATCCAAAGCCATATCCACTTGGATGGATTTGCAAGCATGCTAATTTACAAGTTTCGAGGAAGTGAATGTTGCGCTTCGCCATAACAGCTCATTATGTTGTCTTGGTTGAACTATATGTGGTACCGCTTGACATTACAGGTGTGGTGTTGGGTAGTCCATACTTATATGATAGAAAAGCGATCTTCCATCACCATGAGAACAAGTATCATCTATTCAAGGATGGCAAGGAGTTTATTGTGAGATCACATTGGAAGAAGCTAAAATCTTCTTTAGTGAGTGCAGAACAATTGAAAAGGCTTGTCAATGCAAGTCAAAATTTGACTTTGTTGATGATTAAGCAAAAATATTTTGTATATAATTATTTTCATATTATCGCTGATATAAATGATGAAATGTTTCAGTCTGAAAGCAGGTCGTCTTTGGAAGAAGATGACAAGATGTTGCAGAAAGTGTCTTTGATGTTGATCAGTGTAGAGAACAAAGTTTCGATGCAAAGAGGTGCAAGAATCCAAGAAAGGGAAAATCATGCAAGCAAAGAGGACACAAAGTTCAACATGGATCATTCCTGGTTTCAAAATGGAATATTGGTATGGCGAGAAAACTTGGTTAGGAATCGACACAAGTACATAGCTCATTCGGCAAAAATTCGCCATGAGGACAATTGGCAAGGTGAATATCAATTTCAGTTTCCTTTGAAGGTAGACCATTGTAAGAACAGTATGATTTCTGAAAATTATAGTTGTTGTTCTGAAAATTTCAAAAATTTGCATCATGAATCAATCAAGGTTAGTAATAGTTGGTCAGCAGATTCAAGGAAGAATTTATCTTTTTATGAGAAGCTCAATTTGATGAAGTCAGGAAGATTTCAGTGGTTCAAGGTTGGAAGAGTGGAGAATCAGTCTCCTCATCTTCAATTGTTGTAATTTAGAGAGCTTTTCGGGTCCAAAAGATTCCCATTGGGGAGGTGTGATCAGGTGATCATGTCTAAGTGGAAAAAATGCTAAAAAAATGGAACTTCTCAGAATTAGTTACAACCTAAACGGCTTGAAAGGCCTCTTCACTGTGATTCTGGTGCTATGAACATGACTCAAATCTGACGTCATATGTGAAATTTATGAAGGTTGGAAGTCTCCAGTAAACTCCATTTTTCAAATGACCAAAGTTGACTTTTTGAGTTTGGAAAAAATAAAAAAATAATATTCCAAGGAATATTCCAAAAAAATTCCTCGAAATATTTACCAAAATATTCCCTGGAATATTCCATAGGGGCGAATTGGAATTTGAAAAGTGGCATTTGTTAATTGGTCAAGTGGTTGACTATGTTAGAGACAGACCAATAAAAAGTTGCCACGTGGCAAGCCCAGAGGCTGCCACGTGGCAGGCCCGGAGGCTGCCACGTGGCCCAGGAGTAGTCGGTCAAAATTTTATGGAGGCCCGAGGTCTCTAACACCCGACCTCCCTTGTACAAATCCAACGCCATACCGACCCGTCTACGGTTTATTTCTTACCATGTTATGATTCGAGGTTGTATTTGAAGTTTAAACAAGAATTAGTTGGGTGGCAAAGGGGGATAGCCCCCTAATACATATGACCGCACCTGGGTGTGCAAGGGCTAACTGCCCGACAGTTATGGCGACAGTTAGCACCATTACATGTGACCACCATTAATATTTAATGTGACAGTTATTAACATTTATGGTTGTGATTCTGACGGAAGACAGCATGTGACTGCTCCCATGCAACATTTATTATGAATGCTAGTGGTTTTTCCCTATTTGGGGCACGTTCCACCAAATATGCCTTTATTCCATCTTTGGTGAGTTAAACTAGAGTTCACCCACATTTGGTGGGGTTTTCAAGTGACATTGGGCAATTTTCTTTGGGAGGTCATAACTTCCTCAATATTGAAATAAATTGGACGAAAGTTTAGTCAATTTTGGCTTTCTTCAGCATTCTGGAGTGTTTCGGACAGGTTGCAGAGTGAATAGAGGTGTTTGTCAGCCATTTTTTCTTCAGAGAAAAGGAAAGAGCCACTAGGGTCATCAGGGAGATGAAGCTGCATTGGGTTGTACTCCACTGTTTGAGGTGAAACAAAAGCCATTTTTAGCTTATTTCTATCTTCTGAAGTCAAATTCATAGCTTTTTTTCCCTGTTTAGGCATATATTTCACTGTATAACCATTTTGAGAAACTTAATAGAGCAAGCACATGCCCATTGGGAGCATTGGACCCGACAGATGTAGCCTAGGAGGGGTGAACTGCCTCATCAGTTTACCATGTTACGCTATGTTGAATTTCTCTTGTTGTGTATTTTGATATCATATGTCAAACAATAAACTTAAATAAAAAATCCGCACACATTAAACTCATAAACATTACCAAAACTATTTTGTTTAACCTGCAAGTCATGGAGAACAATTTGCACACTAAATTATATAGAAATGGATACTTTGCATAGCATTACAAATAGTTCCATTTTCAGATCACTACTCTAGCTTTATCCAAGTGTTGTAATCACAGTTCCCCTGTTGTTCTGCTCCATCGAAGTAGCCAGCTGGGATCCTCACTGGGTGAGACCAAAGTCTATAAAATAGATCTATGGGAGGAGAGGGAAGAGATTCTTGTGTGCTCAACCAAGCCATGATCGAGTGGAAAATCTTGTGAGGTGCCATCTAGATGCCTTCAAAAATGAATTTATTCATGGCCAACCAGACTTCCCAAAATAGGAAGAAAGGTAGTGAGTTATAACTTTGGTCCTTATGTGACCACCTGTGGATACATTTTAATATAGTTGCAGGCCTTCAGTTGTGATCCTGCAAGATATTAGAAAACATAGACCATATATCTAGTACAACAGAGAAATTTAGAAATAGATGAGAAACATATTCAGAATCCTGTTTGCATAAAAGACAAATCCAAGGTCCCTGGAACCCTCTCTTGGCCAAATTGTCCCAGGTGAGAATCTGTTTTTTCCAATACATCCAAGCGAACATGATGATCTTCAAGGGGATATTTTTCTTCCAAAATGTTATGAAGAAAGGCTTATTGTCGAATAGTTGGAAGGAGGAGATAAGGCTATTGTATAAATTTGATACATCAATGGCTCCCTTTCTTGTTCTGCTAGCCCAATAAATTTTATATCCCGAGGGATTATGGCATAGACCAAATTGTTTTAATTCCATAATTAACTGATTCCACTGTGCTTGCATGAGTTGAATTAGACCAAGATTTTTTGCATCCTTCCAAACAGGGCACCCCTGTTGCCAAAACAAGATGAATTGGGATAGAAAATATAATCCCTTCTACACAAGAGCATGTCCTAGAATGATATTCCACCCATTCCCAAACTTTGAGAGGAGCCTATCTCATACGATTGAAGAGATGCGTCTGAAACTAAGGATGATGATGGAGCTGCCCGAAGTACTAGGAAGGCCTTGTTTGAGAAATGACTGTAGATGGAAATGGATTTTGTACTTACCCCTGAAAATAAGCGGCCACATACCATCACCTGAAATTTCCCTCCATAATGATTTGGAAATAAGGGACTGTGTAAAGATCCTTATATATAATAAACCAATGCCCCCCATCCACTTAGAAAGTGTCATATGGTTAAGTCTACAAAGGTGAAATTTAGGAGGCCCCTTTCCCTTGGACCATATGAACCCTGCCATGATCCTCCAAATTCGAGATATGATAAAAGTTGGGAGATGGAAGAGATGTGGTGAGTAAACAACGAACTGTTCAAGAATCGCTTGTGTTAGAATAAGTCAACCCCCTAAGGATAGCCACCTGTTGGACCATAAGCCCAATATTTTCTTAAATTTTGCTAATAACCACTACAATCCTTGTTGCAGTATTTGCAAGGCTTCAGGTGCAAGCCTAGGAATGTGAACCCCTTAGAAATATGCACTAGAGGCATATGGAAAAGGCCTGTTATGATCTAAATCTCGTCTTGATCCCTCGGACCAGCCAAAATCACAAAATTTGTACCACTAACCATGAGACCCGAGGTGGCTCCAAAACACAACAGAGTATAATGGAGAGCAAACCAATGTGCACAAGATATGAGTCCAAAATTTAAAATGTCATCTACAAAAAAAGAGTGTGATATGGTGATATCCCTGGAAATGTTAATTCCTAAGAACAACACTCGACACTTCAAATCCTGTATATGGAGAATAAAACCATACATGATGAGGATTAATATAAGCGGGGAGAGGGAGAAACCTTGCTGTAGACCCCGCCCAGACAAACCCTGAACAGAGGCCCAGAAAAACCCATAAAAATCTCAGAAAAATTCCCACAAAATGTCCAAGTTGCATTTTCTGACCTGTTTTCTACAGAGGTCGCAAGTTTTGGTCTGTTTTCGGTGTCCTGGAGATTCAGGTCACAGGTTTTGGCCCAAAAAGTTTGACCTACAATTCTGGCACTCTCAGGAGAAGGTTTCAGAAAAAAATTTCATCTCAACTGCGGTTGATGCCTGTAACCTATGCAATAGGTCCGAAAACACACGGAAGTTAGAATTTTCAATGTTTTAAGGTTTTATAGATTAAAAACAACATTAAGAAAAGAAAAATAAGAAGTTGAAGAGAAATCCTATGGTTTGAAGAAACTGGATATGCAGGGATCTGAAAAACGACAGAGGCTATAATCGTAAACCCTTGTGGATTTGCCAGTTGTTAGTATGAATCTTAATCACAAGCGTATGAAAAAGGCTCACTTTAGCCGTGTATAAAAAGCAACCCTAACATCAAAGATGGCTTCCAATATCTTTAGATTTGCAATTATTTGACCAAGATAAATGCTACAAAAATCTAGATCTATGCACTAAAATACATTAAGCAGTAAATAAAAGAAAGAGTTTCTCCATGCATCCAATAGACAAGACAAGATTGTTTTAAAGAATTTTTTGTATTTATGACACCTGGGAGGAAAAAATAGAAATATGTTACCAATCCTCCTCAATGGGATGGGTTCTTGTAAGCCCTTAGCACTTCATATCTAAAATACCTCTCTCTTGATGGTGTAGAAAACCCACGCAAAAATGGAACTTAAAGGGAGCTCACAAGAAAAATGGTAGCAAAATATGACAATGATGGTCGATAAAAGTAAGACCAAAAGTATAGATCAAGAGTGATCTTTAGGAAACAAAAGGTAGTGAATGAATGGAAAAACCCTTCTATTTATAACAAAATTTTGAGTTAGTCTAGATATTGGTGCATAATTAAAATATTATTAACCAAATCTAGATCCAACTTTTATGGAATATTTTATTATATTTGTTGGAGGGAAAAATAATTTGAATTTGGTCAAATCCATTTATTTGTAAATAATAAATAGATAAATGATATATTTATTATTTTATGAATGTGGTTGAGTAATAATTAAAAAAATAGTGATTTATTCAATTATTTATAAATGATTTAGTCAAATTTAACAAGGAATATTATGTAAATAATGTTTAGATAATTATTCCTAGAAAATAATAGGATAAATAATGATTTATCTAATAAATTTCCTGTTTTGCATTAAATATGACCAGAAATATTAATTAAAATATTTTTTAACTAATTATTCCTTGAGGAAAATCAAACAAATAAGGATTTATTCAATTATTCCTCATGGGGTTTCCTGTTTAGGCCATAAACAACTTAATAAATTATGGATTACTAAGTTATTTTTCATAGTGAATGAAATTTTACTTAGGGAAAAATGGTCTTACATGGTGTACTTTAGTCCATCTAATAGTAACATGTTAGATGGCTAAAATTAGTGTAACAGTAGACCCCTCCTAGCCCTGTAAAAATATGAATATAGACCATTAACTATGACAGAGAACCAGATCGGGGAGATTCAAGCAAGGATCCAATTAGAATTCTCATGTTCTAGACTGACTTTGTGTAGGAAAATATCAACAAAGGACCAATCAATGCATTCATAGGCCTTGTGCAGGTTGGTCTTCATGAAAACTGCAATTAATTTCATAGTGTGGATTGAGTGTAATCCTTCTTGTGCCAATGCTATTCTCTCATGTATGAGTCTCGCTGGGAGGAACCCATACTACTCACGAGAGATGTGTGAAAACAAGGACCCAATAATAGGATTAGCCATCACCTTGGATATAATCTTATAGATCACATTACACAGTGAAATGGGTCGAAATTCAAGGAAGGATTTAGGTTCATTTGTGTTTGCAATTAACAAAATGAAAGTAGATTTTATATCACCTGGAATGCTACCCGAGATTTGAGATTTTGGACTCGTTCACAACTTGAAGTAGGTCATCAGCCATGATATCGAAGGAGTGAGTGAATAGTTCAACCAACCATCGATCTGGGTCAGAGCTTTTATCAATTGCAAAAGACTTGAGAACCACTAGTATTTCCTGATTTTTCACCAGAGCGCTTAACTCAAAATTGTGAGCCGCATCAAACATCTTTTGATATTAATCAAGTGACAAAAATTGAACTCCAGTACTGACCCCTTTTCTGCACCTGTAATGATCAGAGAAATACTTATTACCCACTCTTCTGATGTCCTGTAGACAATGGAGTATAGTGTCATTCTCTCCTTCGATCTGCCAAATAGTATTTTGATCCTTGTGACCATTGGAAAAATGGTGGAAAATTTTAGTATTATGATCTCCGTCACAGATCCATATCGCCCCTGCTCTTTGGGTTCCATATGAGCTCCGGTGCTTTAATTATGTCCAATTTTTTGTCTTCAATTGTCTGAAGAGTTGTCATCAATTTTCCATCAGGCATCCCAACAACCATTGATTCATAAATATTCTGAATTTCCTACTCTATGTTCCAGAGGCCCATTACCATATGAGGATTTTTTTGTTTCTCCCAAGCCTTAGTCCATCTCTTCAGTTCATGAAGTGTTTTTTTGAGAAGGCAGTGCCCCAAATTTTTTCGAGGGAGAGTCCAAATTTCCTTAACCATTTTCAGGAAAGTGAGGTCATATAGCCAAAGTTGATTAAATTTAAACGAAATTCCTTTGTATAGCAGAACAGATCTCCAGAATAATCAAAATGGTTGGTGATATGAGATTTTAGAGGATAGTGCTGTAGAACGCAAGTCCCCAAAGATCTCCAGAACAACCTCTTGAGCAGGGAACCTATCTAAATTCTTTGCAATGTAGTCAGAGCCCATGCTGTGGTTAGTCCAGGTTGGAAGGAGAGGAGAGGGACAAATGTCCACTAAGTCATGATTAGCAAAAATGTTGGAAATTCTTTCTGCCAAAGGATCCAAACGACTATGTGTACCCCTGCACTCAGATATTGACACTGTAACATTAAGGTCCCCAAGAATAATCAAATTTGGAATACTAATAATGTTGCTTGATCAGATACGGGACCAGAAACTGACATGGTTGCGGCAAGGGGCATACATGTTAATCAAATGGAAGTGGGGAGAGTAGCCACGGATTCTGCCAGAAATCAGAATACCGAACAAAAATTTGTAAGCATGAAATTTGGCGAAAGAGGGATCCCACATAACAATAAGGCCACCTGATAATGTAGATGAGTCAAATCCAGTGATATGCCACCCCAACCTGATGGAGAGGAAATACGGAATGGCCTTTGAAACAGAGCACATGGTTTCTTGGAATAAAATGATAGATGGAGATTTCATTGAAAAAATGTTTCCGAGGAATAGGGATTTTCCATGATCGCCAAGTCCATGGAGATTAAGTGACAACATTTTATTCATGGTTCACATGGGGTGTGCGTGCTTTCTCTAAGTGGTTGGGGATAAAGAGTGGAGATGATAGGAATGTCACAGACGCCATCCAAATTTACAGAGAAAAGTGAGTGGGATTTTTGTCTCCCCCTGAAATAGTGACTGTCATTTTTCCCTGCTTATGGAAAATGATGTTCAAGGTAGATCCGGGGGAGATTTTTGGGTGAGCTCCTTTGGCCTAGCCATCATGGACTGTGAGGGAGGCCATGTCTAGTTCATGTTTCATGAATAGGAAGACATAATAACTCACAACTAAATTATGCGAGGAATCAAGGGTCGTTTGAGCATCAAGAGTTGTTGCAATTAGGGGAGAGGAATTTTCCAATGGAGGAATGGTGGGTGAATGATTAGAAGCTTTTGAGGGAGAGCCAATTTCTAGAGGTGGCATGGATGGAGTCATAACAGTGGCATTATTTTGCAATGGAGGTGAAGTGATTAAGGGTGGAGGTCGGGTAGACAGTGTTCTCTGATAGACTATCATGTGTGTGCCTGCAGTGGATGGGCGGGTCTTGTGATTGGATTGTGGTCCATCAAAAGGACTAGAGGAAGTCGACATGGGAGTGATTGGTAGACGCGGAGAGGAGTGTGGAGGTGAATTGGATGAGGATGTATTTTGATAAATAGTTGAGGATGAGAAAATAGGAGGATGGGGTAAAGAAACCATACCCGTGACCGGAAGCTTCACAACAACATGTTGTGGAGAGAGACCAGTGTTTTGAATCGTCGCAATGTCATGCTGTTGAGAGAAACTAGTGCTATGAACCGTCGTAGCATCATGTTGTGGAGAGAAACTAGTGCTGTGAACTATCGAAATGTCCCTTGTTATCCAAGAAGAAGGTTGAATTTGAGGGAATATTTTCATCAAGTTTCCAGTCTAGTGGCACTATAGGCATCGAAATGGAATTCCCCACTAGTGAATGCATTGCCTGGGGTGAACCCCCTCCCACTTGCAATCAACACATCTAAGTAGACCCCTGGAGAAATTCCCTTCAACAAGTAGCCAAGAAATGCACTTATCTTGCACCCCCATATATCCAGGATCAATATATATGAGCTTGGAAACCAAATTGCTGGTGGCAGAGAGGGCCAGTTTTGTCCAGAATTCCAGGGGTAAACTTAGAAGTTTTACCCATACAAAATTGTTAGGAGGGGTCTCCATGCTTGCATTGTAGCCTCAATACCATGGATGTAGTTGCAGAAACCCATGCCCACTAACCCAGGTGCTTTACAAAATATAACCAACATCTTCCTCATATATAAAATGTATGGAGTACCATGAATTCATCATCTGACTAACCTTGGGGGGTACCCAGTCAGTTTACCCCACAAATTTTTCACCCAACTGAGCATCTCATTCTCCTCCATTGTTGTGAAAACCTAGCGGCCAATCAAATCTCTCTTCTGAAGACTAACAACCCTACCATAGAGATCCTCGAAGCCGAAACTTAGAAGTTTAATATCTGGAGTCGGTTGTAAAAGCTTGATGGCAGAGAGTAAGGCACTCCCACCCAGCCTATAATTTCTTTTGACCTGATGGTTTCCCTTTGCGTGACCTAACTTTGTGTGATAAGAAGAAGCATAGTTTACAGTATGAGGAACAACAAGTGTAGTGGAGGGATAAGGCAGACCCGACTCGAATAAATGCTTTTCCTCAACTGTAGCACAGAGGAAAGCCTCGAGGGCAGATGTGTTCGATCACAAGGGGTCCATTGTTCGATCCATAATACAGCGGATATACAGATGGCCACCGAAGTCTAGTCATGGCTGCTAGAGTGTCATGTAGGTCGAAAAGAGTAAGGGGCACACCTGCGAATGGAGCCCAGCTGTGAGACAAGTGTTAGTCAAGTGTGTGGTCGGGGAGGTCAGCTCTGCCAGGTTAGGTGAGACAGTCGTTGGAAAAATAAAGAAGTCAGTGGGAGCCAATATGATAATGGATCTCCTTGGGTAGAGAATGTGAGATGGCCAACCATTCAGATTATGTGAAGGACGACGAAATAAGTTGCCTTAAATGGGTATTTAGAGGAAAGGTCGGATTACTATAAAAAGTGACGATTATGGGGTTCCAAAACTTTGGCCAATGTGGAAATCGTTTAAGATAAGCCTCGAGAATATGAGGCTTGATTTGATGTGCATCAAGTAAGTGACATCAGAAGGAATGGAAGTGTATTTTGTTTGACAAAACGAGAGCTGATGGGACAGCTCTGGGACAGCTCTCTCTGGCGACCCCTATGGCTTTCGGGGTAGGAGGTGGACCCTGCACCCCTGCCTCTGCCACATCCCTTGCTCCACCACCTCCCCCTTTGCTCCGCCAGCCCGCACGCTTAAAATTTAAATTTTGAATATTCATTCCCCACATTCATTTAACTCCATTGCAGAGCCCTGTTTTCTTCATTCACTATCAGAGTCCCGTGGAAGCTTTGCAAAGCTTCTAATTTGGACATATTATGGTATACAAGAGGCTGATTCATGCAACCTTTACCAAAACAGGGGAATCCTCCATAGTCGAAACAATCTGCATATCGAGGGCTACCCATTCCTGGCGTTTCTTGACCCACTTCGTTGTAGGAGTTCCATCCTTCAAGTGCCACTCTCAATCGATTTCTCTTTATTCCTAGATCTCCCAGCACTGAAACATATTCTGATTTCCTCAATTCACCATCATCAGCAATCACATAATGGGTATAATAAATAAGTGCCAAAAATCGAAACCAACAAAAAAACCTCAATGTGTCCATAATTGTAGGTTCCAGCAGCTTCAAGATGAAAAATATTGAGACATTTGGGAAGGAGAGAGAAAAAGGAAGGCAAAAATGTTGTTGTAATTAGGTACGTACATCATCTTAAACTGTGGAATTCTCCCTAAATTCTATTAATATGTCACAAGAGTTCTTTTGAGTGGGTGAAAGAGCTGTCAGAAAATTGGTGATTCCTGCACAATGAAATGGCAATGTTGGTTATCCTTTGAATTTTTTGCGTTGAGAGGAATACCAGATACCATCCATGGCCAACATGGTTCTACATTCCCAAACCCTCTCGTCAATGGCATCACCGGGCCCTGTTTCCATGAGAGAAACATGATAAAAGACAGAACAAAACAAGAACAGATTAAACAAGTTTGGTGTGCCAAATTGCGATCACAAGTTCAGTCCACATCACATTTCACACTGAATACAGGCCACATGAAAATGAGGGGAGATTACATCTAGATATGGGATAGTTGGGTATCAACCATATAGAGACCTCAGTTTACCATAGTTTCTTATTTTTCCAACATAAAATGAAAGTCTCTTTCTGTTATAAAGATGATGCTTGAAGGCCTTGAAGTATACTCACTGAGAGAGCTCAGTTTATGATGGTTTCTTCTTTCTAGACAATAAAATGAGAATTCAATAATGTTATAGTGATTATGTTTGATGACCTGAAATTCATTCCACTAGGCCACAAAAAAAAAGCTGCTAAATGTTAAAAAATGACACTCAAATTAGTGAGAGGGAGACCTAAGTACAAAATGTTGGTAGTTAGCCTACATCAGTGCCATGGGTAGGAAATATTGAATATTAGCAAGGGTGGGGTGTGAGTATAGGCAAATGTGTAGTTACACGGTGGAGTACTGAACCACAATGTGGGAATCTTGTACCCCAAAAATGATGAATTGTTATCTGCAATACTACTGAGAATTAAGTTTGAACTATGACTCTGATTTCAATACTATTTTTTATTTTTCTTTTGTTACCATACATTTTATTGTAAGATCAATTTTGTTTTGATATGTTGACCCTGCTGACTAGTGTTTTAGAATTTTGGGCATGAAGTTGTCATTTGTCCATTTTGCAGAATTTCCAGGTGTTCCCTAAATCACTCTAGATAAAGCGATTTAGGTTATGTAAATCGATAATTTTCCCAAGTAACTAGAGCATCATTTTTAGAATTGAAAGACAAAGAATTCCAACAAGGCATTACTTTATTGGAAAGGTTCCCATGAGAAGCCCAACAAGAGATTGGTTCGTTGGCAAGGCAGGACCAATCCTGTGTGTTAGGACGTTTTTAGTTTGAGAGTTGATTAAAACTTTACCGGGATAATGAGGACTTTACTGTATGGTTGGCTGGGTGGGCTAATGCAGAACCCCATGTTACAAAAATACTAGAACAACAAATGGGAGCATAATAAGAAATAAGGCTATATAATTTTGGGGGATAAGAAACATGAACTCACACCCCATCCTAGCATATATTATGCATATAAAATGTATCAGTGATGTAATAATGGGAATGGAAATAGAACAATAAAAAAATATCCTGGTCAGGTTTGATGTTTAATTTACTACTAGGATGTTATCTCTTTAATATGCGATGGAATTGATCACTATTCTCAATGATCTTTGTCCTTTGTTTCAGGTTTGATTTGGTTTTGGGGGTAAAATAATCCAGAACCAAATGCAAATTCAAACAAATAGAAAACCTTCGAGCAATGAATTTTACTAACTTGTGGCTTTAATATCCAACGTTAAAGGTGGTTTTCAAAAGACACAGAAACAACCAAATGAAAATTTGAGAATATTTGTAAATTCAACTTCGATGGTGACTTCCCTTTTTGTTTTGGGCGTTACAAAAATTGGTTTTAAAAATGTGGATTTCAGGTCAGGAAGAGCAGCCTATAGAAGGCCTGCAAAAGGTGGAGTGGGAGTAGTGGCAGGCCTGATAAATTTCTTCATCTAGCTTCACAATAAATGCAGTGTGGAGGGACTAATGTTTCCCACTTGTTTTCCCTATGCTGCGATGGGAAGATTTCAAGCATAAATAAAAAATTAGTCTAATTTGGGTGTTTGTGATGCAGGAGCATCCGAGCATCCTCATTAAAATCAGAATCCAAAGATG
Organism: Pinus albicaulis; assembly: GCA_034641835.2. Lineage (NCBI taxonomy): Eukaryota > Viridiplantae > Streptophyta > Pinopsida > Pinales > Pinaceae > Pinus > Pinus albicaulis. The sequence continues at coordinate 847,105,971 of CM076577.1, read as the reverse complement.
TGAAAGCAGAAAACGTGGACATTCATTGTAAACTAGGGAAAATTTTGTTAAAGAAGAACTAAATTTATGGAACTGATAAGGATTAATTAATTGTAATTATTTTCCATTTATGTATAACGAGAGATTTAGTAAGTTTGTTTGAGCGATTGAGGGAGGAAAATCGTAGATCTTATATGATCCATGTTTTTTCAAATTTCTATATAAAGAGTCTGTGTTGGGTGACAAAGGGAGAGAGGGAGGATACAATGTAACCGCAGGAGGATTTGTGACTAAGGCTGAGATGCCTTAGACTGTAATAAATTTTTGTGTATAATTGAAATACGTGTTATGTGAATTTCTGTGTTTCTGAGTATTGGTTACTTATAGATTAGATTTATGAGTTAAATGTCATGTTATGATTTTACTGATCAACCATCGATCACTATAAGGATTGATGGTGATCCAATGATAATATCATATTATAAGGAGCTGTTGGATGAAGTAAGGTGGAACCTCACATTTGGTTAAAATCATGAATCTGAATCAAGTTGAACGCGGAATGGGTCAATGGTTTCTAAAAACCGGAAAAAAGCATATCGCATAGCTTCAAGATGGTAAGCTGTTTTTATTTTATCTATGCGATAGCATGTGATGATGACACGTAGCCTTATGAAACCACTTATATCACATGATTCAAAAAAGGTTATCCATCAAGCTAGTTGGCACGCGAAATGTGATGGTCATTGGAACAATTTCTGGATAAACGGCGGAGACCTCGACGTTATTTGACATAATGAAATTGTGATTTAAGTTGGAATAGTGATTGCAGTGATGAGGTAAGGATTCGCCTAGAAATGTGTCTAGGGTATGTGAGAGTATTTTGAGGTGGGACGTAAGAGGTTAAGTGCTGAGACTAAAAGAATTTAACGTATATAGGTCTGTTATGGTATCAAAAAAAGAGGTCCCACAAGCCACGTAAGAGAAGACCATTGTCCTGGGTTATATGGCAGGGTTATAATTACGAATAATTAATGTTTGGATTAGCTTGATACCCCCATCAATTGGAAAGAATTGTGGCCATAGATCTCTCGTAGATCTGATGGGAATTTCATTTCAATGTACGTAGAGGTTAACATGCTGGACAGAATCAACATGTTATCAACGAGAGTCAAGATATATTTGGATTCAAGTGTTAAGCATTCAAAGTGGGACCAACATTTGTTGGTTGAGATTTTTGGAAATCGGCTATTTTGTTTGCTTCTGATATATACGTGGGCCCATAACCCACAGGTCCATGCATTTTGAAGAATTTTTTAGCTTTGCTATGCATTGGAGAAAGCTTGCAGGTTTCGTATTTATAAGTTGACCGTTAAACTGCCCTATAGCAGTTTAGCTTTTCATCATGTGGTATTAGAGCAGGGATAAGATTTCCTGCGAGAAAGATTTGGCATGCGAGGAAGAAGAGGTATAGTTATGTTAAATATTTGTAAAGCTCGTGGTCTCTATATTGTTGTGCAGGTGAGAAGATTGCAACAACCTAGAGCCAAGAGTGATCAAATGGCCCGAGAGGAGAGAACCAAAGAGATGCCGAAATACTAATCTCAGAGGAAAGAAGCTTGGTGAGGTATCTGGTAGCAGGGAGGACTTGCTCTTGCAGAGGTTTAGTTGTAGCTCACAGAAAGATCACAAAGGAAATTCCACAGAGGATGTGGGTAGAATTTATAAGATATGAAGAAGACATATGACCAGGAGGTCATAAAATTTTTGTACCTCGGGAGTTTGATGCAGGAGCATCCGAGCATCCTGATTAAAATTAGAATCCAAAGTTGTGAAAGGAGAAAACTTGGATAGTCATTGTAAACCGAGGAAATGCTTTTTAAAACATAACTAAATTTATGGAACTGATAAGGAATAATTAATTGTAATTATTTGCCATGTATGCATAGCGAGATATTTAGTAAGTTTGTTTGAGTGATTGAGGGAGAAAAATAGTGGATCTTATATGATCCACCCGTTTTCAAATTTCTATATAAAGAGTCTGTTTTGTGTGACAAAGCGAGAGGGGGAGGATACAATGTAACCGCAGGAGGATTTGTGACTAAGGTTGAGATGCCTTAGACTGTAATAATTTTTTGTATATATTTGAAATACGTGTTATGTGAATTTCTATGTTTCAGAGTATTGGTTACTTATAGCTTAGATTTGTGAGTTAAATGTTATGTTATGATTTTAGTGATCGACCATCAATCACTATAAGGATCAATGGTGATCCAATGATAATATCAGATTATAAGGAGCTATTCAATGAAGTAAGGCCTAACCTCACATTTGGTTAAAATCATGAATCTGAATCAAGTTGAATGTGGAATGGGTCAATGGTTTCTAAAAACCGAAAAAAGGTATATTGCACATCTTCAATATGGTAAGCTATTTTTATTTTATCTGTGAGATAGCATTTGATGATGACATGTCGCCTTAAAAAACCACTTATATTGCATGATTCAAAAAAGGTTATCCATCAGGCTAGTTGGCACGTGATAATGCAATGGTCGTTGGATCAATTTCTGGATCAACTGTGGAGACCTCAGCGTTATTTCACATAATGAAATTGTGATTTAAGTTGGAATAGTAATTGCATTGATGAGGTAAGGATTCGCCTCGAAATGTGTGTAGGGTATGCTAGAGTATTTTGAGGTGGGACATAAGAGGTTAAGTGTTGAGACTAGAAGTGTTTAACGTATATAGGTCTGTTATGGTATCAAAAGTAGAGATCCCACAAGCCACGTAAGAGAAGAGCACTGTCCTAGGCTATATGGCGGGGTTATAATTACTGATAATTAATGTTTGAATAAGCTTGATACCTGCATCAATTGGAAAGAATTGTGACCGTCGATCTCTCGTAGATCTGATGAAAATCACATTTCAATGTGTGTAGAGGTTAACACGCTGGACGGAATCGACATGTTATCAATGAGAGTCAAGATATATTTGGATTCCGGTCTTAATCATTCAAAGTGGGACCAGCATTTGTTGGTCCAGATTTGTGGAAATACGTTGTTTTTTTTGCTTCGGATATATATGTGGGCCCATAAGCCACAGGTTCACACATTTTGAAGAAAGTTGTAGCTTTTCTACGCATTGGATAAAGGTTGTAGGTTTCATATTTATAAGATGACCGTTAAACTGCCCTATAGTAGTTTAGCTTTTCATTAGTTTGTGTGTATAATTTCAAGCAGAAAGGTGGTTTTGCTGCCATGGGGAGATTTCAAGTAAAAATCAGAAATTTGATCATATTAATTAGTGCAAATTATAATTTGATTATCTAAGTGGAACTTATGGAATAATATGGCAAAAGTGTGGCAAGTGCCACTAAAAATTCAGTGATGAAAATTAAATTATAACAAAAAATTAAGGGATCAGTATATGCAATGTCACCATGGGAAAAAGCTTGATGAATGCCCCATAAAATGTGTTGATGAAATATATTTTTGAACAAAGGATCAAAGGAGATTTGGATATTGGAAAAGCATATAATTATTTTTTCTTGTAGGTGCTGGAAAATAATTTCGAGCGCCTACAGGAAAAAAATTAATGCTTCCATTTAATGCTTCGAGCACTTCAAACCACTAGAAACAAAGAAAAATAACAATACATTATACAAGGAAATATTTGTGGCCAGAGTTCTGTAATTGTTGACATTCTAATTAGGCCCCTGAATCTCAAATGGATAGATTTCTATAACTGCCGATAGACTAATTAGGCCAGTGTTGGATAGAATATTTTTGTTTAGAGACCCGAAATAATGGTAAAAATTTAACATTTTTAATGAATGATTTTTTTATACACTTAATAAAGTTTAGATAAACATCTGTATCTATCCACCTGAATAACATGACTCTTGAATCTCACGTTCTCCTTCTCTTTTCGCGTGCGATATTCAACATAGAGAAAACTGATAAGGTAAGTGGTCCAGCTTCCCATCAAGCCATAGAATACTTGAAATACGACCCCTGAGACCATTCCCAACTGAGAGAATGAATAAGGCAATGTTAAAAGTACTTGTGCTACCTACAATTCCAAACCCAAAACACTAAAATTTTGAGCTCCTCCTGAATAATCAGTACATACATATACAATTAAATAATAAATACATATGTGAAAAAACAAGAAACAAAAGTTCACAGTTTTCATAAAATTCGAGGCACTCAACATAGCTACAAAATATTTTCTTAAACAACTCAACTTACAGTGAGCTAAAAAGCAACCCAATTGTGACATTGCACAATGAAGATACAACATATCTTAAAGGCTCAGAAGTTTTTTTGTCACTTGGTTTCAGTTTGTATAGAGCAAAACCAAGCTCAAAATCTTCATTCAATAAGCCCTTAAAGGGCCAAATGGAACTGAAAACTATAAATGAAATAGTTGAAAGAAAGAGATATTCAATTTGGAAACTGGGTCAATAAAAATATTCACGACAGGTAGGATGCAGATGCAATTACTGCTATAAGAAAAATCCTTGAATGGAAAGGCATACTTTAAGCTAAATTTGTGCTAGATATTTAATGGAAAAATGAGAAACAAGTCATGAAATATAAAAAAATTTAATGGAAAAAACAAAACTTACATGTGGATTTGAACATTGCGAACAATAGGTTCAATCACCACACTAACCTTCCTGGTCACCTTTCTACTAGTAAAAGGTAATATATGTCACCATTCAATGCCTAATTTGCTAATATATGAGTATCTTAGAAAATATAGAGAGTAGCTTATATAGATATTTCATTTAAGAGTTGGAAAAGGTCCAACATAACTCCATGTTAACAATACACTCTCATTTTGGCAGGATCTCTTTCAAATTATTGATTAATTGTGTTATGTTTTACCTGAACCACCCTAACAAGTTGATATTTTACGAAACTTCCAATGATTTTACAAAACTTCCACCATTTGAAAAGGCCTGTTTTCTTTAAAAAAAAAATGGGGTAGAAAAACTGAAAATGACCTGATTAGAAGCACAGCTAAACCAGGCATCATAGACAAATTCACCATGGCAAAACAATCTTCTAATTCTTCCCTTCACAGAAGTATTATCATCATGTGCTCCCTCGGGATCCTTCCCTTATACTTCCATTTCACTATAATTCATCACAATAGCTTCCTCAGCTTGCTTCTACGACATTGCAACTGGATCACTATGAAAATTCCCAATTCAAATTCAGCTTTTCCCAAGAACCCAATCTGGTGTTTTACTCAATGTTCCATAACTCCACGAGCTCAACGAAAGTTATTCAGTGAAGAGAGAACCTTCAGGGGTATTTCTAACAGCTGAACCCATGGAAGGAGAGCCATCTCCTCAAACTTTTGTTAGTAAAATAATGAGAAATGTGTCCAAGAAATTGGCAGACAAAGCTTCATTTTCCACCCTTTTTTTCCTTTCTTTTTATTTTTATTTTTTTTCAAGTGTTTTTATTTATTTTTTCTGTTTTAATCGAGTGGGGGAATACATGATCATAATCATCAATGCTTTCCAATTCTGGTCATTGAAACTCTTTTGTTGAGCATGATCAGTCAGTCCAACATCTTGTGCTATGACCATCTGCCATAGGCCTTTGAATTCTAGAATTGACTTCATATTTGGCTTCCAAGGAACATATTTTTTCCCATTAAATTTATGGAATTTTATTAGCATTTAAGTGTCACTTTTTGCTATTATCCTCCACAATAAATAGGCATTTTGATACCTCAAACCTGTGATCCAGTCAAAATCAAGACTTCAGGGATAACCACAACACAAACAATGCAAAGGATAACCAACATTGGCATTTCATTGTGTAGGAATCACAAATTTTCTGATAGCTCTTTCACCCACTCTAAAGAACTCTTGTGACATGTTAACAGAATTTAGGGAGAATTCCACAGTTTAACAGGCTATACGCACCTAATTGCAACAACATATTTGCCTTCCTTTTTCTCTCTCCTTCTCAAATGTGTCAATATTTTGCATCTTGAAGCTGCTGGAACCTGCAATTACAGACACATTGAGGTTGTTTTGATAGTTTCGGTTTTTGGCACTTATTTATTATACCCATTATGTGATTGATGATGATGGTGAATCGAGGAAATCAGAATATGTTTCAGTGCTGGGAGATCCAAGAATGAAGAGCAACCGAGTGAGAGTGGCACTTGAAGGGTGGAACTTCTGCAATGAAGTGGGTCAAGAAGCGCCTAGAATGGGTAGCCCTCGATATGCAAATTTTTACGACTATGGAATATTCCCTTGCTTCGGTAAAGGCTGCATGAACTAGCCTCTTGTATACCATAATTTTTCCAAATTCGAAGCTGCACAAAGCTTCCACAGGACTCCGCCAGCGAAGGAAGCAAACATGACTCTATAATGGATTTAAATGAATGTGGGCAATGAATATTCAAAATTTAAATTTTAAGCATGCAGGCTGTTGGAGGGGAGGGGGAGGTGGAAGGAAGGGAGTCGGCGGAGGCAGGGGCACGGGGTCCACCTCTTACCTAGAAAGTCACAAGGTTGCTGGAGAGCACTATTCGGGAGTTGTCTTATCAGCTCTCGTTTTGTCAAAAAAAAGACACTTCCCCAAGGAATTTCAATAACAGTAATGTGTGCTAGCTAGATGTCATGGAAGTGGTTGAGTTCAAAAAATGTGTGCCCAGAAAGTAATCGACCGGAAAAAAGGAGGTGGCTGAAAAATTGCCGGAAACTACATAGGGATGAGTGTGATGGAGATAGGAGATGCTAGAAAATGGAGAGGTTGAAGGTGGTGGATGAGAAGGAAATTTAGAAACACGGTGGAAATATCCCCGGTTATAGGTGACAACATCAGTAACAACAACACCCCATCAACATCCACGAGTGATTGCAGTAGTTGAGACTGAAATCTTTACAGGGTTTGAATATTATGAACGAGTCCAACCATTTGTTCCAGAGGGGCCACCATTTGGAATTTTTAATGGAATCATATGAGTGGGAGTCTTTGTCTTAGCCTGGAATTGTCTGCGAGAAAAAGGATTTAGACATGTGGATTCCTAGACAGTGGTTAATGCGTTAATATAATCTGGTAGATGATGAGTAGTGAGGTCAAAGCTAGCATCAAGATGTGGAGAATTTCTCGTGTCATCTCCCACTTCATCATGAATGATGGCATGTTAAAAAAACCAGTAAATACAGGTACAGTCTCGTCCCATGTTGTAAACACTTAAAAATTCCTCTCTCTAAACTGGTCCTCCAGTTAACAGATAGACTACCCAAAACATTCCTTAGCTAGACAATAGAAACTGACAATTTAGGTTGTATGTCATTTTAGATTGTATAAATATGAGTTCATCCACACTCCTAGTTTTCCTCATATCATTCTTACAACTTAGCACTGGTGTTCCCGACCCTTTTTGTTGCAGCAGATACCTAGTTAAAAGAAATACCTGAATAACAAAAATACCATAAACTACCTTCCAGGCTACCACCTACGAAGCCCATCACCCTGAAACTGTCTGTCTTTCTTCCTTTCCCGAATGCTAGCCTTCCAGGATTTCCTTTATCCTATTCTAGATTATATCTACCATATTGAGAAAACCTTTGATGAACTCAAAATCTTTATAGATGCGCTCGAACAGTAAATTCAATTTATAGAGACTTTTTCGAAATTAGCAATTTCTATGCATAGTTTCTGAGGATATTAAAATCATGTAACTCGTTAGGGTGTTGGAATTTCTGATAATTACAGAACAATGACTGAGAGAATAATACTCTCCTTTTAACACAGGGAATAAAATGATAGAGATTGCAGAATAAAGCTTTCTATTTCATTAACAGAACTAAAACTATTACAAAATGATAGATTTCTTCCTCCTCTGAGGGATTTACAAAAACTGGACTGACTGCTACAGATGCAGTGCTCACTAATCTTCTTTATCTCTCAAGATGCACAAAATAGTGCTCTGTTATGCTTCACTATGTTTTCTCTTCCTGCGGGCTCACACAACAATTCAACATTACTATTACTTAAGCCTATGGGCTTTTGATTCTTTTTTTATATGGCGTAGCGGAATGAAAACATAAAACAAATTACAATAAAAGAAACATTGCCGGAACATAAAAATTTGAACTAAAATTTCTTTTGTGCGATATACGAGTGGAGCCCACATCGCGATCGGCGATTAGCGATCGGTAGATGAGCGGAATGATTTGAATAATTGATGTTGCGATTGCAATTGTGGTGGGGCCACATCGCATTGCGAGAATTACAATGAGCCTGCGATCTGGGTGGATGGCGATAGGAGATTTTGATTGCAATTAGCGATGTGTGATGGATGACATTGGCGATATTGCATTGGCGGAAATCATATGCGGTAGGCGGAATGGTTAAGTGATGTTGCGATGTGCGATTAGCGATTGTGGTAGGGACCACATCCGATCACACCATCGGCATCGATGGAATACATAAGCGGAGGGTGGAAGACTTTGCGATGACCGATTGTGGTGGGACCGCATCGCATCGAAAACATTCAATCGGCGGTAAGACATTTCAGAAGGTGGAAAATAAATCGTTCCTTTTGCAATGTGTGATGTGCGATATCGCACCATTGCATCGCATCGAAACTCCTTCATATCAACAAGACACTTAAACACTCTGCTGCTGCGATTTTCGATTGGAGATGAACTGGTGGGGACCACAGATGATGTCGCTGAATTAAAAACTTAAAAGGACTTGGCGCGTTTAAACAAAACTTCTGTTTGTGGTTGTTGAGGGCGTAAAATCCCGAAAAGATTGTTATTTTAATAAAACTCTATTGTTTTGTGGTTTAACCACAAAAGTCTTCATTTCCTCTGCAAATTTGGCTATGCCCATAACAAAATTAATTCATCTCTGCAATGGTGGCTGCGGCCCATCAACATTTAGCTCCTCCTTATGGTTTTTCTCCATCTCTATTAAATGCACAAAAGTGTACACTCAACCTTCTACTGCTGCCGTTGTTGTACTCTATTTCTACCTACACAGGGTACGCAGGTGACTTTAATATTTCAACACTCCCCCTTAAAGTTAGTTGTTGGGTTATTAGTCATACCCAAGTATTTTATTAAATACTAAAAACTCTTTTGCCCCAATGGCTTTGTCAGAATATCTGCAAATTTCTCTTCTTTTTTACAATGTTGTAAAACGATTTCTCCACTATTCACCAATTATCTGATATAGTGAAACTTAGAATCAATGTTTTTTTTTTCTCTTGTGAAACACAGACTTATTTGATAATGAAATAGATGAGCTATTGTCACAATAAATAATTGTGCCCTTTACCTGTTCTTGACACAAATTCCTTAACATTCTTCTCATCCAAACTGCTTGACACACTACTGTTGTAGCTACCACATACTCTGCCTCTGCTGTAGATAATGCTACAATAGGTTGTTTCTTAGAAGCCCATGAAATGGCTCCTAAACCCATATGGAAAACATAACCAGATGTGCTTTTCCGATCATCTACACTTCCAGCCCAATCACGGTTAGTGTAACAAATTAACTCAGAATTTTCTAAAGTAGTATATAAAATATCATATCTTTTAGTTCCTTTCACATACCTCAAAATTTTCTTTGCTTCTTTCCAATGTGCTTCTTTTGGCCTTTCCATAAATCTGGAAATAAAAATAACAGTATGCGTAATATCTGGCCTAGTTGCAGTCAAATACATGAGGCTGCCAAGTATGCTTTTAGACAAACTAGAATCAAAATCCTTGTTGTTGTCATCTTTACTCAACTTCAGTCCCATTACTGTGGGAGTAATTGCTGCCTTGCACTCCTGCATATTAAATATTTCTAAAAATTCATTAACATATTTTGCTTGAGAGATAAAAATCCCATTTTCATTTTTTTCTACTTCTATTTTTAAGAAGTATCTTAACAATCCCATGTAAGTCATTTCAAATTATTCTTTTATGAATGTTTTAAAATTTTCAATGAGGTAATCATCATTACCTGTGAATATGACATCATCAACATATAACACAACAATGAGCATCTTACCATATTTTTCTTTGATGTATAATGTGGATTCACCTTCACATTTTTCAAACCCATTTTCCAGTATATAGGAATCTATCCTACTGTACCATGCTCTTGGTGCTTGCTTCAGCCCATCAAGATCTTTCTTCAATCTGCACACTTTGTGTTCTTGGCCCTTTTTTTCATAGCCTAGAGGTTGTTCAATATAAACCTCTTCCATTAAAACTCCATTTAGGAATGTTTATTTTGCATGCATTTGGTAAACCTTCCATTTTTTTTGTGCTGCTATGGACAACATTGTTCTCACTGTTTCCATTCTTGCAACTGGTGCAAAAGTTTCCTCATAATCTCTTCCATGTTGCTGCTTATATCCCTTGACAACAAGTTTGGCCTTGTGTCTTTCTATCTTACCTTCAGCATTGTTTTTGGTCTTGTAGACCCACCTTACTCCAATAACTTCTTTACCTTCTTGGAGAACAACCAACTCCCATGTTTTATTTTTCTCCATGGCATTAATTTCATCATCCATGGCTTCTATCCATTTTCTATCTTTTATGGCATCTTCAAAATGAATAGGATCATAAACATGACAATACAAAGAAAATAAGGAGTTCATACCTTCATTTGCTGCTTCCTGCTCATAAATCTCATTAATATTTCTGAATCTTGTTCCTCTTTCATTCAGTGTAGTTGTGCTCGAAGAAGCACTCAAATCTGCTCCATTTGGTGTGCTTGGAGAAGCACTCTCATTTCTTCTCAAGGGTGTTCTTACTCCTGCTTGAGGTGTCCCTTGCTTTCCTTGTGTTGGTGGAGGTTGTGCTACCGATGAGGTGTTATTTTCAGCCACCTCTACCTCATCTTCATGATGAGATAAACAACTTTTATCTTTGACTGTTTTCTCAATGCTTCCATCTCATGCTTCCTCTTCAATGAATTGAACATCTCTTATTATAAATAAATTATTTGTGGATGGGTTATACAATCTATATCCTTTGGATTATTAACAATATCCAAGGAAGATGCACTTCTCCCCCTTACTGTCCAACTTCTTTCTCAACTGATCTGGAATGTGTGCATATGCCACACATCCAAAAACTCTCATGTGGGTGACTCCTTGTTTTCTGCCACTCCACGATTCTTCTAGAACTCTGTTCATTACAACTTTTGTTGGTCATCTATTCAAGATGTATGCTGCAAAATTTGCAGCTTCTACCCAATATTCATTTGGCAAGTGTTTTGCCTTCAGCATACTTCTCACCATTTCCATTATGGTTCGATTCTTCCTTTCAGTGACTCCATTTTGGTGCAGTGTGTACCTTGTAGTAAACTATTTGTGTATGCCATTCTCTTTGCAAAAATGTAGAAATTCTCTTGAGATATACTCACCTCCTCTATCAGTTCTAAGAGCTTTGATATGCTGCCCACTCTGTTTCTCTACGAGAGATTTAAAGTGGCAATTTTTTTTAAAGACTTCCATTTTATATTTTAGAAAATAAACCCATACTTTCCTTGTGAAATCATCAATGAAGGTCAGCATGTAATTGCTGCTTGAAATTGATGCTATTTGCATCAGCCCACACAAATCTGAATGAACAATTTCTAAGGGTGCTTTCACCCTTATGCTCTTTCCTGACGAAAAGTTTTCTCTGTGTTGTTTTCCTAAGATGCAGCCTTCACATAGGCTGTCAAGTTTCTCTATCAATGGTAGTCCTCTTACCATTCCTTTTCTGTGCAACAATTTCAGACCTCTGAAATTGAGATGTCCAAATCTCAAGTGCCATAACCAGTTCTCATCTTTCACTTCCTTTTGAAAGACCTCTTGAGTTACAGCTGCTACATTCTTTCCTTTTCCCTTCAAGTCAGTATTGAGCTTGAGTTGAAACATTCTATTGCTGGTCATTTGTATTTAAAAAATGATCTTCTTGCTTGGAGGTATGTCTATTATTGTGCACAAATCATTCTTAAAGAATACATTGTAACCTTTGTTTATGAGCTGCCCAATGCTCAAAATATTACACTTCAAACCAGGAACATAGTATACGTCTCGCACAAATTTCTGCTCACCATTTCGTGCACAGATACTAACTCTGCCTTTTCCCTTGACAAAAATCTTAGTATCAGTTCCTGTGGTTACTTTTAATTAACTTCTTCATCAAAATTGGAAAACATTGCTATGTTTCCAGTCATGTGATTACTATAGCCTGAATCTAAGAACCATACATCATCTTGTCTATCTTGTGCTACATTACATGTTAACATCACATTCCTTGGGTTCTTTTCTTCTCTTGCTACATTAGCATTCTGCCTATTATTCATGTCAATTTGCTTTTTCCTACACTCATTTGCATAGTGCCCATATTTCTTGCAATAATGACATTGGACATTGGATTTGTCATACCTTTGTCCATGAGCATGTTGGTGTCCACCTTGTTGGTTGTTGCTTTAGCCGTGGCTTTGATTCTGATTGCTGCTCCTTCCATGTGAATGTGAAGGGTTGTTCCTTCCTCCTTTGTTTTAGCTTCTGCCTCTTCCTCTTCCTCTACCTTGACCTCTTCCTCTTCCAAAAGGCATCTGGGTCTTGAAGGCATGCTCCAGAGATGGGTTTACTGATCTTTCCAATATTTGTTCACGAGTCATCAGCGATGCATGAAGTTCATCTACTATGAACTTTGAGAGATATTTTGTCTCCTCAATGGTGGTAACAATAACATGAAACCTTGAAGGTAGACTCCTCAACAGTTTCTCCACAATCCTTCTTTCTTCAAGTGTTTCTCCATGGGACCTTGTCTGTGTGACCATTCCAATCACATGTGTGAAGAATTAGTCTATGTTATCAGACACTTTCATACAGAGAGTTTCAAAATCTCTCCTCAACAATTGTAGTTTTTTTTTCTTCACTTTCTTCATACCTTGATAGGCTATATTAAGAGTATCCCACGCATCCTTGGATCTCTTAGCTTCTGCTATTCTTGGAAACACACTCTCATGTACTGCTTGATAGAGATAGAAGAGGGATTTAGAGTCCTTCTCTCTATTTCTCTTCAATAAATCCTTCTCTTCCTGTGTTAAGGCATTAAAGGCCTGCTCATCAACTAGTTCATCAAAACTGTCTTCTACAAATTCCCATAAGGCTTGTGAGGCAAACAGTTCTCTCATGGTAATGTCTCAATAATCATAGTTTTTCCCATTAAATTATGGAAGCTGAGTATTTCCAATACTCATACTGGTGCTTGGTCTAGCCATTGCATATAAACTGAACTCTAAAATAAACTTGACTGTTTTTTTCAAACACACTGTCTTTCCTTCTTTAAAAGACAAACTCTGTCTCTAAGGACTGCTCTTTTAAACAAAACAACAAATTTGGCTTTTTAGAGAAATACTTGGAGTTTAACTTCTGTTGAGCCTTCACGCTACTGGAGAACTGCTGCAACAAATATTCTTCTTCCTTCAGCTTCTTTGACACCTTCAAAGAGCGTGGATAAGCTCTGATACCATGTTGGAATTTTTGATAATTCCAGAATGATGACTAAGAGAATAATACTCTCCTTCTAACACAGAGAATAAAATCACAGAGATTGTAGAATAAAACTTTCTATTTCATTAACAAAACTAAAGCTATTACAAAATGATAGATTTCTTCCTCCTCTGAGGGATTTACAAAAACTGGACTGACTGCTACAGACGCAGTGCTCACTAATCTTCTCTGTCTCTCAAGATGCACAAAACAGTGCTCTGTTATGCTTCACTATGTTTTCTCTGCCTGCGGGCTTAGACAACAATACACCATTACTATTACTTAAGCCTACGGGCTTTTCATTCTTTTTTTATATGGCGCGGCAGAATGAAAACATAAAACTTTGAACTAAAATTTATTTTACATGATATATGAGTGGAGCCCAGATCGCAATCGGCGATCGGCAATCGGCAGATGAGCAGAATGGTTTGAATAACAAATTTGCAATGTTGTGATTGCGATTGTGGTGGGGCCACATTGCATCGCAAGAATTACAATGAGCCCGCGATCTGGGCGGATGGAGATAGGAGATTTCGATTGCGATTAGCGATGTGCGATGGATGACATTGGCGATATCGCATCGGCGGAAATCATATGCGGTAGGCAGAATGGTTAAGTGATGTTGCGATGTGCGATTAGCGATTGTGGTAGGGACCACATCCCATCGCACCATCGGCACTGAAGGAAGACATAAGCAGAGGGTGGAAGACTTTGCGATGAGCAATTGTGGTGGGACCACATCGCATCACAAACATTCAATCGGCGGTAACACATTTTGGAAGGTGGAAAATACATCATTCCTTTTGCGATGTGCGATGTGCAATTTCACACCATCGCATCACATCAGAACTCCTTCGTATCAACAAGACACTTAAAAACTCTGTTGCTGCGATTTGCGATTGACGATGAAGTGGTGGGGACCACAGATGACGTGGCCCAATTCAAATCTTAAAAGGACTTGGCACGTTTAAACAAAACTTCTGTTTGTGGTTGTTGGGGGCTTAAAAGCCCGAAAATACAGTTCTTTTAATAAAACTCTATTGTTCTGTGGTTTAACCACGAAAGTATTCATTTCCTCTGCAAATTTGGCTAGGCCCATAACAAAATTAATTCATCTCTACAATGGTGGCTACGGCCCATCAACATTTAGTTCCTCCTTATGGTTTTTCTCCATCTCTGTTAAATGCACAGAAGTGTACACTCAACCTTCTACTGTTGTCCCTGTTGTACTCTGTTTCTACCTGCACAGGGTACACAGGTGACTTTAATATTTCAACATAGGGTATAGAAATTATTATTAACTTTTGTTAGGGTATATAAATGTTTGTTAAGTTTGATTGATACTCTTCGTACTGAGGACGCTAAACTGTGTGTAAAATTAAATTAATCGTAGATTTCAAAATATTATGGACACGAGTTCCAACAAGAGAGTATTTGATTGTTATATCTATGAAATATTCTGATATTTACAATCAAGATGAAGGTAACCAAATTTTTTTTGGTTGTTGTCAAAACTGTAATATCTTGAATAATTTCTATGGGAGCTAATTTTATCTGATTATTATTTTCAGATAGGATCTTCCATCCATAGAATCCCTTCCACGATACATGAGAATTTAATTGAAGTTCTTCTTCAACACATCTAATGAATTGACTGAAGAAATTTTGAAAAAATAAAGGCAAGATATGTCAGCTTACATACGAAAAGATGTTGTATGTATTATTTATGTATATTGATAAAGGAAAATTTGAATAATTTTTTTTATCGAAAACATTGTTAATTATTTTAAAGTAGTTGGTTGTTTAGTGGGAGCAATTTGTTGAGGCTTCTTTGCAAGATGTCGAATGGATAACCTCTGGAAATTTCCCAACGTTTAATGAGTACATACATAATGCCAAATATACTATGGGATGTGCGCACTGAATTTGATCCCTCTCTTGTTGACGGTTCAAATTTTAACGGCCAACGTTTTGGAGCAAATTTACTCTCCCTCCAAGTTCCATCATCTTACAGAATTGACTTGCAGACTCGTCGACGACGCAAGATATTTCCAGATATATTGAGATTTATATCAATCGTAGAGTCTGAAAATATCTTAGGATAAATGAGGTGAAAAAAATAATTAATTTGGCTAGTCATATTTCAAAATATTCTTGAAATATAAATATTCTTGAAATATTTCAAATTCAATAAATATTTCCCTATTCTTTAATTTTTTTTTCCTTGTTATTGAATTTCTTTATTGTTTTCTTTGTACAGGTAGATGAACGTAGATAATTAGCTTCCAATGTAGAATATTATTTGAAAGACGATTCAAAATCTACCATAAAATATGCTTTATAATTGATATTGTGTATCTTTCTCTAAAGGAATTGAATCGAGAGATTATAAAGGACTCTGTGCCTCTTTCTTACCAAAAGTTTACTTTCAATTTTCCAAGAGCTGCGCAACTTTTCGGATGACGATGGGCACGGCTTCTCCATTTATACAAGGGAGATAAAGGATCATGTATTCAAAGTTCAAAGTCCTTATTTACCAAGTTCCCATTTGAATTGTGTTGTTCATATCATATGTAACACTTGTCCTCTTAAACACCTACATTTACCATAACAAAAAAAATTCATAATACTTATATTGTAAACATACATTAAATTGAATATATATATATTACATCTCATGCTGAATTACTTGAAAATTTAGTGACATAAATTAGGATTACATTATTCCTTGAATCTCATTCACTTAAGTTAAATATTTCTTTTTTTATTTTATACGATGATCACGGTCATGATCGTAATCCACAATTCTGACATCTTGGTACATGCATTAACTCATGGGTACATATTTGGTCTATACATGCGTTCAAATCTATTATGCCAAAGTTATAACCTGTACCTGCAAATTACATTGGTTTTTCATTATTATTGTTTTATTTATTTCAAAGCACCAGTCTCGAATTTACTTTGATATTTAAAGCCATCCCTTGGATAATGTTACGGCCTCCATCTGTCTGGTTGAGCTAGCGCCCTCTCCATCGTTGGATCAGTGCTCTAGACTGATGGGATGGGTTAGGGTAACTACCCACCCTCATCTCCGGCCTCAGATCCATTGTTGTGTTACGTCGATAGAGAGCTCGGCTCTGCAACCACATACTCGCAAACCAAGCTACTGTTGTGTGCACTCTCCCAGCCTCATGGCTTGGTGAGTTAAAGTTCTATTTTTTGTTCTCCTCATACAGAGATGGTCCGTTCTGGAGATTTGCACTATAACTCTTTTGGTGCCATACCATGGCTCCACAGGTCAAACCACATGGATGCATGTTCTTCCATATTTTGTTCCGATCGTTGGCTTATTGATTTGCTACTACGTCTTCGCGGCTTTGAACAGGCCATCGTTGCCTTCAACAAGCTTCTACTCTCATGGCTTCGAGGTAATGTTATGCTTGTTGCTTTATCCTCTGAATAGTTGGTTTCTAGATGAAGAATATCGGTTTTCAGGTTGATTTAATTCCTTGAGCTCTTCAATTTTTCTAATCCTCCATTTATCATTTTTAGCTAGGTATTTGGCTAGGAACCATTCAGTACTTGCGGGCATACCAATAAGAAGACCCGGCATCGACTTTTCCTCTCATTACTCACGATAAGAGCTACCCTTCATTCTTTCCGATATCTGTTTATAATATTTCACACCGTAACACTCGGCCTCCTTTTTCTTATCTTGCAGGCGAGGTCCCCAAGCTATTGGGTGAATGTGACCTAGTTGCATCCTTTGTTTTCTTTTTTTTTTGGAAGATTTAGTTCAGCTGAGTTCACTTATGGGCTCGACCCTATTGTAATATGTGTTAATTGGAAATTCTCTCGGTTCTCCGAAACTGTTTTTATTTTAATGAAGGGGTTTTAGATATCAAGGCTATGCCTATGATTTCTAGAATTTGTAAATGAATTTTAATAAATTCTTAAGTGACGCTAACTGTGGCTACACAGTCAACTGTATGACATTTTTGGGTTAATCGGTACTTACTCTGGTTTGTTGTATAATTTATTTTCATTCCAATGAAAATATCAATGTTGAGACGAAATGTTTATTCTAAAATATATTAGTTCTTTTGTAATACAAGGACTGTATCCATTCTATTTTTTCAAAGTCTAGTAATTAAATGGTTGCACAGTTGTTTGTATAACATTTCTTCTTCTTCTCCATATATTGCGTTCTAGTTTAGTTATCATTTTTTGAGATACTTCATTTGTTATTTACTGTGCCCTCTCATTGTTCCGGTAAAGTTTCTGTTGGGACGAGAACTAGGACTTTGTACTTGGTTCTAGCTCTAAACCCACAAGCAATCGATTTTTCCATAGATAGGCTCCTCTGCTAAGAAGTGACAATCCATTTTTTTACATAATAGGTTAACTTGCATAATTTTCATTTACAGTAGTTTCTATTTCATTCTGTACTCTTCAATATCATGTATTTTCCTCTCTTATTTCCTACAGTAGTTATTTAATTTACATATTCATTACAGTGACAAGTAAATCTTCCAGATTCACCACTATCATAAATATATTCAATATCTTAAGTTTAGTAACCAGTAATTTTACATTTTCTGTGTATTCATGTCTTCTACTTTGCTTCCACAGATAGTAGAAAATTTAAAAGAAAAAAAAAATTGTTATTTCATTTTTATTTACCACTCAGAGAATAAAGACTCTCTTCAGTTCCTTCCTAAACTTAATTTTTCTATGTAGATTTATTGTGCATATATGTGTGTTTCCTAGAATGTTTTGCTCGATGCAATTTCTATTCTTATAAATTAAATAGAAATTCAGATATATCCTGATATAATCACATTTCTTTATTCTGCTATAAGATTTGCAAAATAAATACAAAACGTCAAATAGTAAGCTGAATTGCAATATGTACCTACTTCAGAGAACATGTTTTTCCCCAGTAACTATCAGTCCGCCCAAACTTGAGCGAGGTGATTACGTCCTATACTCCCCCTTTGCTCCACCCCAGGTCAGAGGAAATTGTCTGAGACGAGAATTCTGACTTTAGGGTTGGAAAATCCAGTCTAGTTTCTCTAGGGTGAGTTCCTTGAGTTCCACTAGTACTCCCACCAGCTCTCGACAACTCAGAACCAACATACACTACTTAACCCCCTAACTCTTCTGCACAAAGCCCCATTCCCTCCTAGGATTTTTCCTTAAATCCTTTTTCGGAAGGTAACTATCAGAACTGTCTCAACCTCTACCTGGCTTTCTTGGAATATTTTACCACATAGTTACTTTCACCTTTTACTCAAAATAAAACTATCATTTAATTAAATATTTTAAATAAAAGTCGTGTTAATGTCCTTAACGAATTCCTCATTCGTTTCTAATTTTGAATTTGTCTTAATAACTCATGTAACTACAAGTAAAAAGTAAAAGACTAAAAACAGGAAGTTACATCTTCCCTCGCTGAAAGAAACACTATTATCGGTGTTACTCGTTTCCTAAGAACATCTCCGGATAAGCCTCATACATAAATTTTTCATCTTCCCAAGTAGCCTCCTCTGGGCCAAAGTGCTTCCACTACACTTTAACTTCGGGGATGACTCTCTTCCGAAGCATTATTTCTCTCTGATATAGGATATGTTGCGGTTCTACCAGGAACTCGCCATCTATTTCTACCTGCAAGCAGCAAGATTTTGAATTAGTTCAAATCAAATAATTATTGTATGAAAATCGTAGGACTTTGTTGACTTACATGTATACCCTGCCAATGTATGATGTGCTTGGAATCGTGTACATAACGCTTCAATAAAGATACGTGAAATATGTTGTGCACTAAAATATGGCTTGGTAAAGCCAATCGATAGGCCACTATCCCTATCCTCTCTAAGTCTTCAAAGGTCTACAGTAGCAGGGAGCCAACTTGGCACAAGCATTCCATTGTAGAGTGATTTTCTTTGGCTTGATTCTCACATAAACATGGTACCCTATTGCAAATTCCCAGAAGGTTCTTTTTTAGTTTGCGTAAACCTTTTGATGGCCTTGTGCCTCTTTCAAATTCTACCTAATTTTATTAAACTCTCGCTCCATCTCTTCCAGCATATCTGGTCCAAGCATCATTTTGTTTTCTAGGCTACTCTAGTTTATAGGAGTCCGACATTGTCTCCCATACAATGTTTCGAAAGGGCTCATCTTAAGATATCCTCGATATCCGTTATTTTCTACAAACTCAACCAAATTTAGGTACCCCTCCCATTTTGTTGGTTGTTTCATTACATACATGAGCAACATGTCTTCTAAAACTTGATTCACCCTTTCTGTTTTCCCATCCATTTAAAGATGGTAGATATTACTAAATTATATTTGTGTTCCCAGTCCACTAAATAGTGTCTTCTAGAATGCTGATGTAAACTTCAAATCACTATCTGAAATGACTGCTCGGAGAATACCATGCAATCTGAAAATCTCCTTCATAAAAATGTCAGCAATTTTCACAGTCTTATAGGTAGATTGAATAGGGATAACATCTACCACTTTGTTAAGTCTATTGACTACCACCATAATCGACTCATTATGCTTTTTTTTTATAGGTAGTCCCGTGATAAAGTCAAGGGAAATAACTTCCCACTTCCATTCAAGCACTGGAATTGGTTGAATCAATTCCGTAGGGTGCTGATGCTCCACCTTAATCTCCTGGCACTCTAGGAACTTGGTCAAATATTATTCTATTTCCCTTCTCATCCCCGACCAAGTATAGTATATTATGATTATTGTTAACATCTTTTGATAACCTGGAAGCCTGACGTAAGTGCTTCTATGATACTTATCCAAAATAATTCTTTTTAGACTACCCTGATTTGGAATATATATTCTCTTTTGAAAAACAAGAATTTTTTTTTCATTGAGTTCATATTCAGACCGTTTCCCTCGTCTCTCATGATCTTTTACTTATTGCCACAAGTTCTAGTATTATGCATTCTCCATTGCTACTTCCAAAATCTGGTCTTGAAAATTAAATTCATTCTCGTTGAAATAAAGTTCATAAATGTCGTGAAATTTTCTACTTAAGGTATCTCCCACCTTGTTCCCTTTTATTTTTAAATGTTGAATATCGAAATCAAATTGACTAGGAAAAACACATTTCATCTCACTTGGCCTGCATTCAAATCAACCTACCTAAAGTAGCTGGTTAAGCTACTATGATCGGTCCTCAGCATGAATATTTTTCCTAGCAGATAATACCTCCATATCCGCAAGGCATGCACGACTGCAGTCAGCTCCAAATCATATGCTGAATATCTCTTCTTGTGATCCTTCAACTTTCTAGACTCATATGCTATGACTTTCCCCTTCTGAGTCAACACTTCTCCTACACCCTCCTTGCATGCATCAGTACATACTTCGAACTCTTTACTTGGATCTACTACCTTCAAGATAGGAGCAGTGGTTATTAGCTCTTTTAAAAACTCAAAACTATTTTGGCATTATTTTGTCCATTTGAAAACCCATCTTTTCCTTTGAAACTAGGTAATAAGATAAGTTATTTTGGAGAAACCATTAATAAATCATCGGTAGTAACCAACCAAACCCATAAACGAGCATACGTCTGCTACTTTCTTTGGGACCCTCCATTCCATAATTGTTTTTATCTTTTCCCAGTCCACAGCTATCCCTTCCGCCGAAATTACATGCCCCAAGTATTGGATCTTCTCCTTAAAGAAATCACATTTACTGAACTTGGCATAGAGTTGATGCTCTCTTAGCATCTTCAGCACAATACATAGATGTTCTTTTTCCTCTTCCATATTCTTGGAGTAAATTAAGATATCATCAATAAATATTAACACGAATTTATCCAAATATGGGTGAAACATTCTATGCATTAAGCTCATAAGTGTTGTTGGTGCGTTGGTTAACCCAAATGGTATCACCATAAACTCGTAATTTCCATACCTGGTACAGAAATTTGTCTTGCTTATATCTTCATCCTTGATATAGATCTAGTGGTAGCCTGACCTTAAGTGAATCTTGGAGAATACTGTAGCTCCTTTGACTTGGTCAAATAGATCATCGATGCACGGTAATGAGTACTTGTTTTTAACAGTTAGCTTATTGAGCTGACGGTAGTCCATACACATACACATTGTACCATATTTCTTCCTTACAAACAACACCAGCACTCCCCATGGGGACACACTTGGTGGAGTATAGCCCTTATCCATTAATTCCTGCAATTGCATCTTTAACTCTGTTAGCTCTGGCACACTCATTCTGTATGGAGTCCAGGACATAGGTGCTTCCCCAGGTATTAATTCAATAGTAAATCTATATCTCTTTTTGGTGGCATCCCTGGAATCTCCTCAGGGAAAAAATCTTGGAATTCTTGTACAATAGGAATATTTTCTAGCATAGCTGTCTTATCTTTTGCATTGGTGAATCCAACTTGAATTGCATGAAGTTGGAAACCCTTACTTATACATTTACTTAGCTATGATTTTGTAATAGGTCGCAACTTCAAAGGCATTTTGATGCCATGTAGTTCCTGTCCTCTTCCATTATTAGATTTAAAATGTATGACCTTATTCTTACAGTCCACTAAAGACCAATGTATTTCCATCCAATCCATCCCGAGCAGTATATCATAGAACCCCAGTGGTAGAACATTAAGTTCCACAGTTATGTGTTGGTCCCCAACACTCAACTCACAATTGGGTACCTTTGTATGAACCCGTCTTCTAGTCCCTGTAGCCAGCTGAAACAGCCATGGATTTTTAAATTTCTGATCCTGCAACTTACTGGATTCTACTACACGAGGGTTTATCTAACTCAAAATGGCACCAAGATCAACTAAAATAGAAACATCTCAGGTTCGAATCTTACCTTATAATTCTATCATGGTTGGTTGGTAATTTGCTTGCCTATCATCCAATGCTACGTTGATTCTGGGTATGTTTTGAGCTACATCCCCCACTGTAGATGCTTCTTGCATATTTTTTTCCACCTCATTCCTTCCTCGATGTGGGTAGTTCTTGAAGTAATGGGCTTCTCCACATCCCCAAAATTGCAACGGAGGTTTTTGGGGCTGCCCAATATCAGGTCTACCAGAAGCTTTGTTAGGCCTTTCCTCCGCAGTCCAGTTTGTTCTAGTTTGTCTTTTGCAATTATGTTTTATGAGAGGATGTCTTGCATCATTCTTGAAATTTCTTGATCTGCTATTTCTGTTATTGGTAAAGCTTTTCTGCCCCTTTCGAGGTGGCCAACTTTTTCGAGCTTATCCCTTCACCTTGGACTGCTAATAGCACATTCATGCCTTCCTAATCACTTCATCCATGGTTTTCAAATTCACAAAGTCAATTATTTAGTTCATATGAATTGGAAAACTACTCGAAAAACATTGCACCTTGGCCTTTTCATCACGCAGGTAAGGTACATATCTTAATAGAGACGTGAATTTTGTAATAAATTCATCCATCGTCATTTGGCCCAATTTCAAATCATGAAATTCTCGGGATTTATGATCGTAAAATAGTTCAGTCAGGTACTTATCTTTAAAGTACTATTGAAACTCATCCCAAGTTACATTTTGATCTTCCACTCCTGGTACATTCTTCACTTCCTCCCAGCACAACGTTGCTTTCTCCCATAGTTGGTAGATGGATAGGCGAGCTTTAAGTTTGTTGTTATACTCATACACATGAAAGTATTTATTCATATTTACTATCCAAGCTTCCGCCATTTCCTCCGACTCTCGATCAAAGGTAGGAGGCTTGATCTTCCAGGATTCTCCCCGTAATTCCACTTTATTCTTTTTCAACTCTTGCTCTTCCATGACATTTCCAGATTCCGCCTCATTATATGTTCGAATTTTATGGGTTCTTGGCATTCGACTGTCTTTGACATGATCATGTACTCCTTGGCATTGTTCTCTGTTTTCCTGAGTATTTCTCTCAGGGCTAGGTTGTCCACTGGGAGGATTATGTCTATCCGACAGACTCTTCAATATCCTCTCTTGTTATCTCATCAACCTTTCATTGTCACTGCGAACTTTAAGAATTTTTGTTTGTAGCTATTATACAATATCCAACAATTTATTTGTCTGTCGTTGCTATTCTTCCAGCATTATGCTTGTCTATTAAGGCTGGTCCACACTTAACTGTACCCACATTTTAGGACTGACCTCAGGATTGGGCACAAGATGTATCTCTCCCATGTTTTTGGGTGGGTGCTGACTTGATCCTCTTCTCATGACATATTACAGGAGTCTGTTCTTGTATTTAACACAATATTAAAATCATTAAATTTAATAGAATTCATAACACAACAGTGTAGTATGGTTCTGGCCCATTTGGCCCTAATTTGTAACTTATGGTCTGATACCATTTGGAACACTAAAAAAAAATTCTTAATATCTACATGGTAAACATACATTAAACTGAATATATATATATATATATATATATTACATATCATGCTGAATTACTTGCCAATTTAATGACATATATTCAGATTACATTATTCCCTAAATCTCATTCACTTAAGTTAAATCTTTCCCTTCTTATTTTATACGAGATTGATCATGGTCATGATCGCAATCCACAATTCTGAAATCTCGGTACATGCATTAACTCCTGGGTATATCTTTGGTCTATACATGCATTCGCCAACTAGTTAGTTCAAATCAATTATGCCAATGTTATAACCCGTACCTGCAAATTACATTGGTTTTTCATTATTATTGTTTTATTTATTTCAAAGAACTTGTCTTGAATTTACTCCAGTATTTAATGCCATCCCTTGGATAATGTTATAGCCTCCATCTTTCCGGTTGAGCTGGCACCCTCTCCATTGTTTGATCAGTGCTCATCGAGATCGAAAAAGCTCCAAATTGATGGGGTGGGTTAGGGTAACTACCCATCCTTATCTCCCACTTCAAATCCATTGTTTTGTTACACCGATGGATAGCTCAGCTCTGCAACCACATACATGCTAGCCAAGCTATTGTTGTGTGCACTCCTCCAGCCTCATGGCTTGGTGAGTTAATGTTCTATTTGTTGTTCTCCTTGCACAGAGATGGTCTGTTTTGGAGATTTTCACTATAACTCTTTTGGTGCCATACCATGGCTCCACAGTAAAACAACATGGATGCAAGTTATTCCATCTTTTGTTCTAACCGTTGGCTTATTTCCTTGCTAGTACATCTTCACAGCTTCGAACAGGCCATCGTTTCCTTCAACATGCTTCTACTCTCATGGCTTTGAGGTAATGTTCTGCTTGCTGCTTTCTCCTCTTAACAGTTGGTTTCTAGATTAATCATATGAGTTTTCATCTTGATTAATTCCTTGAGCTCTTCAATTTTTCTAACCCTCCATTTATCGTTTTCAGCTGGGTATTTGGCTAGGTACCACTTAGTGCTTGTCGGCATACCAGCAAGAAGACCCGGCATCGACTCTTCTTCTCATTATTGATGGTAAGAGTTGCCCTTCATTCTTTTCGGTATCCATCTATAATATTTCACACTAGAAGACCCGGCATCGACTCTTCTTCTCATTACTGATGGTAAGAGCTGCCCTTCATTATTTTTGGTATCCATCTATAATATTTCACACTAGAACACTCGGCCTCCCTTTGCTTATCTTGTAGGCGAGGTCCCCAAGCTGTCGGGTGAATGAGACCTAGTTGCATGCTTAGTTTTCTTTTTCTTTTGGAAGATTTAATTTGTGTGAGTTCACTTCTGGGCTTGGCCCTATTGTAATATGTGCTAACCGGAAATTCCCTTGGTTCTCCAGAACTGTTTTTCTTTTAATGAAGGGGTTTTAGATTTGAAGGCTATGCCTCTGATTTCTAGAATTTGTAAATGGATTTTAATAAATTCTCCAGTGAAGGTAACTGTGGCTACATAGTCAACTGTATTAATTTTTTGGGTTCGTCAGTACTTACACTGGTTTGATGTATAATTTCTTTTCATTCAAATGAAAATGTCAAGGTTGAGCCGAAACATTTATTCTAAAAGATCTTAATTCTTTTGTAATACAAGGACTCTGTCCATTCCTGTTTTTCAAAGTCTAGTAATTAAATGGTTGCACAGTTGTTTGGATAACATTTCTTGTTCTTCTCCATTTGTAGCGTTCTAGTTTAGTTATCTTTATTGAGATACTTCATTTCTTATTTACTGTGCCCTTCCATTGTTCCGATAAAATTTATATTGGGACTGGAACCAGGACTTTGTACTAGGTTCTGGCTCTAAACCCATAGCCAACCGATTTTCCATAGATAGGCTACTCTGCTCAGAAGTGACAACCTGTTTTTTTACAGTATCGGTTAACTTGCATAATTTTCGTTTACATTAGTTTCTATTTCATTATGTACTCTTCAATATCATTTATTTTACTCTCTTATTTCCTACATTAGTTATTTAATTTACATATTCATTGCAGTGACAAGTAAATCTTCCAGATTCACCACTATCATAAATATATTCAATATATTAAGCTTAGTAACCAATACTTTTACATTTTTTGTGTAGTCCTGTATTCTACTTTTCTTCCACATATAGTAGAAAATTTAAAAGAAAGAAAAACTGTTATTTCATTTTTATTTACCACTCAGAGAATAAATACTATATTCAGTTCCTTCTTGAAATTTCTTTTTCTATGTATATTTATTGTGCATATATGTCTATTTCCTAGAATGTTTTTTTGGGTGCAATTTCTATTATTATACAGTAAATAGAAATTTAGATATATCCTCATATATTCACATTTATTTATTCTGCTATAAGATTTTCAAGCTAAATAAAAAACATCAAACAGTAATATTAAGTGAAATATGTAACTACTTAAGAGTACAGGTTTTGCCCTCGTTACTGCCAGTCCACCGAACCTTGAGCGAGGCGATTATGTCCTCTGCTCCCCCCTTACTCCACACCAGGTTGGACTAAATTTTCTGACACAAGAAGTCTGTCCTCAGGATTGGAAAATCCAATCTAGAGTCTCTACAGTGAGTTACTTGAGTTCCAACGGTACTTCCACCAGCTCTGGACAACTCAAAACCATCATACACTACTTAACCCCCTAACTCTTCTTAACAGAGCCCCATTCCCTCCTAGGATTTTTCCTTAAATCCTTTTTGGGAAGGTAACTGTCAGAACTGTTTCAACCTCTTTCTGGGTTTCTTGGAATATTTTAGCACATAATTACTTTCACCTTTTACTAAAAATAAAACTATCATTTAATTAAATCTTTTAAATAAAATTCATTTTTTATTGTCGTTAACGAATGCCTCATTTGTTTCTAATTATGAATGTGTCTTAATACTCATGTAACAACAAGTAAAAAGTAAAAGACTAAAAATAGGAAGTTACATCGTAAATATGGATGGTTTATAGTATGTCAATTGGTTTGTGATGTCCTCAGTAACTTGTGTTTGAATCTCATTAAGAAATGGATCAACAATTTTCAGAGGTCATCAGTAAGTTGGGTTTCAATCTCATTAATAAATGGATCAACAATTTGCAAAGTTTATCTCCACAACTTAGCACATAAAGGTATTTATTTCAATATATTGTTGTTTCCTTCTTATTAACATTAATAATAATAATATTTTAAGGACATGATCAAGTGAGATACCAAAATGGTGCATGAGCTTTTGTTGGTTTGGGACAAGGGATCCACCTCTACATAGAAACAACCTCAAATTTTAGTGGTTACAAGTGGAAAAAGTAGGTCAAATGATAGCATGAGGTCTCATTATGGTGTTTTTTTGGTGGCCAGGTGGACAAGTGGTAGGTGACACATGGTAGGTACTAGGAACCATGGTTTCACCAAAGAACACATATGGACATATTTGGAAGATGACATGATAATGACATGCAAGATTCAAAAATGAAGTAGTCATTTCCCTTCAAGAGCTCTAGCCCATCATAGAATGACATAATTATTTCCCATGCAAAAGTTTAAAAAAAATAAAGAAAAAAAAATCAAATTTGAGGTGATTTTATTTTGGTTGTAGAGAATCGTTTTTATTTTTTTATATTTGGTTCATGGAACTCAATATTTGTGATCAATACATATAAAAACATCACTACATCTATGAACAGATCCACTTGAAGGGATCAATTCCTATTTTTGAGATCCACCTAAAGTGATCACTTCACTTCATGTTGGCTTAATCATGGAATATGATCTTAAGAGTGTCAAGAGAATTGAACCCGTGATCTCTCAATAGAAATGGTTCTTTAACTACCAAGACTCGACCAATCTCTTCTTCTTGGCTTAAATATTTGTACTAGATAGATCCACATGAAGGGATCACTTCCCGTTTTCTTAACCACAAAAGGTGACCTTAAGAATGTCAAGAGAATTAAAAATTTTACCTCTCAATAACAAGGGTGCAGTCTTGTTGGCTTCAATATTTGTACTAGATAGATCTACACGAAGGGATCGCTTCCTGTTGGCTTAACCATGAAATTTGAACTTAAGAATGTAGGTTTATTCTTGTTGGCTTAAATAGTTTTACTACTGGATATATCCACATGAAGGGATCACTTCCTATTGGCTTAACCAGGAGAGTTGACATTAAGAATGTCAAGAGAATTAAAAATTTGACCTCTCAATAAGAAAGGTTATTTAACTACAGGGACTCGACCAATTGAGCTAGCCTTTGCCAATGTGTCTTCTTTATGCTTACTTAATAAGAAGAGACAACGATGGGCACTAGGGATCAAAATTGATTCAATGTATATTTCATTCATTCCTGTTAAACAATCATTTTCATTGGGAAAAGTTAATGTTATTTATGTGTGTTCAAGTTTTGTCTCACAACACATGTGCGCCAATAATTAGGCCTATAATTCTTATGGAAAAATAATATCGTAAGTTGTATTTATTTTATAGATAATTTTGTTTTTGGATGTTGTAAAAACATGTTTATTTTTCTTTCTATTGAACATTGCGCTAATATCCATAAAATAATTCTATACTTTGATTGTCTTTAAAAAATTCATTGTAATTTTTTGAAAAAGTGGACCTATTACCTGATAAGGAAAGAGGAATAATTTTTTTGTAAAAAAATTTCATTGTATTTGCGGGGTGTTTTTGAGGATATGAAAGAGTAAATATTTTTATTGAATTCCATCCATACTATTCCTATATAAACTATAAATAAATAGTACAATACAATTTTTTGAAAATATTGAACGAAATCAATAACCAGAGGGATGCTCCCCCACAACATAGACAATACAAACAATAATGCAGAAATTAACAGTGAATACACAGACATCGTAGAAACATAGGAGAGGAACAAACCTCTTTTTCATTACATCATTCTCATTAACAAGGTGAAAATACATAAGTTTATACAATATGGCCAAAGCATGAACATTAAAGTGATTTTAATTTGGGAATCAGACTTCAACAAAAAAATCATCCTCTTCTTTGTTTTTGTTATTTGCACACAAAAGCCTGGACCTGCAATATTATTCGTTCCGGCTTTTAAAATACATCACGTCTGGTGCTCCATCGTAAATACCATACCCGTGATTTTAAGATTCAACATATGTGTGATATGGGAAAGACTTAAAACTTGCGATGTGCGATGTGACATGGTACATCGAATCACATCCAAAATAAAACAACTTACAGGCACTTAATTCATTAACTCCTGAGCTTTGCGGGTGTTGATATGCATTACCCTCCTGAGCTTGACACGTGCTCCATTTGTGATCGCATCGCAAAAAACATAACATAACTTTGTGGGCAGCAAAAGGTAAACTTAAAATGTTGCAATTGCGATGTGCAGTAGCACTATCACATCACAATGCAAATAACATAGGTTGCGGGTGGCGGAAAGGTAAAGTGTAAAACTTGTGAAGTGCGCATTGTGGGCGGCTTAAGAGGTATGGGTTAAATTTAGCGACATGCGGATGGCGATGCAGTAAAGTGCGGTAAGTGCGATAAGGCAAAAGTTAAGGTTATAAGTGGAATACAAAGGTTTGTGGTGTATTGCAAATGCGGTAAGGATATGTGGGTCCCGCTGATATCGCATTAGTGAAAACTTAACATTGGCAAATGCTTAAGGGTTAAACCTTAAATGTTGCGGGTGGTGAAGTGCAAGCAAGAAAGGTAAGTCAATGTGGTAGATGGAAATAAATGAAAAGTTAAAGGCTCGGGTACTCTTTTTGTTGTGTTGCGTGAAAACGCCTGCATATATCAAATCTTCTCCTTGTCCTTCTCTTCTCTCAAAAATTGATTAAGTTGCAGGTTGCGTCACTGTTTATTGATGGCGGTGGTTGGGAGTAAACTTCCAACACTCCTCCTTAATCAAAACTACTACCATCAATCATTCCCATACATTGTCTGAGATACTCAAAACTCTTTTGTGCTAATGGCTTTGTAAGGATATCAACAAAGTGTTCCTCTGTCCTACAATGTTGAAAAACAATCTCACCATTGTTAACCAATTCTGTTATAAAATTATATTTTGCATCAATATGCTTTATTCTATTATGGAAAACAAAATTATTTGATAATGCAATTGATGAGCTATTATCACAATAAATGGTGGTTCCTTTGTCTTTCTCATGACACAAATCTCTCAGCATCCTTCTCATCCAAATAGCTTGATAGGTTGTTGTTGTTACTGCTACATACTCTGCTTCTGCTGTTGATAAAGAAACTATTGGTTTCTTCTTGGAATCCCATGAAATGGCTCCCTATCCCAAATGAAAGACATACCTAGATGTGTTCTTTCTATCATCTACACTTCCAGCCCAATCACTGTCAGTGTAACCAATCAACTTAAAATTATTAGTTGAGGAGTATAGAACACCATACTCCCTCATTCCATTCACATACCTCAATATTCTCTTGGCTTCTTGCTAATGTGTCTCCTTTGGTGTCTCCATGAATCTAGAAATTAAACTTACAACATACATAATATCAGGCCTAGTTGTAGTCAAATACATTAAACTACCAACTATGCACTTGTACAATGTCGGATCGACATTCTTGCTGAAATATTCTTTGATTAATTTCAACCCCATGACATTTGGAGTTACAATTTATTTGTTGTGCTACATGTTAAACCTCTTCAAAAATTCTGCAACATATTTTTCTTGGGAAATAAAAATTCCCTTTTAATTTTTCTTTACTTCTATGCACAAGAAGTATCTCAATAAACCCAAATCAGTTATTTCAAATTCAGTTTTCATGACTTCTTTAAAATAAAAAATGAGAGAAACTTCATTGCCTGCAAAAATTATATAATCTACATATAAAAGAAAGGATCTTACCATCATTTTCTTTAATGTAGAGTGTGGGTTAACCATCAGATTTTTCGAACCCATTATCCATTAGGTAAGAATCTATTCTGTTGTACCATACTCTTGGTGATTGTTTCAGCCCATAAAGAGATTTCTTCAACTTGTACACTTTGTGCTCTTGGCCTTCTATCTCATAGCCTGGAGGTTGTTCAACATATACCTCCTCTTTAAACACTCCATTCCGAAACGTTGATTTCTCATCCATTTGGTAGACTTTCCACTTTTGTTGTGCTGCAATGGACAACATTGCCCGCACTATCTCCATCCTTGCAATAGGTGCAAAGGTTTCTTCATAATCTCTTCCTTGTTGCTGCTTGTAGCCTTTCAAAAAAAGTCTTTCCTTGTGTCTTTCTATTTTTCCTTCAGCATATTTTTGGTCTTATAGACAAATTTTAATCCAATGACTTCTTTACATTGTGGGAGATCCACTAACTCCCAAGTGTCATTATTTTCTATTGCACCAATATCTTCATTCATTGCTTCAATCCATTTTTCTTCTTTTACTACATCTTCAAAATGAATTGGGTCATCAACATGACAAAAAAAAGAAAATAAATAATTCAGACAGGTATTATCAGCTTCTTGCTCATAAATTTCACTCATATTTCTGAGTCTTGGTCTTCTTGGTGTGGTTGGAGTTCTAGTTGAACTCGAGGGAGTTTCTGATCGCTGTGGTGTGCTTGGAGAAGCACTTCCTTGATTTCTCAAGGTTGTTTTGTTTCTTGCTTGTGGTGTGTTTTGATGTGCTTATGTAGGTGGAGGAGGAGCCACCGTGGAGGAATTATTTTTTGTTGTGCATTCCTCTTATTCTTTGTGAGACATACATGTCTTCACATTCACTGCTTTCTCTAAGCTTCCATCCCAAGCTTCTTTCTCAATAAGTTTCACATCTCTGTTAATCATAACATTCTTGGTGGATGGATTATAGAGTTTGTAGGCCATTTATTCATCACTGTATCCAACAAATATACGTTTCTCTCTGTCGCTGTCCAACTTCTTTCTTAGTTGATCTGGGACATGTGCATATGCCACACATCCAAATACTTTCATGTGAGTGACAAACTTCTTTGTTCCACTCCATGCTTATTCCGGGACTCTGTTCATAATAGCTTTGGTTGGGAATCTATTCAAAATATATGTTGCACAATTCACAGCTTCAACCCAATACTCATTTGGAAAATGTTTTGCCTTCAACATACTTCTAACAATGTGCATGATGGTCATATTCTTCCTTTTTTCAACACCATTTTGCTGTGGTGTGTACCTTCTGGTAAAATTCTTGTGTATGCCATTCTACCTATAGAAACATAGGAAATATTTGGAGATATATTCTCCACCTCTGTCAGTTCTCAACACTTTTATGTAGTGCCCACTCTGCTTCTCAACAAGATCTTTAAATTCATAGAACTGTTCAAACATTTCACTCTTATATTTCAAGAAATAAACCCATTTATTTATTGTATAATCATCTATAAATGTCAAGACATAATGGCTGCAAGCTAAAGATGGTGTTTGTGTTGGTCCACACAAATCTGAGTGGACAATCTCTAAGGGTTCCTTTTCCCTTATACACTTTCCCGCTGGAAATGATTCTTTGTGTTGTTTGCCCAAGATGTAGCCTTCACATAGGCTGTATGGTTTCTCTATAAGTGGTAATCCTTTTACCATCCTTTTTCTATGCAAGAGGTTTAAACCTCAAAAATTGAGATGTACGAATATAAAATGTCATAACCAGTTTTCGTCTTTCACTTCTTCTTGAAAGACATCTTGTGTGACTATTGCTACCACACCTCCTTACTTCAAGTGTGTTATGAGCTTGAGAGGAAACATCCTATATTTGTCATAGGAACTTATGCAATGAGTATTTTACTTGGAGGTATGTCCATGAAAATACACACATCATTCTTAAAAAACACATTGTAGCCCTTGTTCACGAGCTTTCCAATGCTTAGAAGATTAAATTTTAGGACAAGTACATAATAAACATCTGGCAAAAATTTCCTTTCTCCCTTCCTTGTGAATATTGACACTCTTTCTTTCCCCATGACAAAGACTTTACTATCAGTCCCTGTTGTCACTTTAGATATCACATATTCATCAAGATTGAAAACATTTCTATGTTTCCAATCATGTGGTTACTACAACCTGAGTCTAAGAACCATACATATTCATGTTTTTCTTGTGCTACATTACATGTTAAAAGAACATTACTCTGGTTCTTATTTTCTTTTGAAAATTTAACATTTTTCCTATTATTCATGTCATTTTATTTCTTTCTACATTCATTGGCATAATGCCCATACTTTTTACAATAATGACATTGGACTTTGGATTTTTCATACCTTTTTCCATGTGCTTGGCTCTAGCTTGAGCCTTCACTTTGATTCTGGTTGCTACCCCTTCCACTTGTGCTTCCAGTGTTGTTTCTTCCACCTCTTTGTGGGCTTCTTCCTCTTCCTCGGTAGTTTGATCTTCCTCAACCTCTACCTCAAACAAAAGACATTTTTTTCTTGAAAGAATGCTCGAATGAGGAGTTCATTGTTCTATTCAGTCTATGTTCATGAGACATCAGGGATTCACAAAGCTCATCCATTGAAAATTGTGAGAGATCATTTGTCTTTTCTATTTCCACTACTATGGCATCAAATATTGAAGGTAGACTTCTAAAGATTTTCTCCACTATACTTATTTCTTCAAGTGTCTCTCCATGATACCTTATCTGGGTAACTGACCCAATCACATGTGTGAATAATGAGTCTATGCTATCTGACTCTTTCATGCAGAGAGTTTCGAAATCTCTCCTTAGCATTTGTAATTTTGTTTCCTTCACTTTCTCCATGCCTTGATAGGTGGTCTTGAGAATATCCCATGCCTCCTTAGAATTTTTTGCTATTGCAATCCTTGGAAAATTACTCTCATGTACTGCTTTATAGAGATTGAAGAGGGCTTTGGAGTCCTTCTTCCTATTATCTCTCAACAAGTCACTTTTTTCTGTTGTCAATGAATCCAACGCTGTTGGGTCTGCTGGTTCTTGGAAACCTTGTTCCACCATCTCCCATATATCTTGTGAAGCAAACAAGGCCCTCATTCTAATGGCTCAATAATCATAGTTCTTTCCATTAAACTGTTGTAGTTGGGGATTTTTCAGGCTTGTGCCTGCTGCTTCCATCATGATTATGTTAAACAAAAAATCTTCTTGACTATGTAGAACAGAACCTTTCTCACTGTTGGAGACTTCCGCTTCTACAAAAAATCTTATAGCTTCTTCAGTAAAGAGAGTGAGCTCGTTCTTATTTGACTGAGAGCCTAGAACTTCTCTAATACCATGTTGAAAATTTTAAATGAAATCAATAACCATAGGGATGCTCCCACACAACACAGTGAATAAAAACAATAATGCGGAAATTAACAGTCAATACACAAACAACATAAAAACATAGGAGAGGAACAAACTTCCTTTTTATTCCATAATTTTCATTAAAAAGTTGAAGTACATAAGTTTATACAATATGGCTGAAGTCTGAACCTTAAAGCGATTTTAGTGCGGGAATTGGACTTCAACAGAAAAATCGTCCTCTTCTATTTTTTTTTTGTTTGCACGTGAAAACAACGTTCAACACACAAAAGGCTAGAGCTGAAATATTATCAGTTCTGGCTTTGAAAATACATCGCGTCTGGCGCTCCATTGCAAATAGCATACCGGTGATTTTAAGATTTAACATATGTGCGAGACTGAAAAGACTTAAAACTTGTGATGTACGATGCGATGTGTCACATCACATCGCATCCAAAATAAAACAACTTACGGGCACTTAATTCATTAACTCCTAAGATTTGCAGGCCGATATGTGCTACCCTCCTGAGCTTGAGACGTTCTCCCTTTACGATCGCATCGCAAACAATATAGCATAACTTTGTGCGCAGCAGAAGGTAAACTTAAAATATTGCGATTGCAATGTGCAGTAGCACTATCACATTGGAATGCAAATAACATATCTTGTGAGCGGCGGAAAGGTAACGTGTAAAACTTGCGAAGTGCGCATTGTGGGCCAATTAAGAGGTAAGGGTTAAATGTTGCGGTGTCCAGGCGGTGATGCAGTAAAGTGTAGTAAGTTCGATAATGAAAAATCTAAGGCTATAAGCAGAATACACAAGTTTGTGGCATATTGCAAATGTGGTAAGGATATGTGGGTCCCGCTGATATTGCATTAATGAAAACTTAACATTTCCGAATGCTTAAGGGTTAGAAATTAAATGTTTTGGGTGACGAAGTGCGGGCAAGAAAGGTAAGTCAATGCAGTAGATGGAAATA
This sequence comes from Pinus albicaulis, assembly GCA_034641835.2. NCBI lineage: Eukaryota > Viridiplantae > Streptophyta > Pinopsida > Pinales > Pinaceae > Pinus > Pinus albicaulis. Next base: position 847,070,828 of record CM076577.1, on the reverse strand, counting down.
AATGTAGAGTTAAAGGCTCGGGTACTCTATTTTCTGTGTTGTGTGAAAACACTTCCAGATCTTGGATCTACTTCTTGTCCTTCTCTGCTATAAAAAATTGATGAAGTTGTGGGCTGCGACACTGTTTATTCATGGTGGTGGTTGGTAGTAAAATTACAACACAATTTACTCGAGATAATTTATATATATATATATATATTAAGTAAATACTTATAATAAGTTTATTATATATTATTCTTATATATATTGTAATACTAGTGAACTATTTTTTAACCAGTATTGCATATGTGTACTTCTTCAAGTGTACTCAGAGTTCTAATCTAGTTTATAAATTTGATTCAATAGGTCGTGTGATGTGTGAGGAATAGATGGAAATTCTTTTTGTATTTTTTTTACTCATTTTCATATTAAAAAAAAAAAATTAGTTTAGATTGTCTGGTCAATATTGTAAATTCAAAATGAATTCTTCTCTTTAGTCTGAGATGAGTTATCAGGCCAATTTGACCATTCGATGGTGAAATAAATAAGACTCAGCTCCAATTTGAATGTATGGGGAAGTGAATGTTTAAGTATACGGTCCCAAACCCAACTCACAAAGAGCTTAGTGATTATTACTCATATTTAAAGGTGAATAAAGGGAAATTCGGTCATCCGATGATTCATTTATGTAACAAAGAATTCATGATTATAAACGCACAGAACTGGATACACAACAAGAGTCAATTAACCCTATGGTCTTGATGCTTGGTCCAAATAAATGGTGTTGAAATTAAATAAATACAAAATAAGATAAGTTCCAAGAAAAGGGGGTTAAAGTGATATGGGGCCAAATATAAACATAAATGTAGTTAAATAATTTCTAGAGGTGAATGCAAAATATGAAAAAATTTATGCAAAGAGATCTAATATGGATAGTAAGAAGTATATAAATTCCAAATTGTACACATTATTGAAGTGACAAATAATTTGTGAAGGAATAATAATGCTTCTGAGAAGAGTGCACACATAATTTAAAAAGTGCAATGCATCATGAGTTTTGAGTGAGAAAAATATGTGAGATTAAAGAGATGTAAAACATGAATGGGGTAGAAGAGAACTGATACAAAATAGGGAATAATTTTGAGTTCTAAAAGAAGGATAAAGAATTGATGTATAGAATTTTTGTAGATGTGATTAAATTCATATTTGAATTGTTCAAGTAATTTTGAAGAGTTATTAAAGAATTAGTGTCCAAAGAAAATTTGGGAAGGAGTATAAGGAGTGATGTGGAAAATCAAATTGGATTAGAGACTAAGAATTATATACGAGGAATGGCTTTAAAGAAGGTGTATGCATACCTTAATTTGAAAATTTATCAAAAATGGATATGATACAAAATGGATGCTTGCAAATTTGAGGGTGTCGGTTACTCTAAAAAGTTGGTGCTAGAAAATATGAGGAGATTATTATTTCCTATAAATTGGTTCCTAATAATGTAATTGAATTTGGTTCTTGCAAATATATCTAATCAAAGAAGTTTTCTGGTTTTCTCCTGGATGGGTTTCCACATATATCTCGTCTTCATTTTTGAATATATGTGTTTAATAATTATTTAAATTGCCAAAAAATGTATTATATTCACCATCCCTCCTCTTTTCCCAATATAGTACATTATTTTCCAACAATATATACATAGTTTACATTGAATTATTTTATTCAACATAGGTATTGAAATGTTTACCACTTAAGGTGTTCCCTTTAAGAAAAACTTCCCCGTTGCTTCACCACTTTGCAACTTTAAATTTAATGTTAGATGATTTAATAATATTAATCCATCATATTAATAGTTAGTTAATAATATAATAACCATAACTATTTGTCACCTAAGGAAATATGAAATTTCAAATTAGGTAATTCATTTGTTGTAACTTGTAAATTGCTCATGGAATATGTTATTGAATCTTGTTAGGTTGCTATATGACCCATGTTTCTCAAAACAAAGAAAAAAGAAGAGAAAAAAAGGTCTTAGTGTAATGGCAAGCTTAAAAATCTTATAGTGTAGGGAATTTGTACTGAGTAATTTAGAAAAATATTTTACCGTGAAACTCGTAATTTGTTTGCAAATTTAAATTTTTTGTTAACTCATATACAAAATAAACTATCACACTCATCATCATTTAGGGTATATGAAAATAAGAAATAAATACAAAATATTGGTGTAGTTTCTTCTCGTAATGACATTCTTAATAGCTCTTTTCCCCCAAAAAAAGTACAAGGTGTAAACTTGTCTCTGGCTTACTAAAAAAACAAATTTGGATATAATATATGAGAAATAAAGTCAAAGATATGATCTTGTATTGCAGATGAATAAAATTTTTGAGGATGTTGACCTTCAATACCATTTTTTACCTCAATAAATCCATATCAAGTTTGTTGGCCGAGCCACTAAAAATTTGGAAAGTTAATTGCTACATCTCTATTTTGGGGTTTTATTATCTACCATTCATTTTTATCCCTTGTATTGCAATTATTGGGACTATTAAATGAGTTCCATGTAATAAAAAAAATGATGTAGACATAATGTGAAACTTAATTGATAAGTGTGTCCAAGGATTCCCCTATGCATATATTTTTTCTTGGCACTTGAGAAGGGATAACTAAGCTAATCAAATTGACTCATTTATCCTCCGAATTTGCATTTATTTATGTAATTGAATGTTTGGTCCTTTTTATGTTTCAATTTTCTCAATTTGACACAAGGGTATCAAATCCTTTTTTGACTTCATGTGTTAATTGTCATTGTTTAGGAGAATTCTAACAATTGTTATCTTGAATGAGGAGAGAATTTCAACATTGGAAATATTGAGATTAAAAACGATACAGAAAGTTCGAACATCCTAGAAATGTTTATCGATGATTTCATTGGCAGAATATGTGCAACAAGGTAGAGGGTGAGATAAAATGGGAACGTTGTGTTCTCATCAAGTTTTATCAGTGTCTATGGCCCTCAGTGAAAATACCATGGAGTTCTTGGAAATGTGTTGGAAATCAAGGAATAGTCTACATTAGATTTTAAGTGTTCAAAAGTATTGTTGGATATTTGAAATGAGTCCTAGGAACCCATCTAATACTTTTTAGTAGGGGGTGGTTAATGTGTACGAGTAAGGTCATTCAACAAAATGTTGTCAACTCTGAAGATTGTATAACTCTACATTGAAATTAATCAATAGAATTTCAATGGGAAGTTGGGAATCAAGTATTGGAATTCATTAGAAGATATGAGATTATGGGGAGATATATTGTATACGTGCATGTTGTTTTATAGAAACAAGAAAAATCATAAGTAATCCAGACTCAATTGAAGGAGTGCAATGTTTTTGTCTTGAACTATGGTATTGACACATAGGATACTAGTAGAAAATTGCATTATCAAATTTTAAATCTATTTATACTCAAGACATTCCTCTAAAAGTTCAACAAAATCACACAGTCCTATTGCATATTTATTTGGACGTGTAAACCAATCTTGCAAAAATTATTAAAATTGCATGATGCAAACATCCAATATTGTGTTTAAGTTAATGACTTACACAAGTTCCTTGGAAATTTACAAAGGGATCTTGCAAACAAGAAGACTCTACAAGGAATATCTGAGAGAATACTTTTGGGGGCATGCAAAAAATAACATGAGTTATTGTAGAGGATAATTGTAAGTTGTCGTTTGCGACTACAAAGTGTAGTTTTGAATACAACTATGGAGAGGAAGTTGGTTAGAAAATGTGGAATACTGAAATTTGAACCAAGTTCAATTACTAGAACAATATAACTCCCCATGTTGGTTATTGTAAAAATTTTAAACAATTTGGAAACACATATGTTTGGCTCTTATTCATGTCCATAAAAATGTTCTTGCTTGGTGATTTATGGCTATCCTAGCGCCTTGTAGATTACTAATTGGTTGGTGAGGAGCATCTCCTTACAAGTAATAGTTATAAAATGTGTCTTAGTAAGCCATAAATTTGTGTTCAAACTTCTACACTGCCAACTCAAAAACAAAAAAAATGTAGGATTCATAGTTCTACCTTTTTGCAATCTACTTACTTTCTTTATTCATGACTCTCCTATGTAGCCTCATAGATTCTTGGATTTTCTGTAAGCCTTTATAAATTACTTTTACATTCTCTGCATAGAATTTCATAACAATCTAAAATTTTCTTGAGTATTAAATTGTTCAATTGGAATCATGGACTTGTAGATCTACCTTTTAAAATTTAAGTTAAGGATATTTATTCTTAAGTTGTTTCCATATATATGTTTATAGTTTTTGTGTAATGTTTTTGTAGTTTTGGTGCAAATGGGAGTTCTAATGTCAATGACACTATCCTTAGAAATGTGACATTTAATTTGGCCAGGGAAATAATACTTTAAATAGTTTTTCATCCCACCTTTAGTTACAAATTCATCCAATTATTTTTCCTATCGTCATCATTCCCATTCTTCTCTGTAATCTACCAATTTTGTGCAACAAAAGAAATATATTATTGATGTATATTTGGAAAGAAAATTTAATGCTTCAAATTTTTTTTTACAAAGAAAAATGTAAATTAAGAGGATGGATATATCTTTCAAGATAAATATGTTGTAGAAATGGAAGATTTAATCAACTGCCATTTTGGGAAGGGAAAGATGAAAATGTTATTTTTGCAAAGAGTACACATTCATCGTTGTAGGGAAAATAGAGGTATCATAGTCTACCACCATTCATTGATACATCTTATGTATATGTATTGTAAAATGTGCACAACTATCATTCTCATTAATTAAATGCAAAATTGGTGAGAATGGTACTCGTTTATTTGTTAATTTTATGTCATTTGTTGATAGCCGAGACTAGAACTTATTATGAAATTGAATTTGATGTGTGTGTGTGTGTGTGTGTGTACACACACACACACACACACAAACGGATATATATATATATATATATATATATATATATATATATATATATATATATTAGTGAAAGTGGTACTCTATTTTTTAGTGGTATGCTATTTACTGATAAGTAAGAAGTAAGAAAGAGCCTTTCATAAACTTGATTTTCTAAGATATATATAGTATGAAGATATAAAATAAATTGAAGTTTCCCCTTGTGATCATGGTTAGTCTATTGAATTTAAACCTTCGAAAATTGAGATTACGTACCGTATGACAAGTGAGAACATTCTAGAAATTTTGATCGATGAATCAGTTGGAAGGTTATGTGCAACAAGGTATAGGGTGAGATAAAATGGGAATGTTGTGTTGTTATCAAGTTTTATCAGTGTTTATGTCCCTCAATGAAAATAGCATGGAGCTACTGGAAATGTGTTGACAATTAAGAAATTTTCTATACTAGAGTTTTAAATGTTCAAAAGTCTTGTTGCGACAGTTGAAATGAGTTCTAAGAATATATAGAATACATTTTAGTAGAGGGTAGTTCATGGTTATGAGTGAGGTCATTCAAGAAATTGTTGTCAACTCTAAATATCGTATATCTCAACATTGCAAGAAATTAAGAAGATTTCCATCGGAAGTTGGGAATAAAGTATTGGAATTCATTAGAAGATATCATATGATGGGAAGATATATTGTATAAGTGCATGTTTTTTAATGGAAACAATAAAAATCTTAAGTAATCGAGACGCCATCGAAGGAATTTAATTTTTATCTGTTGAACTCTGATGTTGACAAATAGGAGACTAGAAGAAAATTGCATTCTCAATCTTTAATTCTACTTCTACACAAGAAACTCCTCTTAGAGTTCCACAAAATTGCATGGTCCTATCGCAAAAAAATTTCGACCTGTAAACGAGTTTTGCAAAAATTATTAAGATTGTAGGATGCAAACTTCCAGTATTGTGATTAGGTTCATGACATACACAATTTCCTTGGAAATTTACAAAGAGATATTGCAAACAAGAATAATCCTAAAGGAAGATTTGAAAAGGCTTATGGGGGCCTACAAAAAATAGGAGCTATTGTAGAGGAGAATTACAACTTGTGGTTTGCGACTACAAAGTGCAGTTGTGAATACAAATATGGAGACAAAGCTGGTTAGAACATGTGGAAGGCTGAACTTGGAAACCAAGATAAATTATTTGAAATTGTCAAAATTTTAATTGTGGCTACTTGCAAAATTCCTTGTATTATAACTATAAATGAAGCATTAACATTCTAAAAGAATGTAATCATATTAGGACAATATGAGGAGGGTCTGAGGCAACGACGCCCTTTGTGTGGGAAAATTTGTATTCTTTTTATTTTTGTAGGGATTAGTAAGTGGATAGAATATTTTATGTCCTTCATTCTCCACATCTATGTTTAGTTTTGTGATTTGAAATTTTTTCTATGCTCTTAATAATATGTCTATGTTACACAGGTTTCAAAGCATGTTTTTATGAACGTGGGTTTTTATTGCATTTTTTAACATTTTTTTAAACTAAGAACCTCTACGGAACCCAAATATTGTGATTTAAAAATAAAATATCATTGATTTCAAAGAAATAATACCATAACCACCACCTTGAAAATATTTTATTTTGAAAGTATTTTCTTTTCTCAGAGGCCCATTCTATAATTGATAAGAGATTTGTAAGTTCTTCCATGCTCTAACTCAAGTTGAAAAATGTCACTTTCAAAATAAAAATAAAATATACTCAAAATTTAAAAAAAATATACTCTATAATAAAAATAGAAATGAATATATATATATATATATATATATATATATATATATATATATATATATTAGTTTTAATTAAAATTGTTAGAAAAAATATTAACTAAACATACTATGTTTTAGAGTTTTTCATCAGAATATGATAAAAAAACTTAGACAAAAATTTACAACTCAAACCTATGATTTGTAGAAATTCCTACCAAAATCTAGAAAAATTAGTGGATTTTTTTTCACTTAAATACTAATATAATTATACATGAACTATATGTGTGTGTGTGTGTGTGTGTGTGTGTGTTTGTATTATATTTAACTTCTTAATATTTCAATACTTACCTTATAAATAGTTTAATACAGATTTAAAATTACCAATGTGATTGTGAGTGTAGTCGTTATAATTGCCATTTTATTTTTTCTAGGCATTTCCACATCCCTTGTTATTTTGTTGGTACCATCTTAGTTGGTAAAGCACAATCTTTGAAGAAATTGAGTTTGTGTTCATTATGCATCCCTTTTATGTTAGTGACCAATGCATTACTGATGTTGTTGAGGTAAGGGGATAAGGGTGTGAGTAGCCAACATTTTCATTGTTTAGTTTGCCACAATCATTCTTCTTTATGGTCACATTGTATAGGAACTCATATTTCCCAATTTTCTTTCTACTATGAGTACTCTATTTTATTGCAGATGATTGTAGAAGAAATGAACATTCTCACAACATTTTTATCCAAACTCAACACTAGAAAAGGAAAAATATGTGAGAACAAACAATATATCATTTCCAATATGTTATTCACATAAGTTAAGCTAAAATGACCAATAAGAAATTCTTTCTTCTATGCTAGTCTTTCATATGCTACCGCCTTATGGATTTTCCCTTGCAACATTTGATGCAATTGCTAGTTATTTATATTTTAATTTGTATATATAATTAAAATATATAATTACAATAAAAAAAAATATTTACGTCATAAGGTGTTCCCTCTGGGAATAATTCCCCTAGCTTCCACTCTATACCATTGTTCACCTTCAGATTCATTGTTAGACGATTAAAGAAAATTATGCCATCATATATATATATATATATATATATATATATATATATATATATATATATATATATATATATATCTATATAGATAACAGTTACAAAAAAATAGTTAAACAAAAACAGTAAAACATTAAAGAATAGTTACAATAACAAGGATTAAGTGGATTACTATTTATTAGTTGTGAAAGCACAACCCTATTGCAAATGGATCTAAAAATGAGAATGTGAAGAAAAATGTTTCTAGTGTGGCTAATAACACTTTATTTTAACTAAGAAAACTCCATGTCCTGACCTAAATCATTTATCATACAGATAGGGACAAGTCTCATGGAGGATCCATGTTACAACAAGTTCAGGAGATTTTTCTGTTTTGTATGAGTTGATTAGGCAACAAGGAAATTTTCAGCGAGGCCGCCCTCGATCTAGGAAAGGAATTGGTACATATTTATGTGTTTATACCCCCATCCCTGCAAACATAATGGAGTTATATTACATTTCATGTATCTATGTATGTGTATTATTGCATGTGTTATGAAGCAAATGTTGTTTTATATTGGGTATTGTAGTTTTCCAGAAGAAGATGTAATTTTGTATTGGGAGTATTACAAATTTCCATGAAGTAGATGTAGCTTGTATTGTTTAATGGTAGTTTGTGTGAATTTATGAGAGAGGTTTGTGTTATTTGTCTTTTGGACATATTTGGGTATTGTGACATGGAGGATTTTCTTGATTACATTTCTGAGAGGAAAATTGGGCTTATCATTTTTTCTAACAGAATTGTGACAATATCATGGAAATATCATGGGCTATTTTGTTGCATGGATTTAAATATGTTGAGTTTTTTTTTTCTTTTTTTTTTCCATTTTTATTTTATTTTATTTTATTTTAGTTTTTTTTTGCACATATTTTGTGCAGGACATAACTTCATATGGAACTTAATCTAGAAATCCTTCTATTTTCATTTTTTCATTTCTCAAATAGTGGTTGGGCGAGGCGAGGATACTCAGTTTGGGGTACTCAACTTTAACCGCACGGTTTGGCTCATGATAATGGATAACTAATGTAGGTGGATATTGGTTACCACCCACCTATTCCACTTGGGGCCCCACCATTGTTTCTTTCAGTTTTTCAATTTCCTTAATTGTAGCACAATTTACTATTTTTAGCAGTTTTTCGGGTCTTGAACTTCCGAAGCCCTTTTAACGACATATTTTGGAAAAAAAAGGAGCAACTTGGAAGTTCTTTTGATGTTTCTCACATCAAAAGTTGTAGTCCTCAGATAGATTTTCCTAATGAGGTATTGTGCGCGTCAAACAAAGATCATATGCCAAACTTACATCCTCAGAAGGATTGATGTACCAATCTACCCAAACGAGGCCCGTAGTTTTGGCACTTCATATCCTAGGGTTAGGTTTTTGGATGTTTATGGTTATCCATTATTTATCAATAATAAAGAGGCCCTTCAGCCTCATTTTAACACAGTTTAGAGGCCTGTAACCACCACACATCTTCTCAAAGATAAGCTACCAACACCCTAGATATTTTATTTCCATTCTGTCTATAAGCATATTTCAGTTATTTATTATTAATGAAATGAAATTTTATTTCTACTACATCTCTACTTTTATGGTTATTTTTTTATTTCATTTTTTTCCTTTCTAAATCTGGATCAGTGGTATCAGAGTGGTATGCTCTTTCTTAATTCTTCTTTTCATGTCCCCAACGAGGTCAAGGTTTAGGGAATTAGGGCTCAATTTGGTTGAACCTTTGCAAGATCAACCTTGCAAACTTCGACGACCGCCCATGGGGGAAGAAAACAAATATTAGGGAGCAAGAGATCCTATCAAAATATTGCTCGAGGAGGCCCTCTAGAAACAAAGGAACACGATGATGGATAAATTTGCATGGATCCTTCAACGACTACCCACCGGCGGGCCATCTACATTCAGCGGTCACTCTTAAGGCACTCGTCCTTTTAAGGTACAAGTAAACTTTGACATTCCCATATTTTAGGGCCAAATAGATGCAGACACAATAGATAAATCGTTGAATATATTAGAAGGATATTTATTGGTTCATTACCTTTTCGACCAGGAGAATATTATTTTTTCACTCCTCAAATTCATCCCCCTTGTCAAGGACTAGTTGGGAAACCTTCTATGATAAAATAATACGAGGGGGAACCTTATCTTTTCTCGATCGTACCCACTTGGAATTATTTCCGAGACACCGTCAAGGAGCAATATTACCTCATGGGGAGCTATGAGGACAAGTACAGACAAAGGACTACGCTACAGCAACAAAGTGATCAAGATGTGCATGAGTTAACGAATCATTTCCATAACTTTCACACAAAGTTGGGTATGAAATATTCGAGAAACATTTGATTCTAAAGTACTGCAACTGTCTGCATAGATACATTCAAGAAGAAATGGAGTTCGTTGGTATCTTCTCTCTTGGTATGGAATACCGGTATGCTACCAATATTGAGCATAATTTCAAACAGATGAAGCGAGACTTTGGATCTGCGAATCAAAAGCAATGGAAAGGTGCCCCAAACCACAGAACAAAGGACAAATCTAAGGCATGGTGGTCCAAGAAAACCTGCCAAATCTGCAAGAAAATAACAGCACTGTGAAGCTGAAGAAGGACTCAGGAAAGTGGTATGAGTTCCATAGGAGCTCCACTCACAACACAAGTGAGTGTTGGGCCAAGCAGTCATTGGTGTCCGAGATGAAAGCATATAAATCATACGCATGCTCTAACTCTGAATTGGAACCCGAAAAGGGGAATGATAAATGGAAGAAGATTGTTGATGTAGATCCCAATGCCATTGTTTCCACCATGAAGATCCAGAAGGTGGAACTAGAAGATCCAGAAGAGGAGCAACGTCTCTTCCACTCCCAGATTTGGTTAAAGGGTTCCTCGCTATAGTTCATTGTCGACAGTGGGAGCCAACATAACCTCTTTTTTGTAGAGGTTGTGAAGCAGTTGGTCTTGCGGACTAGAACACACCCATAATCGTACACCATCAGGTGGTTTCACCAAGGACAAGATCTCCACGTCATCCAGCATTGCCGCCTTCCCTACAGCATCATGCCTTTCACGGATGAGGTATTATGTGACATTGCTCCCCTTGATGTTTGTGATGTATTATTAGGTCAACCATACTTTTGGAAGCGACATGTTATGTATGAGTCACGACCTCACGTTTTTGTTGTTACTTTAGGCAATAAGTTGTACATGATACCATAGGTACCACCACCTGCTGCTATCTCTTTGGCTACTACAAAATAATGCAGTAAGCTCATTTCCAAAACTAGGAAATTTGTTTTCTTGATCATCCGCCCTCAGGGAAACAATAATATTGTGGCCACGACCTCGAGACAGGGCTCCTCAACACAACAACAATAAATCAAACAAGTTCATGGAGATGTATAGGGACATCTTCACCTCACCCATAAGGGTACCTCTACACCTTCAAATCAAGCACCCCATCAATCTGACCCCAGGTGCACAGCTTCCCAATGGAATGATCTATTGGTGCTCTATTCTGCAGAATGATGAGATCAAGAGGCAGATTCTGGAGCTGCTATAGAAATCTCACATCTGGCCAAGTCCATTTCCCTGTGGGAGCCTAATCGTGTTGGTGCAGAAGAAGGATGGGACTTTGAGACTCTGTATTGACTATCGAATGCTGAAAAAGATCAATATCTAGAATAGGTACCTGATCCCATCAATTGATGACCTTTTGGACCAACTCAAAGGGGTGAAATATTTCATTAAGATAGACTTGAAGTTCGGGTATCACCATGTACCAATCGAACCCTCTAATGTGTGGAATACTTCATTCAAAGCCAAGGAGGGCCTTTTCGAATGGTTGGTCATGCCTTTCAGGTTGAAAAATGCTCTTGCAACCTTCACGATGCTGATAGATGACATCCTGTGGCCATTCACCAACTCATTTGTAGTAGTGTACTTGGATTACATCCTGATCTTCAACCACACTTTGGACGAGCACGTCCACCACATATGACAGGTCCTCCAAACACTACGACAATGCAAGTTGTGTGCCAATTTGGATAAGTGAAATTTTGGGATGACTGAGGTTCAATATTTTTGATACATTATTGATGAGCATGGGGTACATATGGATCCAACCAAGATCCAAGTCATTCACGATTGGCTAGCCCCAACCACTCTAAAAGAGCTTCGTAGATTTCTGGGTCTTGATATTTTCTACCGTAGGTTCATGTTGGAATTTTCTCATATCATTTTTCCCTTGAGTCAAGTCACCAAGGGAGGGGAAAAAGAAAAATTATTTTGGTTGGAATCTCAACATCAGGCGTTCGTAGAAGTGAAACATCTCCTTGGCTCTTCCCTAGTGCTCACATTACCAGACTTGCAACAACCATTTGAAATCTAGACAAATGCCTCTGGCTATGCTATTGGGGAAGTTCTTACTCAACAACGACATCCTGTGGCATATCACAATAAGACATTTTCTAACACGGTCTGCAAGTCTCCTACTTATGACAAAGAAATATATTTTATTGTGCAGGTGTGCCGACAATGGAAGCATTACATTTTGGGGAAGGAAATGGTCATCCACATAGACCACCGACCCCTGTAGTTCATACAGCCACAAGGGAATTTTTAGAACGATCGCCATCAGAAGTGGTCCACATATCTACAAAAATTTCATTTGAACATCATGTACAATAAAAGCAACACCAATAATGTTGCAAACTACTACATCCGACCACCGATCGTGGCGCTAACCACCATCCTCAACTCTTGTGGGCATGAGACTTCTCATTGGTCACTTATCTACAAGAGTGATCCCGAATTCGGCCACACATACAAGACACTCTTGGAGGGTACCCAAGTTCCAAATTTTCACCTCCAGGATGCACTGCTATATCACCTAGGACATATTTATGTTCCTTCAAGAAAGTGTGCCAAGATGATTTGGGAAGTGCACTGCAAACGATTCATTGCACATTTTGGGGTCGAGAAAATAGTGGCAATACTGCAGAAGTATTTCTATTGGTTGAACTTTCAAAAAGATGTCAGGAAGTACATCATATCATACACTGCTTGCGCTATTGCCAAACCAATCATCAAGAAGCAAGGCCTCTATACTCCACTACCTACCTCTAGTCAACCTTGGAAATCAATCTCCATGGATTAAATGTCGGGCTTTCCTTCTACTAAGCAATGAAATGACTGTGTTTTCATGGTCGTTGACAGATTATAAAAGATGACCATTATGGTTGTCTGCAAGAATAATATCACAGCGGAAGCCACTCCTAAACTCTTATTTGAACGAGTGTGGGTGCACTTTGGGATCCCACTGTCTATCATCTCAGATTGAGACAATAGGTTCCTCAGCCCATTTTGGTCCAACCTCTAGTCTATGCTGGAACCAAGCTCACCATTTCCACAACTTTCCATCCCCAAACTGATGGCGATGCAGATGTCATCAACAGGATGATCGTACACATCCTTCACATGTACAATTCAAATAATCCAAGCACATGGGATGAGAGCCTTCCCTATCTACGACACAGTTATAACCAGGCTCTCCGCAACTCAGCCGACCATAACCCCTTTTAGGTGGGCTTGGGGTTTTATGCACTATGTCCCATTGATGTAACCATTCCATTTGCGGCTACTCAGGATGATTCAACTCATGTCCAGTCTGAAGCTGACAAGGTGAACATCTTCATTGAGCACATTAAAAACATCCACCAACATGTTCATGACATATTGGATAGAGCCAATGGTAAGTATAGGCAATGACATGATCAACATCGGGTGCCACACAACTTCCAACTCGGTGACAAAGTATGGCTACATTTGCAGAAGGAGCACCTTGATGGACCCCACCACAAGCTTTGTTCGCTCTGATATGGGTTGTACACCATCATCAAGGTTGTAGGTCCAATGCCTTCAAGCTCATTATTCCACCATTCCTTGGTCTACAACTAGCGTTCAACGCGGACCACCTTTGTTATTAAACCAACTCCCAAAATAGAAGAAAAGAGAGATCAACGCCTTAGAAATAACCCACTTCGAGGGGGAAACCTCCTTTACATTAAATAAATGAGAAATTATTGGATTATACAAATGAAAGAACCTCCTTCTATATATAGGAGTCCATGGGGTCACAATATAATCCTAGTTGACTTAACAATAATAATTTAAGGGAACAATAATAGCAATATTGGGGTTAGAGGGGTACAACAATAATAATAAAGGGGTTACACTAAAAATAATAAGGGAATATACTAGTAATATAGGGAACTAACATGCCCCTCTCCTTCAAAAAAGAGTTGTCCTCAATGCTTGAGTAGCTCCAGATGCTTCTGTATAAAATTCTCATCCTCCCATGTAGAAGCTTCAGTGGGTAAGTTCTTTCACTTAATGAGATACTCTGAAATTGATCAATTTCGTAGCTGTAGACTTCCTTTTTATGTGACTGCTTCAAGTTCCAATATGATTTTTCCTTCCTCATCAAGCTCTGGCAATATTGTTTGAACTGTAAGTTTGTCACCTATAACCTTCTTTATGCATGAAATATGGAAAAATGGATGCACTCACGAAAAAGTAGGAAGCTCCAATTTGTATGCCATAGTACCAATATTTTGCAACACCTTGTAATGACCATAGTAACTTGGTGATAATTTATTATCCTTCTTAGCTTGCTTGAGGGACATTTTTTTGTATGTTTGTAGCCGTAAAAATACCCAGTCTCCTACATCCAAACTTCTCTCGCTGCAATGTTGATCTGCCTGTTGTTTCATTCGATTTTGTGTCAAATTTAGATTATCCTTTAAGAGTTGGAGAACTTCTTGTTGATGCTTGATGTGATCTTCCACTGCTTGAACCTTAGAATTTTCACTTAAAGATGATGTGAGGGACGGTGGATGATATCCATAAAGTGCCATAAATGGGGTCATTTTTGCTGCAATATGGAAGGAAGTGTTATACCACCATTCAACGAGAGGTAACCAATTGACCCATTATGTTTTCTTATCAGATACAAAACAATGAAGATATACTTCGGAACATTTATTAAATATCTCATTTTGACCATCAGACCGAGGATGATAAGATGAGCTATGAGCTAGTTGAGTACCCAAACAATAAAATAATTCCATCCAAGAATTTACAGTAAAAATGGGATCTCTGGCACTTATAATAATCTTTGGGTTTCCATGTACTTTTTGAATTTTTTCCATAAATCCAGTAGCAACTGTACTTGCCTTAAATGGATGAGATAATTCAAAAAAGTGTGCATACTCGGTAAGTCTATCAACCACCACCATCATCACACTCTCTGATTTGGACCTAGCTAAACTTGTGATAAAAGCCATTGAAATCTCCTCCCAATGTTGACTTGGAATAGATAAATGTTGTAGAAGACCCGGGGTCTTAATTGTCTCAAATTTATTTTTCTAGCAAACCAAACATTTTGCCACAAAATTTTGAATATCAGATTTAAGGCCATCCCAAAAAAATACTTTCTTCACCCTTTGGTAGGTTTTTAAAAATCTCGAGTGTCCTCCTAAAGGATAATTGTGAAATTCCAAAAGAATATTTTGTTTTAGTTCGGATTTCTTATAGATATATAAGCAATCTTTGTACCATAAGGAATCGTTTTTCCAACTAAATGTATCAGATGTACTAGGATCTTGCTGCAACTTTTGAATGAGTGTCCATACTTCATCGTCCTTCTTCAATTGATCCCTTGCTTCCGTTATCCAATCTGGTTGGATAATAGAAATGGCACAAAGCAATGCTTCCACCTCTTCATGCTTTCTTGATTGTGCATCTGCAACAACATTTAGCTTCCCTTTTTTCTAGATGATTTCAAAGTCATAACCTAACATCTTTGTGACCCATTTTTGCTGCTCTTCTGAAAATAGCCTTTGTTCCAAAAAATGTTTAAGACTATCATGATAATTTTTAACCTTGAAGTGTCTTCCCATTAGGTAAGGTCACAATTTCTTTAGTGCATGAAGTATTGCTAACATTTCCTTCTCATAAATAGCTTTATGTAGATAATTTCCTTTCATTGGATGACTTTCAAAATAAATGGGTCTTCCTTATTGCATTAAAATAGCACCCATTCCATTTACTGAGGCATCAAATTCCACAATAAAGGTTTTTTTGAAGTCTGGCGTAGCTAATACCGGTGTTAGGCACATTGCCTCTTTAAGATGTTCAAACGCCTTAGTTTCTTAAGGAGTACATGAAAATTAATCTTTCTTCAATAAAGTTTTTAGAGTTGTTTATATTCTCCCATAATTCTTAACAAAGTTGCGATAATACCTTATTAACTTGAGAAATCCTTGCAACTCCTTTATGGTTGTAGGGACTTTCCATTCCTTAATGGCTTTAATTTTTTAGGGTCTACCTTAACACCCTCGTGAGATATAATATGACCCAGATATTCCATTGCTTGTACTCCAAAGAAATATTTGCATGTTTTTCCATATAATTGTTTCTCCTCCAATAGTTTGAGCACCCTGTCGACATTTTAAACATGATCCTTCCAAGACCTGCTATATATGAGTATATCATCAAAAAATACTAGCACAAATTTTTGAAGGAAGGGTTTTAAAATGGAATTCATCAACCCTTGAAATTTATAAGGTGCATTGGTAAGGCCAAAAGACATGACCAAAAATTCATAATGACCCTCATGAGTTCGAAATTCCCTTTTCAGAATATCTTCAGTCTTCATTCTAATTTGATGATATCATAGACGAAGATCCAACTTGGAAAAATAAATTTCTCCATGTAATTTATCCAATAATTCATCAATCATGGGAATGATAAATTTATCTTTAATACTGAGCTTATTTAGCTCCCTATAATCTGGAGACATGTTCCATGATCCATCTTTCTTGTGCACCAATATTACTGGAGCAGGGAAAGAACTTTGACTAGGTTGAATTATACCAGCCTCTAACAATTCTGCAATCATACATTCGATTTTGATATTTTGGACATAAGGATATCTATAAGGCCTGATGTTTGGAGGAACACTTCCCAGAATCAAATGAATATCATGATCATGATCACGGATAGGTGGGATTCCTTTGGGGGTTTCAAACACCTTGGAATGATTGTCCAATTCTTTTTGGAGATATGGAGAAATAGATGATTTTGATGTTGGAACTTCTAGTGAGCATAATTGTGCAATTACGCCTCGTTGTTCTTTATTCATAAGTTTTTTCATGACATTAGATCTATTGTCCCCAAATATTGTAACCATTGTACTCCTAGTACAACATCAACACCTCCCATTGGAATGGTAAGCATTGGAATATTCAATACATCTTTCCCTATGGTTAGCTTGATATTATGGGTATAGGAAACAATTCAATTCCTTGGCTACCTTAGAATGATTAAAATTATGGGTACTACCCGAATCAATCAATACTATTACCTTTTTCTTCTTGATATGTCCTTCTATCTTGAGATTTTGAGGAGTGGTAATTCCTTCCAATGCATTACATGATATGTTTAGGCTCATTTCTTCTTCTTCGAGGGTTGTTTCATGGTGTAGATCATCTTCTTTTGAATTTTCTTGTTCATTTTCTTCTTCCTCTTCACAATCTATGTAAAATAATTTCTTCTTAGCAAACTGATGACCTTTAGTGTATTTTCTATCACAACTGTAGCAAATCCGTTTCGCTCTTTTTTCTTCAAATTTTTGTGGTGTAAACCTTGCAAGTTCTGGAAGTCTAGGAGTAGCAACACTTCCATCTTTATATATGTGAGTCGCAGGCTTCCTTGTCGCCATAATTTTACATTCAATTGTTCTTGCCAACCTGAATGCCTTCTCCAATGAATCAGGTTCCCAAAGGAAAACGTCATGCTGGATTTTATCCTTTAAATTCCCTATGAAGACATCAATCCTTTGTTCCTCTGTAGTATAAGTTACCCTTATATTCAATTTTTGGAAGTCCTCAATGTGCTCCACGACTGAAACCTTTTGTTTGAGATTTATCAATTGGCTAAAGAAGGTGTTTCTCTTTGTATCCTCATAATGTGCTATCATTTCCTCCGTAAAAATTCACTGAGTGAAAATTTTTTTAGAGGATAAAAGCCATCCATACCATACAAATGTATTTTTTTCTAAATGTAAAGTTGCAATGCATACCTTTTGTGTGTTCTGCAAATTAATGAGATCAAAGTATTGCTCCATCTGTAGTATCCTTTTTACGGGATCCTTGCCATCAAAATTCCTCATATCCATGCTTGGAATATGGTGGTTCTTCTATCCAACATTAGAGTTTATGAAATCACGATTAACATTCATTTTGTTCTCATCATTAGTTTCCTCTACTCCCTTTTCGCCATTACGAAACATTTCTTGTATCAACTTTGTCAAACCTTCCATGTCTTCTTTTAGATCATTCTTCATGCCTTCCATGTTGTATTCCATTTTTTCTTCCATGTCATCCATCTTAGCTTCCATGCCATCTTCCATGCCATCCATATTATCTTCCATTCATTTCTTCAAACCATCCATATTATCTTCCACGCCTTTCTTCAAAACTTCCATTTCATTTTTTGTTGCTCTTTGCGAGAGCAAAATTTGGTGCACTTTCTCCTGTAATTTTGATTTGTAATGTTGCACTTCTTCGTCTTCATGAGTCATAGTAGAGATTTCTAAAAGCTAAATGGGTTTTGAATTATTTTTAGGGGGGATTTTAGAACCCAATACTAATATATATTCTACAATATGCCCTTGGAATCAATTCAAACTGATTTTTCACATCTTTTCCTTCCTTTTGAGGAGCTCAATATTGAAACTAAATTATCTTTTTTATTTAGGATCTCCAATATCTGAAATTTGGCCATGTAGTAGCTCTCTAAATATTCTTTCGAATTCCATAGGTCTGACCTGATTTGGATTCTTCAAGGAAAATTTATGCCCAATCTCGCACAATGACTTAAATATGGACTAGTTCAGTAGAGAAAAATTTAGCCCTGTAGTAGCTCTCTAAATATTCTTTTGAATTCCATAGGTCTAACTTGATTTGGATTCTTCAAGGCAAATTTATTCTCAATCTCCCACAATGACCTAAATATGGACTAGTTCAGTAGAGCGAACTTGTACAACATGCCACGTGTCACTGTTTCCTCCTTAGGCTCTTAAATGGATACACAGGAGACTACAACCCATTTACTTATGACCACTTTTTAGATAATTCCAATCTGATTCTCAGAGATAGAGTTATGAAGATTTTCCCACGTTCACCTATTTGGGATGAAATTCGGGAGCCTAAAAATACTCTAACTTCCACATATCATATGTTTGAAAATGTTGTGAATCAAGATCTGAAATTTTTACACAAAGTTCCTCAAGATTTAAGCTTCATGTGATACCCATTTCAGCTTCTAAAACTTCATAGAAAAAAATTTTATACCAAAAATTCCATGATGACCTGTTTCGAGCAGCGAAACCTCAAAATCCAAAGCTTTGATACCAAATTTTAGGAAACCAGCTCGAAAAATAGAAGAAACGAGAGATCAATGCCTTAGAAATAAGCCACCTAGAGAGGGAAACCTCCTTTAAATTACATAAATGAACAATTCTTGGATGATACAAATGACAAAACCTCCTTCTATATATAGGATTCCATGGGGTCAGAATATAATCCTAGCCAACCTATCAATAATAATGTAAGGGAACAATAAAAAGAATATTGGGGTTACAAGGGTGCAATAATAACAATAAGAGGGTTACACTAACAAAAATAAGGGACTATACTAGTAATATAGGGACCTAATAGCCTTCGGCCATACTTCCCACCTCTACTTGACACCTCTGATCTTGTAGAACATCTCACATCAACAGAGTTAAACCTAGAATACATGGAAGAACCCACCACAGATCATATCATGGACATAAAAATCAAGAACACTCACCAGCAGAAGATCCAACTGTATCGGGTTGTCAAAGCTGGTTAACTCATACACCAAGAAAAATGGTTCACCAGGGACCAAGTTCAAGAGAAGTTTCCTCATCTCAAGGAGGTACTCAATGCAATGGGGACCATCGCTTCCTAAGGGAGGAGGAATGATCCATGTGAATATTGGTGTCCACCTTCCTATTCCACTTGGGGCCCCACCATTGTTTCTTTCATTTTTTCAGTTTCCTTAATTGTATCATAGTTTCTATTTTTAGCAGTTTTTTGGCTTCTGAACTTCTAGAGCCATTTTGAGGTCCTAAACAACGTTTTTCGGAAAAAACCAGGAGTAACATGGAATTTCCTTTGATGTTTTCCACATAAAAAATTTTATTCCTTTGATACATATTTATAACAAGTTATTGTGCAGGCCAAACGAAGATCTTATGCGAAAGTTACGTCCTCGGGAAGATTGATGTACTAATTTATGCAAACGGGGCCTAGTATTTTTGGCGCTTCATCTCGTTGGGTTAGGTTTTTGGATGTTTAGGTTTATCCATTGTTTCTAAATAATAAATAGGCCCTTGAGCCTCATTGTAACATATTTCAAAGGCCTGTAGCCGCCAGATCTCTTCTTAGAGATAAGCTACCAATGCCCTAGCTAGTTTATTTCCATTCTTCTTATAAGCATATTTCAGTTATTTGTTATTAAATAAATGAAGTTTTATTTCCAATGCATCAATACGTTTATGGGTATTTTTTCATTTCATTGTGTTCCTACATAAATCTGGATCAATAACCGAAATACTGCGCCGCTAGTATAGCCTCATGCATCAGAGGTTGGGATCGATTCCCCCTATGCGGTCATGGGATGGATACTTGGATAATCAATTATGGTTGCACTAATCGACTAATTGGTTGGTATGATTGAGTGGTTTCATGCCCATATGGTGTAGGTGGGGCAAAAAAATTGATCTGTGGGGGAGCATGAAGCTCATGTGATTGATCTCTTGAACTGTTCATGAGGATGGCTTCCATGTTCTTGGGTAATAGACAAATAGCTTGTTTGGTTTGGTTCTTCTGATATTTCTGCACTTATTAGAAAAGGGGCCTATGGATATCCAAATTATTACAGTGTATGTGTTTCAATTATGGTTTAGAGGACTAAAATTAATTCTTAGAATAACATTGATGATGATGAACGAAAAATAAAATAAAATGGAATCTCCTTTAACGGTGATAGAAAAGGACAAGATAATGTGGTTATCTATGCTTGATTTATTTTCAATAATAAATATATTATATTAAAGCTAAACATATCGTCATTATGTTCTGGTAGGATTATTCCAACCATTCTAATCCCTCGCCAAGTACCATTGACTTCTATGTTGTATTTATAGTACATCATAATGATTTTTTTTTTTTAATTTTATTGTTTCTTCTATTGCCCACTTATTTTACTTTTTACAAAATCTGAGGTAGTTTAACAGTACACATAACAATTCATTGATATTCACAATGATCTTGACGACTTTCAATATAACTAGTACACAATTGGAGAATGCTCGAATGAAATTCTAATATCATATTACATTGCCGCCTTCTTTCCAATTTATATGCATACATTTCAGTGTAGTATTTTTTCACTTATGAATGTTATGCTTTGGGGATTGAGAATGGTTGAGAATCCAACAATATGGAGGCTATACTATTTACAGTTACATGAGGTATGGTTTAAGTAAAAGTGAAAACACGTGAATTTTGGGTTGCTCAAGCATTTCAGAAACTTTGGTGGCATATTAAGGTTTTTTAGGAATATAAAATCAATTCACTTTCACGTTAAAAGTCCTATGTAAATGCATTAATGAAAAAATCCTCTTAGTACCTCTTAATATGAGACATAGAGGAAACACATCAAACCAAAATTGGATATCTGATGCAATTATAATATCATATTACATTTCCTTCTTCTTTCCAATTTTTAGGCATACATTTACTTGAATTATTTTTTCCCTTATGAATTTTTTTCTACAACCTGAAGGCTATATTATTTAAATTTTCCCGAGGTATGGTTTAAAAAGAAAGTGAAAACACATGAAGTATGGGTTGCTCAGGCGTTTCAGAAACTTTTGTGGCACATTAAGATTTTTGAGAAATAGAAAATAACAAAGAGCCTCTTAGGATGTTATGCAACCAACTCACAAAATAGAAGAAAATATAGCTCGACGACTTAAAAATTATCCACTTCAAGGGGGGGAACCTCCTTTACATTACGTAAATGAACAATTGTTGAATGATTCAAAATAAAAAACCTACTTTCTATATATAGGAGTCTAAGGGGTGACGATATAATTAGAGTCAACATAACAATAATAATGTAAGGGCACAACAATAACATTATTGGGCATCTATGGGGTCTCGGGGTGGGGGGGGGGCAGCTCAATTCGTTATCCGAGAAATGTGAAATTGTTGTAACTCAAAAGACCCAGGTTCAAATCCCCCTGTTGTGATCTGGGATGAGGGGAGGAGGAAAATTCATAGCCTACCAGAGGTTTTCTAGTGGTTACATGTTAGGCGTGCTGCTGGGTTCCTCTGGGTTACAAAAAAAAATAGTGGGCTTCTATTGGGCATAAAAATTATATGGGGACTACATGGGTAGAACAATAAAAATAAGGGGGCTATGCTAACAATAAAAATAATGGGATACACTAGTATTATAGGGACCTAACATGCCCCTCTAGCTCAAAAGAGTGTAGTCCTCAATGCTTGAGTAGTTATGGATGCTTCTGTATAAAATTCTCATCCTCCCATGTCGAATCTCTAACGGGTAAATTATTCCACTTGATGAGATACTCCAAAATTAATCGATTTTGTAGCTTTCAAGTTCTTGTTTCTATGAATGCTTCATGTTCCAATATGATTTTTACTTTGTCATCAAGTTCTGGAAATATTTTTTCAACTAGAAGCTTGTCACCTATAACCTTCTTTAACCATGAAACTTGGAAAAACGGGTGCACTTGAGAAGATGCATGAAGCTCCAATTTGTATTCCATAGTACCAATCTTTTCAACACCTTGTAAGTACCATAATACTTTGGTGATAATTTATTATCCTTCTTATCTTTCTTGAGAGACACTTGTTTGTATGGTTTTAGCTGTAAAAATAGCTAGTTGCCTACATTAAAACTTCTTTCGTTGCGATGTTGATATGCATATTGTTTCATTCAATTTTTCACCAAAGTGAGTTTATCCTTTTAGATTTCTAGTAATTGTTGTTGATGCTCAATGTGATATCCCATTGATTCAACATTAGAATTTTCTCTTTATAATATTGTGATGGAAGTTCAATGATATCCATAATGTGCCATATATGGGGTCATTTTTTCTTTTGTATAGAAGAAAGTGTTATACCACCATTCAGAAAGAGGTAACCTCTTAAATCATTGTGTTTGTTTATTAGATAAAAATCAACAAATATATCATTCCACACATTTATTCACTATGTCAGTTTTCCCATCATATTGAGGATGATAAGATGAGCTATGAGCTAATTGAGTACCGAGACAAGAAAATAATTCCATTAAAAAAATTCCTGTAAAAATGGGATCTATATCACTTACAATAATCTTTGGGTTTCCATGTAGCTTTTGAATTATTTCCATAAATGCATTAGCAACTGTGTTGGATTTAAATATACGAGATCATGCACAAAAGCATGCATACTTGGTAAGTCTATCAACCATCACCACGATGACATTTTTTCCTTTGGATTTGTGTAAAATTGTGATAAAATCCATTGAAATCTCTTCCCAATGTTGAATTGGAATTGATGAAGGTTGTAACAGACTCGGGGTATTAATTGTCCCAACTTTATTTTGTTGGAAAAGAAAACATTCGGCCACAAACTTTTGAATAGTAGATTAAAATTCTTTGTTGACCTTGTGGTAAGTTTTTAAAAATCCTGATTCCCCTCATCAGGGAGAGGTGTGCAATTCCAACTTAATATTTTGATTGAGTTGGGAATTCTTACAAAGATATAAGTGATATTTGTACCATAATGAAAAAAATTTCAAGACAAATGTATCCGATTTACAGGGCTCTTATTGTAACTTTTGAATGAGTGTCCACACTTCTTCTTCATTCTTCCATTCATCCATTTCTTTGTTTATCCAACCTTTTTGGATAATAGTAATGTCACAAGGAAATGCTTCCACATCCTCACCCTTTGTTGAGTGTGCATCTACAACAACATCTTACTTCCATTTTTTGTAGATGATTTCAAATTCATAACCTAAAAACTTTGTGACCCATTTTTTCTTCTCTTCTCAAGATAATATTTGTTCCAGAAATTATTTAATACTATCATGATCTGATTTTACCTTGAAGTGTCTTCCCATTAGGTGAGGTCACCATTGTTTTAGTGCATGTAGTATTGCCAACATTTCCTTTTGATAAATATATTTTTGTAAATACTTTTCCTTGATTGGATGACTTTCAAAAGCAATGGGTCTTCCTTCACGCATTAAAATGACACCAAATTAATTTCGTGAGGCATCACATTCCATAATAAAGTTTTTTTTTAAGTATGGCATATCTAATACTGGTGTGTGGCACATTTCTTCTTTAAGATGTTCAAAGGCCTTAGTTTGTTTTGGAGTCCAAGAAAATACATCTGTCTTCACTAATATTGTTAGAGGTGTTGTTATTCTCCTATAATTTTTAACAAACTTGTGATAATACCCTATCAACCTGAGAAATCCTCACATATGCTTTATGGTTGTGGGGATTTTCCATTCCTTAATGGCTTTAATTTTGTTAGGGTCTACATTAATACCCTCATGAGATAGAATATCACCCAGATATTCTACCTCCTCTACTTCAAAGAAACATTTGGATGTTTTTGCATATAATTGTTTCTCCTCCAATAGGTTGATAGCCTTGTCAACATGTTGAACATGATCCTTCGAAGGATTTTTGTATATCGTCAAAAAATACTAACAAAAATTTTCTATGGAAGGGACTGAAAATGGAATCCATCGAACCTTGAAATGTAGAAGGTGCATTGGTAAGGCCAAAAGACATGACCAAAAAATCATAATGACCCTCAAGAGTTCTAAAATATTTTTTCATAATGTCTCCAGTCTTCATTCTAATTTCATGATATCTTGAACGAAGATCTAACTTGTTGAGGTAAATTGCTCCATGTAATTAATCCAATAATTCATCAATAATAAGAATAGGAAATTTATCTTTAATAGTGAGCTTGTCGAACTCCCTATAATCTAGACACATGCACCATGATCAATCTTTCTTGTGCACCAATACTAGTGTAGTAGAGAAAGAACTCTGACTAGGTTAAATTATACCTGCCTCTAGCATTTCTGCAACCCTACGTTCAATTTCATTGTTTTGGGCATAGGGATATCTGTAAGGCTTGATATTTGGAGGAAAATTTCCTAAAACCAAATGAATATCATGATCATGATCAAAAAAAATTGGGAGGTCCTTAGGAGTCTCTAATACATTAGAATGATTGTCCAAGAAATTTTGGAGTTACGGAGAAACATATGATTTAAATGTTTGAACATCTAGTGAGCATAATTGTGAAATTACACCGTGTTGTTATTTATTTAGAAGCTTTGTAATTCCATTACAGTTGACTATATGTCCCATTTTCTCTGTGATACCCCTTAATTCAACTTCCTTTCCTTTCCAAAATAATTTCAAGAAACATTCTTGAAAATTAAACGCTATCGCACCCAAAGATTGTAACCATTGGACTCCTAGTACAACATCAACACCACCCATTGGAATGGAAAGAATTGGAATATTGAAGACATATTCCCCCATGTTTAGCTTCATATTATAGAACTTTCTAAAGAAATTTATAGGTCCTCCATTTGGAGCTATCACTTGAAACTCTTCTACTAGATATAGGAAGAAATTAAATTCCTTGGTTGTCTTACACTGAATAAAATAATGGGTACTACCCGAATCCATCAATGCTATTAATTTTTTTTCTTGATATGTCCTTCTATCTTGAAAGTTTGAGGAGTGGTAATTCCTACCAAGGCATTACAATATATGGTTAGATTCATTTCTTCTTTCTCTAGGGTTGGTTCTTGGCTTATATCCTCTTCTCTTGGAGTTTCTTGTTCCTTTTCTTTGTTGTCTTCACAATCTATGCCAAATAATTTCTTCTCAACACACTTATGACCTTTAGTGTATTCGTTATCACAACTATAACAAAGTCATTTTTCTCTTTTTTCTTCCAACTTTTGTGGTGTCAACCTTGTAGGTTGGGGAAGGCTAGGAGTAACAACACTTCCATCTTTATAGTTGTGAGTGGTAGGCTTCCTTGTCACCATAATTTTTCTTTCCAACCTGAATTCCTTCTACGATGAACCAGGTTCCCAAAGTAAAACCTCATTTTAGATGTTATCCTTTAAAATCCCATTGAAGACATCAATATTATGCTCCTATGGCATATCATTTACCTTATATTAATTTTTTTGAACTCCTCAATGTGATCCACCATTAAACCCTTTTGTTTGAGATTTATCAATTGGCTAAAGAAGGTGTTTCTCTTTGTATCCTCATAATTTTCTATCATTTCCTCCATAAAAAATGACCAAGTGACAATTTTTTGCAAGAGAAAATCCATGGATACCATAAAAACTTATTGGGTTGTAAATATAAAGTTGCAATGCACACATTTTTTGTCTTTTTCACATTATGGAGATCAAAATATTGCTCCATATTTAGTATCCATTTTATGGGATCCTTACCATAAAAAATAATCATATGGAACTTTGGAATATGGTGGGTCTTCAATCCAATGTTAAAGCATATGAAATCATGATTAACATTTATTTTGTTCTCATGATGAGTTTCCTCTACTAACTTTTTGCCATTAGGAATATTTTCATGTAGAAACTTTCTCAACCCTTCAAGTTTTGCTTCTATACCATTGATATTAGCTTCCATGCCATTATTCAAACCATCCATCTTAGATTCCATGCCATTCTTCAAACCATCCATATTATCTTCTATGTGAAATTTTACACTATCCATGTCTCCTTTTTGTTCATTTTTGGTTGCCCTTTTTGAGAGCGAAATTAGTTGCACTTGTTCCCGTCATTTTGATATATCATGTTGCAATTCTTCCTCTTCATGCATCATAGTAGAGTGTTCTGAGAGCTTAACGGGCATGGAAATTTTTTTTTTGGAGGAATTTTAGGACACAATATTGATATATATGCTTCAATATTCCCTTGAAATCACTTCAAACTAATTTTTCAAACAAACGCTACGCAAAAATAAAAATATACACACCTTTTTCATGATTTTTAGGAGCTTTATATTGAAATTTTTGTATCTTTGTGATTTTAGATCTCCAAGATCTGAACTTCGATCTTGTAATAGTCCTCCGAGTATTCTTTCCAATACCACAAGTGAGACCATATTTGGATTCTTCAAGGTAAATTTATGCAAAATATCCCAACATGGCCCGATAATGGATAGATTTAGAGAGTGAAGTTGTAAGGGGTTCCATGTGTCATGGTTTTAACATTCGACTTTGGACTTGATACCAGAGAAACTAATTTATGTTCACTTTTGGAAACGTTTTATAGAGTTCAAATTCAATGTCTTAAAATGAAAGTTATGACGATTTTCCCTTAGTCACATGTTTGAGACTAAATTTTGGAGCTTACGAAAACCCTAAATTCCTTAGATCGTATCTCCAAAAGTATACTAGTGAAGCAAGATATAAAATTTTGAATGAAAGTTCACCAATATTTCTACTCCATGTAGTTTTAATTTCAGCTTTTTAATCTTCGTAGGAGAAAATTTATAGCGAAAATTCCAAGATGGCCTATTTTAAGAAGTGAAACCCTAGAATACAAAGCTTTGATACCAAATTTTATGCAACCAACTCACAAAATAGAATAAAATATAGATCAACGACTTAGAAATTATCGACTTTGATGGGGAAACCTCCTTTACATTACATAAATGAACAATTTTTGAATGATTCAAATGTAAAACCTCCTATATATATATATAGGATCCTAAGGGGTCAGAATATAATTGAAGCCAAGATAGCAATAATAATGTAAGGGCACAAAAATAATAATAGTGGGATTTTATGGGGCACAAAAATAGTAATATGGGCTATGTGGGCACAACAATAATAATAATGGGGCTACACTAATAATAATGGGATACACTAGTATTAGAGGGGCCTAAAATAGTACCTTTGAAGATGAGATGTAGAGGAAACACTTCAAAAAAAAATGGAATATCTAATCCTTATGTAGGCCCAAGTTTACTCTCATTTGGAAACTGGAATAATTATATAAGCTTAGTAATTCATCTTTAAAATCATAATTCTACACTTAGATACCATTATGATGAAGCCCAACATCTGAAAAATATATTTCATCAATGAGTTCAGAATGCATGTGTTGCAACATTTGCAGAACATCCACGAACACTAGTTATGCCAATATAGAGATGAGAAAAGGGTTTCTCCATATCAACATTTTATTCCATTCCTTTCAATCTGTAGCCTGATTTGCATACAATTGAGAGTATAAACTCTGTCATGCAGACATTTATGCCACTTGAATTGCACATATATAATGATGAATTTGCTGCAAAATTTTATGAATATTGATACATGATTCGTAAGTTTGGCTCGATATTTTAGTAGCATATGCTTATAATTATTAATCATCTCTATTTAGATCTCACTTCAAGTGTCATCTCGTGGTATGTTTTTGTGACATATATCAGGGGTGATAGTTGGTTAAGTGAAATTTTTTTGCAGACATGCGTTAGAGGAAGGCATAAATGGCATGTCAAGCAAATACTTTAATTACTCTACCAAGTGTGTTTTTTTAATATAGATATTTAGAAAAAGTGGATGAAAAATTATCAATAGCAAATGTTGAATTTTACCAATTCCATCTTCATATTCTGTAATTTTATATTACTTCTAGTTTATTCATTGAGAGTTGTTAATAAATTAGTATTTTTACAACCTAATGTTGATTTTAGGTGGTTATCAGGAAATGGAAGAAATATTAGAGCTGATAACATCGTCATTATTTGGTATTCTTGAGAAGCGAGTATCTATCCATAATAATAATCAAAACTTCCCTCAATTGTTTACATGAATTTTCCATTGTAGGATATGGAATAAAGGGTTATATGGTTTGGAATATTAAAGTATAGTTGTAGATACTATAATGAATCGTGTTAATTTGCAGGAAATTTGAGATGTTTTAGGTGGTCACTTCACCATCATTAGGACTTAAGAATATGCATAATGATTTTGGATGTTTCATACAAATTCAGACAATTCTATCAGAAATAATATTACATAAATGAAATATTGCATAATTAAAGGATAATTTCAAGTTGAATACCTATTGCTTTCTTAAAGGAAATTTTAAGAGTAATGGCATCATATTTACTTTGTTAAAAGTAGCTTGGATTTGATTTTTAGGTGGGTCTCCTAAATTTTGATGGATGCTACAATTCCTTGATTTCCTTGTTTGATAAAGGTGTGCAAGATGGATTTAGGAAGCCCATGATGCAGAATATGTTGTTTCTACTCCAGCTAAGAAACTCATAGAAAGAATGGAAGTAAGGCATTATACCAGTTTTTTCATTGTTCGAATAATCTCATGTTAAAGAATTTTCTATTTATTTTGTATTTTCGAGTTCTAGATTGATGAAACTGTGATCACCAATACTAATCTCTCATAATAAAACCATATCAACTCTCAGATAGGTTTTATAGTTTTGTTGTTCTTTCACTTATATTTGTTTATATTTTGAGATATTAAAGCTTGGTGTTAATAATGATCTGTGATTTTTTGTGTGCAGGGATATACTCCCCCCACATAACTGCGTTTCACCTAGACAAAGCTAGGAGGTGGAATAACTTGGTTATGGTTATCCTTTCTCTATGTGTACAAAGAAAAGAACATGGAGGTTGATGGCCTATCCTAGTGGGGGCTAGATATTATCCCTGGTTTTATGTTTTATGAGCTATGGATTTATGGAACCATTCATTTTTCTGGGTCCTCTCTACAGTGAATGCTTTTCTATGATCTATCTGGACTCTTGGTTATTGCTGTGACAAAGTTTGGGTTTTGGACAAGTGTTTTTTTTGTTCCTTTGTTTAATTTGGTAGGATATTTCCCCTTCTCTTGGGAGAATTTTTCTTTTTTTTCTCTAATAATGAAGTATGTAGGAACTCATTTAAATAATGAATGTTCTCTAATTTTTTCGTGTGAGAAAAAAAAAAAAAACACCTTGGTTATGGTTAAACTGGTTCCAAACATTGCTAATGTCTCTCTGTGTTTGTGCTTATTATTAATTATTCAAGATTTTTGTTAGTGGATTATTTTTTCATAAATTATAATGTCCATAAATTCACATTGGGAAATAAATTTTCACTCCATAATCTGCAATAATCTTCTATTTTTTCCATTTATTGGCATTAAAATTAGAATATCAATGACTTCATGTATAACACAGACATTACATTATTGAGTGATTCTCATTCGTTGTCAAATGGGAATGTGTCTCTTATAAAATTGAGAAAGTGTAAATACTTCGACCACTAACCTCCTTGGAATAAAACTCTCTTCGATGATCATAGAGTTGTATAAGGAATTCTTAGTGCATCTCCGATAAATGATCTATGATGTTGATTCTATATAATGCTGATTATCTTCTAATATTTTTCCAAGGCCATAGAATTGATTTCCCCTGGCACCCAACCTAACTTCTCACTATTATTCCTAATTATATCTCTATCGGAGATGAGCAAGAACAATTACACCTCCTTATCTCTTAGAGATTATCTCAACTTTGAACTCAAATAGGAGGAAATTTCGGGTTACCAAATATTATACCTAATTGGAAATTTTATCACCTCCCATTCTCCAATTCTATTATTAATTAATAGCATAAGAAGGAATAGTGGGTCATAGAATAAATTTATTTGGTATGATTTTGGCCCTGTCCAAATGGAATACGAATAGTAGCGGGATCTAGAATGCCACATGTGAGGATTTGAAGCTTTTTAATACATATATAATATTTAAATTATGTAAAAATGTGATTCAATATGATCTTATAATGTACTAAAACAAGATTTTGAATCCTTCTATAGTTTTAGGAAACAAAACACAATTGCACAATCACATAACAAGAGAAAGTCCCAAGATGCGGTGGTTTAATGTGTTCGATTTGGCTGACCACCTTGCTTCTCCGTGCGAGGGAAGTTGGACTCACCATGGGCATGCACCTGCCTCCTGCGTGAGGGCTTTAAATGCGCCCCGCTAGGAAGGATTTCGAGACCTACAACATTCTCTCCCGCTCTCTGTACCTCGGCTCCTGTCTTTAGATCTCTGGCCATATATGGCCAATGGCACCAACTCCCATTCTCATTCACAACATTTTTTAGTCCAGTTATCATTCCCTATTCATCATTCCCTACAAGCCTCCATCCTCTTCTTTGCAAGCCTTCGTCTCGCCCCTTCCCACCTCATTACTCCTAAACCACCCTCTGAGCTCTCCTTCCCTGCCCTACAATCCCATCACTCCGTCGACGATATGCCACGCCGAAATTGTATGATATGTCGTCGCAAAGGAGGTAGAGTCTCTACCTATCAACATCTAGATCTGGCTATGGAAAATTTATTCTTTGCCTTCTCTATGCCCGTGGATTATCTATAGGTATTTGACCCTCAATTGATCTATGTTCATTTGTCAATTAGCCTCCCGGACACGTAGCATAGCTATTTCGGGTCCAATAGTAGGAAGAACCCTCGCAAATTGACACTCTCTCTCTCCTCCTCACCTCGGCCAAGGAAAATAGTTGTTCTTCCTATCAAAATCGTGGAGGATGCTTCAGATAGTGGAGGGAGTAGCTCTGGAGAATGTTCCCAACAAAATGTCAAACAAGCGGAAAAACATGCACGCTCAACTTCAACTCCAGATCTGGCTCCCCAACTGTCCAAGAAGGATGATGCCTTCTCTGACCATGGATTTTTCATTGTTGAAGAAAATCATCAAATGAAGCATCATGACTCAAAGGACCCGTAGCTGCAAAGCCATGGCTCTCCTCTTTCTCAGTTTTTACATGCTTCTCTATTGTTTCTTAGTCTATCTTTTTATTTTCCAAAAAACTCATTTATTTAGATCTATGTTAACAACAAGTTTCCCTAAGAAGGGAAACTCTCTTTTTGAGATTCTGAACACTCTAAGGGTTGGTTTCCCCTAAAGGGAAGCCCACTTTTTGAATTTTTGAAATTAATTTAGACAACAGGGGTTGGATAATTAAACAACCCTGGTTTTGAAGCTCGACTGTAATTTTTTGTGCAATATAATAGAATTTAGCATTACTTAGAAAAAAAAAAACAAGAGAAAGAGACAATCAATCGCACAACACAAGATGTATCTGGGGAAATCAACTACTCAAAAACCCTCTATCTTTATACTGCATATGGTCAAGATCATGAAACAATATAATGTTATTCCTCACAATGAGAAACATTTGCAATCTCTTGACCGTCTCACTCTACCGACCTCTACAAAAGCTTCTCTTGCACATCTTTCTCTCACAAGCTCCACGCACAAACTTATGATTCTTATTTCTTCGTCTCACCAAATCATGCTCACCAAAACAATGATTAAACTTATGCCTCCAGTGCTCATTTTAAGGAAATTCTATCTAATTAAGGAATGAATTAATTTAGGTCTTCTTTTGACAACATGCAGCATCTGTACAATTTTCTAATTATACAACTGAGGGTTATCTTCCCTTTAACCTCAATCTCAACTAGGCCTTCCTTAGAAATGACATGTAACATATATTTGTAGTGAGTTATTACTTAACGGATTGATCAGAACTTGTTAATTAAGTGATATTTGATTCATTGGACCTCTCACTAGCTCATTTCTCAGTTAGAACTAGTTAAACTGATTTTAACTCAACTAATTGAGTTAACTAATTAAAACTCACAAATAACTATAACTGGACCTCCTTAAACCATGGGAGAACTCTACGTCCCTCCACTTTGACCTATAACTTGAATTTCCTAAGGTAACTAAGTCTTCCTAACTTAGTTAACTAATACAAATTGTCATGAGATGAAATTACAATTTTTTTTCCAATTTAATTAAGGGAAAAATAAATGAGAATCCCCCTTGGGTGCCATTTTCAATATTTTTTGTTGCCATTTTCAAAAGATAATGGACGAGAACTAGAACAAGGAATGAAATGTGATCAAACATCCATCCGCGTGGATTAGAATTAATAATGAGATGGAATACGATCACCTATAGAAAAATATAGGTAGAGGTTAGAGGATATTTTTATTTTGTTGTTGATTCATCTATCTAGTGACCGTCCATATCTGAAGGATGTTCTCCATCAATAGAGTCAATCAAATTTAGTCAATCAATGCCAATCTCAAAAGAATGGGTTGGTTTTGTAGTTTTAGTTGGTAGTCAGGTATAGGGCTATCTATGTGGATGCATACACTTACCGGGAGTGAGCTGCTAAAATGATAGGTATGTGAGATTGGATCATACTTGGTACATGATATTGGATCATATTGGGACAATATACTAGACCTCGTATTGGGAGTGATAAACATTCAAGCACAATTTCAAGATAAGCATCGAGTTCCCAAGGCATATTCATCGATAGGTTTCTGAATTTGTCTGATGACAGGTATTTAAAAAGGATTTTAAAAAAAGGTTGAGTTTAAGCTTCGATCCAAGCCAGAGTGTCCTAAATTTCCCAATGGTTTGTGCATATGTGTTTCCAGGGGTGAGGTTCAAGTGTAATGTTTCAAGGATATCATTCCATTATATATGTTAAAATACAAAAACACAATAAGTGTGTCCTCTTTCGTAAGAAGGAATGTCATAAGTATCTCATCGAACATGTCAAAAAGGTGTATTCAGCATGAACTTTATTCTATTTTGTTTATATGAAAAAAAAATTTATTTGACATTTTTTAAAAACGATCATAAATAAACTATGTCACAATATGCAGGGGCAACCCTTGCATTAGGAGTGTATTTTGTTGAAAAAAAATGATGGAATTTTGATACCAATAGGATCAATTTAGGTTTCATAAAATAACATGGCTACATAGTTATCTCCATAAAACATTGTCATCATTTTATAATTCATTCATAAGAAATGAAGATTCAATAAAAAAATATGGGTTATGAATGGAACTCCTTTTCATTGTAGTTTCCATTATGATTCTTGACTCAAGTGACCTTAGAACTATGTTGCTTTATTTTTTTTAAATCATACTTCATTCCATATGAAGTGTTTTGTCACTTTTATTTTGATTTCAGATTAGGGATTTGGTAGAGGCATGATTCCTGCATGGGTAAGTGGGAAATATTCAGAGAAATATGCAACAAATTATATCTAGGGTTGAGCTCTTAATTTGGATGTAAGTGTTGTGTTCCCCTTGGGTCACTTTAACAGAAAGTTTCCGAAGCAAATATGCTATTGAATTTAAAATTCTTAATGAGCTCGTTAATATTGTGATCCAGATTTATGCAGCAACCTAACAGAATACACATATAACCATAAATACAAATATGTAGCGGAAACAACACTTCATTTCATTAATGTCAAAGAACTGGAATTTTCTTACAGACAGAATGGAAATAAACTAGCTAGGACACTGGTAGCTTATCTCTGAGAAGAGATGTGGTAGCTACAGGACTTTGAACTATGTTACAATGAGGCTTGAGGGACTATTTATTATTTAGAAACAATGGAAAACCCTAAACATCCAAAACCCTAACCCTAGGAGATGAAGCGCCAAAACTATCGGCCCCGTTTGGGTAAATTGGTGTTTCAACTTCCCGGGGACGTAACTTTGGCATATGATCCATGTTTTACACTCACCATACCTCATTAGAAATATCTATTCGAGGAATACAAATTTGAATGTGAGCAACATCAGCACATGGACCCATGTCCCTCCCAGTTTTCCCAAAAAACGTCGTTTAGGGCCTCAAAACGGCTCCAGAAGTTCAGGACCCGAAAAAATGCTAAAAATAGTAAGCTGTGCTGAAACTGAAAAACTGAAAGAGAAAATGGTGGGGCCCCAAGTGGAATAGGCAGCTGGCCACCAATATCCACCTGGATCATTAATCCCCCCTTAGGAAGCAATGGTCCCCATTGCATTGAGTTCCTCCATAAGATGAGGAAACTTCTGCTGAACTTGGTCCCTAGTGAACCACTTGCCTTGGTGCAGGAGTTGCCCAGCTTTAACAACCTGATACAGTTGGATCTTCTGTTGGTGAGTGTTCTTGATTTGCATGTCCATGATACAATCTGTGGTGGCATATTTGATGTAGTGTGTGTCTAACTTTGTTGGTGTGAGTTGTTCTGAAATGTTAGAGGTGTCCAGTAGAGGTGGGAAGTAAGGATGAAGGCAGTCCACATTGAATACTGGGTGCAGACCAAGGAATGGTGGAATACTGAGCTCGAAGCCATTGTTCCCTAAAGTCTTGGTGATGGTCTATGGCCCATATCAGAGCGGGAAAAGCTTGCTGTGGGGTCTAGTGAGGCACTCCTTCTGCAAATGTAGCCACACTTTGTCGCCCACCTGGAAGTTGTGTGGCACCCGATGTTGATCATATCATTGCTTGTACTTAGAATTAGCTCTCTAGAATATATCATGAACCTGTTGGCAAATGTGATGAATGCGCTCGATGAACTTGTTCACTTTTTCAGCTTGAGACTGGACATGAGCCGAATCGGCCTAAGTAGCCACAAATGGCATGGCTACGTCAATGGGACATAGTGGCCAGAATCCCAAGCCCACTTAAAGGGGTTGTGGTTGGTTGAGCTGTGGAGAGCTTGGTTATAATTGTGTTGTACCTAGAGGAGGCTCTCATCCCATGTGTGTGGATGCTTTGAATTATACATGCGTAGATTGTGTGCAATCATCTTGTTGATGACCTCTGTCTGGCCATCAGTTTGGGGATGGAAAGTTGTGGACTTGGTGAGCTTGGTGTCCAGCATTGACTAGAGGCTGGACCAATGTGTGATGAGGAACCTACTATCTCTATCTGATATGATAGACTGTGGGATCCCAAAGTGCACCCACACTCGTTCAAGAGTTTAGCAGTGGCTTCCACTATGATATTCTTCTTGCACGCTGCCATAATGGCCATCTTCGAGAATCTATCGATGACCATAAAAACATAGTAGTTTCCATGCCTAGTAGAAGAAAGGCCTGACATGTAATCCATGGAGATGGATTCCCAAGGTTGACTAGGGGTAGGTAGTAGAGTATAGAGGCCTTCCTTCTTGATGGTTGGTTTGCGAATGGCCCAAGCAATGCAGAATCTAATGTACTTCCCGACATCCTGTTGAAGGTTCGGGCAATAAAAATACTTCTGCAATACTGCCACTATTTTCTCGGCCCCGAAATGCCCAACGACTCAACTATAGTGTGCTTCCCATATCATCTTGGCATGCTCGCTTGAAGGAACAGAAAGGTGTCGTCGGTGACATAATAGTGCATCTTGGAGGTGAAAATTTGGAACTTGCATACCCCCCAAGAGTGCCTTGTATGTGTGGCCGAATTTTAGATCGCTCTAGTAGAGAAGCAGCCAATCAAAAGTCTCGTGCCCACAACAGTTGAGAATGGTGGTTAGTGCCACAATCGGTGGTGTACAACATTATTGGTGCTACCCTTCTCACACTTGATGTTCAAATGAAACTATTGCAGATATGTGTATCACTTCTAATGGTGATCGTTTCGCAACTTCCCTTGTGTCTCTATGAACTGCAGGGGTCGGTGGTTTGTGTTGATGATTGGTTCATTCCCGAAAATGTAATACTTCCATTTTCGACAAGCCTGCATAGTGGAATACATTTATTTTTCATAAGTGGGATACTTGCGGACTGTGTCGGACAATGTTTCACTGTGATATGCCACTAGATGCCCATGTTGAGTAGGAACTTCCCCAATAGCATAGTCAAAGGAATCTTTCTCGATCTCAAATGATTATTGCAAGTCTAGGAATGTGAGCACTGGGGCAGAACAGAGGCAATGTTTCAATTCTACGAACGCCTTATGTTGAGATTCCAACCAAAACAATTTTTCTTTCACTACTCCCTTGGTGACTTGACTCAAGGGCTAAGTGATATGAGAGAATCCCAACACAAACCTGTGATAGAAATTAGCAAGACCCAGAAAGCTACCAAGCTCTATTAGAGTGGTTGGGGTTGGCCAATCCCGAATGACTTGGATCTTGGTTGGATCCACATGCAACCCCCTTTAATCAATAATGTATCCCAGATATTAAACCTGGGTCATGCCAAAAGTGCACTTCTCTAAATTCACACACAACTTGTGTTGCTGCAGTTTTTGGAGGACTTGTCAGATGTGTTGGAGGTGCTCTTCCGAAGTCTGGTTGAAGATCAGAATGACATCGAAGTACACCACTAAAAATGAGTTGGTGAATGGCCACCAGCTGTCATCAATCAACCTCATGAAGCTTGCGGGAGCATTCGTCAACTCGAAAGGCATGACTAGCCATTCAAAAATACCCTCCTTGACCTTGAAGGCGGTCTTCCACACATCGGAGGGTTTGATTGGTACCTAGAGATACCCAGACTTCAAGTCAATCTTGCTGAAATATTTCGCCCCTTTGAGCTGGTATAGAAGGTCGTCAATTCGTGGGATCAGCTACCTATTCTAGAGAGTGATCTTGTTCAGCGCCCGATAGTCAATACAGAGTCTCCAAGTCCCATCCTTCTTCTATACCAACACGATGAGGCTCCCACAAGGTGATGAACTCGGCCGGATGTGACCTTTCTGCAGCAGCTCCTAAATCTGCCTCTTGATTTCATCGTTCTCCATAATAGAGTGCCAATAGATTAGTCCATTGGGTAACAATGCACTTGGGGTCAAATCAACGGGGTGCTTGACCTGAGAGTGCAGATTCACCCTTGTGTGTGATGTGAAGATGTCCCCGTACTCCTCCAAAACCTTGTCCATTTTTTGTTATCGTGAAAAGGAGCCATGTCTGAATGTCATGGCCACAGTCTTCTTCTTGCCCTAGGGTGAATCATCAGGAAAACAAATTTCCTGGTTTTGGGATTAAGCTTAGTACATTGTTTTGCGGTAACCAAAGATATAATGGTAGGCAGTGGTACCTCTTGTGTCTTGTACAACTTATTTCCAAAAGTAACAATAACAACATGAGGCCAAGACTCATACACGACATGTCACTGGCACAAGTATGGTTGGCCTAATAATACATCACAAACATGAAGAGGAGAAATGTCACATAATACCTCATCTGTGAAGGGCTTGATGTTGTAGGGAAGGAAGCACTCCTAGCTGACACATAGATCCCGTCCTTGGTGAAGCGACCCGATGGTGTATGGTTGTGGGTGTGCTATGGTTGGCAAGCCCAGCTGCTTCACAACATCTGCTGAAATGAGGTTATTTTGGCTCTAATTTTTTATAATGAATTGTAGCGGGGAACCCTTTACCCACATCTGGGAGTGGAATAGATGCTCCTACTCCTCTGGATATTCCAATTCCTCCTTCTATATCCTCGCAGTAGAAAAAATGGCATTGGGCCCTGCATCAATAATTTGTTTCCCTTTTTCATTCCCCTTGTCAAGTTCTGATTCAGATTTGGAGCATGCATCTAATTTATAAGCCCTGATCTCGGCCACCAGCGATTTCTTTGCCTAAAACTCACTTGTGTTTTGAGCGGAGCTATTATGGAACTCGCACCACTTTCCCCTATCCTTCTTTGGCTTCACGATGTTATTCTTTGCTTGTGGCTTTGCCAGGTTGTCTTGGGTCGTCATGCCTTGGCTTTGTCCTTTGTTCAGCGGTTTTGGGGCACCTTTCCCTTTCTTTTGATTCACAGATCCAAAGTCTTGGTTCTTCTGTTTGAATTTTTTCTCAACCTTGGAAACATACCTGTATTTCGTACCAAGCAAGGAGATGTCAAGGAACTCCATTTCCTCCTAACTGTATATGTGCAGACAACTGCGATAATTTAGCACCAAATGTTTCTCCGAATCGTTGGTACCCAACTTT
This sequence comes from Pinus albicaulis, assembly GCA_034641835.2. Lineage (NCBI taxonomy): Eukaryota > Viridiplantae > Streptophyta > Pinopsida > Pinales > Pinaceae > Pinus > Pinus albicaulis. The sequence continues at coordinate 847,032,003 of CM076577.1, read as the reverse complement.
GTCCATAGGGTATGGAACCGATTCATCAACTCATGCAAATCTTGATCCCTTTGTTGCCACAGCGTGGTCCATTATATGTACTTGTCCTCATAGCTCCCAACGGGATAGTATTATTCCTTGATGGCATATCGGAAATAGTTCCAAGTGGGTGTGATAGAGAAAAAAGAGGGTTTTGTCTTGTTCTTTTTCTCACAGTAGGTTTCCCACGAGTCCTTGACATGGGGGGTGGCTTTGAGGAGTGAAAAAATAATCTTCTCTTAGTCGGAAGAGTCATGAACTGAGAAATATCCTTCTAATAGATTCAACCATATGCCTATGGAATGTGCATCTATTTGACCCTAAAATATGGGAATGTCAAATTTTACTTGTACCTTAAAGGAAGTCGTGCCTCCACAGTGTGCTAGATGCAGATGTGCCACTGGGGGGCAGCTGTTGAAGGATCTGGGCAATGTTATTCATGATCATGTTCCTTTGTTTTTCGAGGGCCTCGTCAAGCAATATTTTGATAGGATCTCCTGCTCCCTCATCCTTCTTTTCGTCCCCCATGGGCAGTCGTTGAGACTGATCTTGGAAAGGTTCAACCAGATTGAGCCCTTACTCCTTATACCCCGACCTCGTTGGGGACATGCAAAGAAGGATTGAGAAAAATCAGACCGCACTCATAACACTGATCCTAATTTTGGCAGGAATGAAACAGAATACACATATAACCATAAATACAAATATGAAGTGGAAATAAAACTTCATTTCACTAATATCAAAGAACTGAAATTTTCTTACACATAGAATGGAAATAAACTAGGTAGGGCACTGGTAGCTGATCTCTGAGAAGAGATGTGGTAGATATAGGCCTCTGAACTATGTTACAATGAGGCTCGAAGGCCTATTTATTATTTAGAAATAATGGAAAACCTTGAACATAAAAAACCCTAACCCTAGGAGATGAAGTGCCAAAACTATGGGCCCTATTTGGGTAAATTGGTGTTTCAACTTCTTGGGGACGTAACTTTGGCATACGATCTCTGTTTGATGTGCACCATACCTCGTTAGAAAGATCTATACGAGGACTACAACTTTTTATGTGAGTAACATTGGTCCATGGAACCATGTTGCTTCCATTTTTCCCAAAAAAGGGTCATTTAGGGCTTCAAAACGACTTCGAAAGTTCAGGACCTGAAAAACTACTAAAAATAGTAGTTGTGCCAAAACTAAAAAACTGAAAGAGACAATGGTGGGGCCCCAAGTGGAATAGAAGAGTGGCCAACAATATCCACCTAGATCATCTTGTGTGCAACGTCAATGGTGTGTTTATTGAGTTTTTTTATCATTTGTAGCCAATTTATGAATGAGGATGAGGTCCAAACTTCAGAGATATTAATATTATAACTAATTAACAAATTCAATAACAACTAGTTTTTTAACGGCTATCTCTCGGCAATGATGCATCCATATTATTTATTCATGAAGATTTTTTATCTTTTTCACCTTGTCCTAAGGATGAACCACATTAGTTGGTTCAAAACGTCGACCAAATCCTAATGATGTAATTAATCCAAAATACATTTATGTACATGAAAATTAACTTAGAGATGTTTCACTCTGTATATATTTTTTCCAAATAAGTTGAATTCAATGTGTTTTAGATTTCCATTGTTGTCTGTCCATTGAATTATCAAGTCCTGCTTTTACTCTTAAAATGTTGGAATTAGATCTTAACATGTCTCTAAGAGCTTAGAAGCATATATTTTTGAATGGTGTGTATTGGGGCATTAAAACCTACTCTGCTATTATAAAAGGGCTCTTGCAGAAAATTCATTAGGAAAAAGCCTATTCTTAGCTTGAGACAACTATATGGATGAATTTCTATGGTTTGTAAAACTTCTCATAGGAGAATGATAGACTTTAACTGAATCTGGATTCCGAAGAGAAGCAAATAGGAAAAAAATTGAACTTGAGAACATGACCTTTATTACATTTTGTTTAGATGTAAGAAAAAATATTTGAATTTTTTTAAAAATGATCATAAACAAACTCTGTGACACTGGGTAGGGGTAACCCTTCAGTTAGAAGTGTACTATGTTGTTAAACAATGATGGGTTGGGATATATTTGTTTCAAAGATCTGAAAAAAGGTATGTGACAAAAAAAATAGGGAAAAATGGAATATTGGATTCCTTAAACATTTGTGAGGATCAATTTCTATGGTTTAGCATACAATTCTCATAGGAGAATGGTTGACTTTAACTGAGTGTGGCCAAAATAAGAAAATAGGAAACAATTTAAACTTCATAACATGACCTTTATTCTACTTTGTTTAGATGAAAAAAAAAAATTGAAATTTTTTAATAACAATCATAAACAAACTATGTGATGTGGGGCAAGGATAACCCTTGAGTTAGGAGTGTACTATGATGTTAAACAATGATGGGTTGGGATATTTTTTTTTCAAAGATACAATCCATAGAAACCTAAGGACTAACATTCAAGAGAAATTCCTTATTGAGGAGGTAGCTCATGTGACAATAAGAAAATTGTTTTGTATTCTTTGCTCAATAAATGTATTCTTCCACTTTGTAGGCACCGTCAAAACCACACTTTGAGGGCACTAGAAGAAATGAAGAAAAATTAAGAGCAGTTAAGTTCACTTTAAGCTAGACATCACAACCCCTAAGCCTTGGAGAGGATGACAAAGAGGTTGAGGTCCTTGTAAATGAAATTTTCTTTGATGGGTTGCTTACTTGCAATACATTTTTATGACTTGCAACCTTGCTGAGTTCTATTTGGAAAATATAATTATGTGATACTAATTTGCTATGTTCATTGTTTGAGGAAGACTCCTTGTATAACCATCCAAACTTTTTAGTATCATCCAACTGATTTACTTCAACGAATAAAAAAACATAAGAAAAACTTGATATCTCATCCCATAACATATCACAATGTGATATCTCATCCCATAACATATCACATCTTCTTTCTTCTCTAGTGTTCTTGCCAATACTAAAACTAACACTGGCTTTCCCTTTACAACATAAACCTAGAATGATACATTCAATATTGGCGACCAAATACAGATAACTCCATATTATTGAAAATATAATTGATCTTAATACAGTATTACAGAATACACTTTACAATCGTTTACAATAATCGACATTATATTCATTTTTCTGAAACATTCTCTTCCCTGGAATATGCGAGTATTTATATTAATGGCTATATATCTAAGATGCTAATATTCATAGTATTCCCGACATAACGAGAATGATAGCCTTTTTAAGAACCTCGACATGACTCGATGTACATAGTTAGAAAGGCAGCTACTATAATCATGAACCAAATGATGCGAAAGCCATTGCAGATAGAGAGAAACTGCCCATTCCTTCGTTTCCTCCTAGAGCGCTGATCCTCAACCTTGGGTAGGCATAGAGCGGAACCTGTCTTGGACTCGACGCTCCACAGGCTGCTTTCATATCCAGCTGGGAGGGATCACCTTCAACACTCCAATCAAAACTGTGCAACAACTGAGCCAGTGCAAGTTCAATGGTGGGAATAGCCATTGAAGCCCCTGGGCATCCTCTCCTTCCTGCCCCGAACGGTATCATATTGAAGTCTGATTGATCTGTTAAATTGATATGTTCGTATTCCATGAACCTTTCTGGCTTGAATTCTGAAGCATCCGCGCCCCAGACATTGGGATCCCTTCCAATAGCCCACACATTTACCATGACCGTTGTTTTCTTAGGTATGTAGTATCTTCCTATGGTCACACCCTCCACAGATTCATGAGGAATCGCTAGGGGCGCCGGTGGGTATAGTCGCAGAGTTTCTTTCACCACACAGTGAAGGTATTTCATGCTTGCTAGATTCGACTCCTTTACTTCGCCATGTTGTCCAACGAAAGATTCGATTTCTTGCTGCAATTTCTTCATTATATGGGGATGCCTGAGCAGCTCACTCATTGCCCATTCTAATGTAGTTGATGTTGACTCCAAGCCAGCACCGAACATGTCCTGCACACATACAAATCCAATTAGTGCAAAAGAAAATAAAGATGACTGACTGAAGTTGAAGAGTAAGGGTCGAGGCATACAAGCACAAGAGCCTTGATGGTTTCCCGTTTGATTTTGGTGTCGGCCTCAGCCATGTGAAGCAGCACATCCACGAAGTCCTGAACATGAGGCGCTGCGTCTCCCTCTTTCTCGCCATTGGAGGATCCCGTGGCCATGAGATGATTAAGACTAACATGGTCGTCTATTATTTTCTCCGCAAATTCATTGAATGTTTTATGAATTTTCTTCATGCGCCGCTTGACACCTTGCAAATCAAGCCAATCCAAACACGGAATGAAGTCTCCAATGTTGAACTCTCCCACCGTAGCTGCCAACTGTACCAACAGATCTTTAAACCCTTTGAATTCACCACCCAAATCATCGTCAGAAAATTTCCTTCCCGCCAGTATTCGCCAAACAATATTGGAGGCGAGAGTAGAGATTGCATTGCTCACATTCACGCCCATTCTTCGCTTCTCACTCTCCTCCCATATTGATTGGATCATCGCAAACACCTCTTCCTCCCGCACGCTCTTGAAGGACTCGATTCTTTTGGCGGTCAGTAGTTCTAACACACATATTTTTCTCATTTGCCTCCAGTGCTCTCCATAAGGAGCGAAGATCACATCTTTAGAGTCGGAAAACACTAATTTCCCAGCGGCTGTTGGAGGTCGGCTGGCAAAAATCAAGTCATGAGTTTTGAGAAACTCTTTGGCTACTTCGGAAGAAGAAACGACGACGGTTGGAACAGAGCCCAAACGGAGAAACAAAATGGGACCATATTTGTCGGCAAGGCCTTTCAAAAAACGATGAGCGGGGAGTCTCAGTTGATGGAGGTTTCCGATGATGGGCCATGCATAGGGTCCTGGTGGCAATCTCGCACTAATCCTTCTCTTGTGCAAAAACAATATCAAGAAGAAAGACACGAGTAGACACAGAATGGCTACTGCGGCGGACCCTCCATCAGCGACTGTGAATGTTGCAGGCAAAGCTAGAGACAGAAACAAATTATGAAGAGCCATATCGCACAAACCCTTCATAAGCACTGCACTCTAATTTTTGGAAAAGGAAGAAACTCTGCAGCTATTTATAACCGTCAAGGAGGGAACGAAACCTTGACTTAAGACATTAAACTTATCTTCATAAAATTTAAAAATGTTTTAACGATTGGCTAATTACAAAAAACTTATTTCATAAAATTTAAGAAAAGGTAATAAAGTAGGACTAATTACAAATAATTTGCTGCCGTACTCCGGAAATTCCAAAAACAGTAACACAGAGGGTCAGAGGGTCCCAGGAGGCACGTCATTTGAATATGTTTTCACTTGAATAAAATATTTAGTGTTCCCTTCTGATAGCAATATTTAACCTTCTTTAAAACGACTTTACTTAATTTCTTCACTGACGTGACCTGTCGATTATATTCACGTTCATGATAGTTATTATTTTCAAATCTATTTTTCACGCAGGTGAAGCATTTAGTATTTTACTATATTTTTAGTTTTTAGTGTGATTTTTTTGAGATTTATCGGGTGGATCTGGATTTTTGATTTTTCTGATTAAATTTCTTTAAAATATAGTAAGAATTCATTGAAATCATAAGTTTGATACCTGATTCTACATAGTCGAAGTGCTTTATATGTTTTTCAAAGTGCTGAATCCATATATACAGTTAAAAAAACTAATTTAAATAACACAGATCAAGATTTCACCTTAAATTTTTTGGCAGGATTCTAGCATATTAAAAGTCTCACTAAAAACAACTCCTAAATTTTTTATATGATAATTTACAATTTCCAAATAATAATGATATGACAATTTAGATTTCCAAATTACAATAATTGATAACTATTAAGTATATGGATGAATAAACCACTTATAATAATTTTGTATGATCTCAATTAAAATTATTAAATTCATCTTTCTATGATATAATATTTAAATAATTTATAATACTAGATGGCTAGAAATGCATTGACAAAATTTCGGTGATGTGATTTTTATTGAATAAACCAGTTATAATAAATTTTATGATCTCAAAAAAATAGTTTATTAAATTCATCTTTCTATAATATTGTATTTAAATAATTTATAATAATATTAGATGATTGGAAATGCATTGACATTTTGATGATGTGATTTTTCTTTTTTTGTTTTTCATCATTTACATCACAAAAGTCTAAATTCAGTTATGAAAATATTTTGCTAGAGCACCTGAAAGGACACAATGTTATCTAATAATCTGTATGACAGCCCTTTCCTTCTTGGGGCATTGTAACTCACAAGATTGGCACCTCACCCAGCAACATGCTCGCTCCGGCTTCAAGAATTGCGATAGAGCGAGGACAATATTCGCGATCCAAAACTACGCTTATGAATGCTCACCTTGAATGATTCTTCAAAGATCAGTCATGTATTAAAATCAAACTTTGAAGGGCCCTTTTCCACCTGCTTGCATTAATAATAATATTCAATTATTAATACACTATTATTAGTCTAGCTTAAAGTAGGACTATAGTAATAGATTTGTTACTAGATTGCTATTTAACTTTTTCCTCATGTCCTTTCTTGAAAATGAACATTTGTATTATTTAGTACGATAAAAAAATGTCTTTTTAACTTTTGATTGGTCAATAATTTTGTATTTTTTTTTTTTTTGGTCAATATGGTAGTACCTAGCTATTTTTTATCTTTTATATAATAAGTAGGTTACAAAATACAAAATGCAGTGTGTGGTCTCAACTTGGCCGCAGGAAACAAGGTTTGTTGGCCACCTTAAAACATGAAATGCCAACCAAAATTGAAACAGTTTCATACGTCCATAAGCTTCATCTACTAGCTGAGTATTAACTCGATTATCTACAAGTTTTTGAAACAAGAGAGGTCCTTTCAAAAAGCAAAAAAACATGAAATAAACATAAGGAAGCAAGAAGGTGGTTAGCCTTCGGAGGAATCAACTGGTGCTGGATTCTTAGCTGTGGATCTAGGCATATCAACTTGCTGCAGTTGTTGAAGTTGCTTCTCAATTCTGCCAACACGATCATCAATTCTACTGATCCGATCAGTAGCCTGATACTGAGTTATTTTAACTTTGTATTTTTATTACAAGCACTACTGACATAAATGAATTGTGCAATTAACTTTTAATTGTTGTTCAAATGAACAATGAAGAAACACGAGTAGTGTGTCAGGTCAACCTGGTTTTCTCTGAGTCCAGAAGCATCCTTGTCCAAAGATCCATGACCACCCTCACGACCAACAATCATGCTCCTGATGCTCCTGCATATATCTGCTCAGGAGCATGATCTGCATATGTGTGCCAAACTACATCCCTCACCGTGAAATGAGAATAGTGGAGCAGGATCCAGTTGATCGAGGTTCTTCCTCGTGCAGGACGGCAAGAGTAAGTTCCTCCCCACATCCCCTAAAATATTACTTAGGGGTGTTGACTATTTAAAAAAAAAAAAAAAAAAACTAATTTTGCTTTAGCATATCAAATTAAACTCATTTGTATAGACTCGAGATGAAATTTTTTAATCAAACTCATTTGTATGGCCTTGAGATGAAATTTCTAATGAAAGTCTGCTTCCTTGTTTTGTTTCAATATGAGAGAATGGCAAAGAGGATAGTGCTATTGTAAAATTATATAAAGTTTCAATATACAATCCATGAAGTTCGCATTAGCAATAGTCAGTGCATTAGGCTTTAACCGAGCAAATTTTGTAGTAGAATGTTCCATGTTGAAAAGTACCTCTCAAATGATTTTCTCAGTTTCTGCAATTGGATTTTCTTTGAAGAAAAGTTGTAGGATGTTACAATGATCTTGTGAGCTCATTCTCCTAATTTTCTTAACAGTTTTCTTAATAGTTAAAGAATATTTAATCTCATAAGTTAAATTGAAATGGAGTTAGGCATTGAAGAATATCCAACACTTTAATCTATATGGTTTCAATAACAATTTCTGTGATTCCCCGTACACTACCCCTCTAACAAAATTTTAATCTATGTGGCTCCAATGACAATTCCTGTGATTCCCCGTACACTACCCCTCTAACAGAATTTTAATCAATGTGGTTCCAATGACAATTCCTGTAATTCCCCGTACACTACCCCTCTAACAGAATTATGCTCAAGCACTTGAATCCCTGAAAGGCATGAGAACCAATTTTAATTTCCCAGTCTAAAGATGAGACAGTAGACGAATAATGTCATATGCAGATGCCAAGCTTATTAAGTTAAAAAAAAATTGAATATGTCAAATTTTTCATTCTTTTGAATATAAAGGGTTAGATTAGAAAGTTGCTCATAAATAGGCACTACTTGAAACTCCCTCAAAATATATTAATGCAATCAAAACAGGAAATGGCATTGATACAAAGAAATTTGGCAAGAAAATTAAGTGTTAACTTCTTCCTTAAGAGAGTTTAATGTCTGAGAAGCCACAACAATATTGCATCGACATAGGAATCTACCATTGACTTTCTCTACTACATTGAATATTATTCCTCGAGAAGAGTACATTGTATCACAAATAATGCATCAATTATGTAGGAAAAACATTTGGAACTTAGTATATAGTTTTCGAAAAGAAAAGGAAATTTCAAACTATCTTTTTACCTAACATTGATATCTAGAGAGTAGAAATATTAAAAGCAGGGAATAAGCATTTCAATCAAAATATTTGATTCTCGGAGTTATGTTATAGAGTTAAATGTTACCATACCATGTAGAATATTACTGCAACGAAATTCGGAGGAAAGTAATTCATTAGAAATAATATAGTTTTTTCTTTTTTAATTCAAGACTATTGGTTCTTTGCAGTTTGAGGAGGATCCTGGCTTGATCCCGCTAGCACCGGCCACAAAATCCCATGGATTTGTATGGTTTATTACACACATTCATTTTAAATAATATATTTTGACTAGTAAGTGTTGCACTTGTGTTTTATTCTTTGTCTGACTACTCCCATGCATTGTACATCGCATTTGAAATAGCACTCTCAAAATAAAAATTGGAACATTTTTTTTACATTCATTTCTCATAATTTGAAACACACATTTTTTTTCTGGGTTGGTGGTGCATGGTGGTTTTGCTCACAATTCTCTAGTTTCACTTAAGGAACTACAATTGTATTCTAATCCATGGTAAACAGTTTGGCATTTCAATGTTGTTAGGGATGTGTATTATGATATATGTATATGTATATGTATATGTATGTAAAATATTGTTGATTTTCCTTTTTTTGAGTTTGCACAATATAATGTATATGTTAATGTGTTTTCCATTGCATCTTTTATTTTTTAATTACAAATTTATTTGTAGCAATCAATTGTATATCATTAGGACACACAATGAGAAACTCTTTCTATTGCTTCCTTTAAGGATATGAAAATGAACACTATTGAACATTAATTGTTGGCTACAATCACTATCATAATTTTCCAATCTTCACAATTCATATGAAGTTTAGGCATTGGGAATTGATACTTTCATAATAGTTGGAAAATCTTTCCCATTTATAGGAATTTTAAACATAGGAAATAATACTTTGATAGCTTGGCTTGGGTTAAAACCTTGGTAAGTATTTTGAGGGCATGTACATAGTCCTCAATAAAGAAGGTAATGATTTCTACGGGGTTTAATGATAAAACTGATTCTACTTTCCTCATTGTATTGACTATAGATTCCTATGAAAAAGTATGAATTGTTCTTTAAAATTGCACAACAGAGATAATTATTTCCTTGTTTTCAAATTAACCTATGCTATTATAACCCTATGTCTCTAAAACCTTCAAGAGAATGCATAATACTTTTTGGAAAGGGAAATATTTGTATAAGTAAAATGTTGATAATGGAATGAGACAACAATTTCCTTTTAATATATAAAATTTCTTACAAATTCTACAAGATTTTAGCATATCTTTCCAAGTCACAAAAAGAAAATAAACACTCAAAAATTAACATTGCAAAAGAAAAGTATAGTAATTGCTAGAATTATAATCGATTTTTCTTGGATAACTTTTTTTTAATCCAAACCTATTGAGTAATGAGATTTCCTTTAGTAGGGAAATAGGATTAGTGTGCCTGCTATGAGATTTAATCATAAAATCTACAGTAATGATATTGTATTTGCACACTTCTACAAATACAAGAACCATCAATGAGGATCTGCTAGTTCGTTTGCAGGATATGCATTATTCTTTGAGTACTTTCGTTGCAGTAGCCAATTATTTATTTATTATTATTAGTGGATGTGATGAGGATGTTTATACACAAAATTGATTTTACTATTGATTGTGATTATGGCTATGATGTAATTGTTTGATGATAATGTGTAATCATGAAGGTTATTTCAATATATATTATCACATTTATATATTTTTATGACTAGCTACTTGATTTATGTTAGTGTCATCTTGAATATTATGATATGCATAGTCATGATGATATCAATATTAATCTTCTAAAATGTATAACACATGACTAACCTTATGAGAAAATGTTACTCATGGTTAGTTGAGTGTGGCAGGAAACCACACAGATAAGCATGGATGTGATGAGTCAACAAAGTCTTGTTTAATTAATTGAATGGTATTGATACTATAATTTTTTTCAAAAACTATTATGTTATGGTTACTAATGTCATTTTAGTATTTGCAAGCACAACTTAGTTTGCTTCTTGAATGACTCACGAATGGGTTATGTGGATGCAAAGAAAACATGGATATTTATGGGAGGTATGCGATTGTGCTCTTGATTCCACCCACTTGAACTCCCATTGTGACTTGGTCTAGATGGTATTGGGATTCCTTCATCTTGAATCTCATGATGCCATGAGGGGCAGACCCTGGATTAGATTGCTAACAAGTATTTGTTGAGTGGTGAAAATCAAGGAAAATTCCTTGATTCTTAGCACCATTACTCTCAAAGTAGAGTGAGACAAAGGCGATAACAATGGTCTCCATCGACATGCCCATTTTCTCGTCCATAGTCATCTATGTATTAAGGGAAAGATATATGACACACTTGAAACCTCAATGGGAAGTTAGTGAAGGGCACAACCAACTTAGCATCATTGGCATCATGAAGAGATAAAAGGTAAATGATCGCTCAAACTTATTTGGTTATAAGCACTAATATACATAATATAAATAATAAGATATTGAGGAAAATTGATTTAGAGGTTAAAAAATTTGGGAAGGGAAGGATATGTGTATATTTAAAATATGAATCTAATAAATAATCCAATCAACCATCCTCAAATTTGGAAAGCCTTTAAAAATAGTTAAAAATTCCTAGGTATCTAAACTGTACTAATGCCAAAGGAAGAGTTAGAAATAAGGTCAAGATATAAATGTTAATTCAATGCCCATGTACACTTAAAAAGAAAAGTGAGCTTTCCACGACATTAGAGATCATTAAATTAACCGTTAAATTGAGAACTTGCATATAGCAAAAATTATAACAAAAAATCTTCAACTAAGATTTTAACATGAGAAAAATTAGGGAGTAGTTGGGAGAAAAAATAAAAAACTTGCCAATTGAGTTAAGCTAATAAATATAAAATGAGGATTAAAAATTATGCTCGACAGACAACTAGGAGAAGAAATAGGGAAACATCTGTGGGTCATGGAAAATACAATTTTAAAAATAAATTAAGGAATTAATCTCATTACAGATTGTGTGATGGTCTAACACATAGATAGATGAAAAATCAAGATAATGGAATAAATAAATAAATAAAATTGCATTAGGTGTGAAATGGAACTATTGAAACCTTTTATAAAATAAGAAAAAAGTTATGAGAAATGGATTTTTGGCACCCTACTACTAGAGTTAAGTAATTATTAAGATATGTGGTGACTTTTGTGAAGGTTGAAGTCTTGTAAGAGGGAAACTCTTGATATTTAAGGCTCTCCTCCACTTTCCAGTGCACTTGTATTTTCTATAGCCGCATCAAAAATCATTGCTTTGTAGGGAAGAAGAGTACTCAAGAAATAGGAAATGGGGTTCAAAGGTGAGTCGGAAGCATTCAATTAAGAAAGATAATTTTAGAAGGGAGAAAACTTAGAACTTCTTAAACTACATGAACGTGCTCTTGGAGGTGCTACCCTTCATTTCTTTATTCTTAAAAAAATTAATTGTTATTAGTTGCATTCAAATTGTTGTTTTATAATTCATTTAACTAGTTAAAAGAGATTGGTATTGTTTTATTCCTTATTGATGGATACATATATAGTCCTTAGATACTCCTTTATTATATTCAAGGTGTTACAATTAATTGAAATTTTTTTTTATAGAATAATGGAAACATTGAAACTCTTATTGATTTATTTTATGAAGAAAAATGTAGCGTTGAAATTTGTAAATTTAATGGTTTTAGTTTTTTTTCTTTTATATATGAAAAAAATATACTTAATAAGAAATTTAGAGAGACTGTAGATCCTTCTAATTACTCATTTGTAACTAAAAAAATATATCAAAATTGTGATACTCATAATCCTAAAATGATTGTAGTGATTATTTTTTTATCTATTATTTTTATCGATATTTTTATTATCTTGTTTTGTTTATGACTTGGAGTTTTAATGGGTGTAAGACACGTTACTAAGGTTAGCCAATTGGCTAATTCTATGGAAATGTAACTATTTAGTGTAATGGTTTTTGAGTTCCCTAGTCGGTTATTTTTATTTATTTTTATATTCTTATTGCGAATTCAACTGAACCATTTCCAAACTAAGTTAAATACTACCACCTTGATTTTTTCATTAAAACTTAATAAGAACCTTTGAGAGAATATCTCGATATCAGTATGTATTACCATATGTATTGATGTAAGCAACATCAATTTGCACCAAACAATTCATAGTTATACACTATATATAATAGCAACCTATCTAATTTATTCATGTATTAAGAACTTGTGCTTTTCCAAGTTACATGGAAATATATAGTCATCCCTACAACCTTGGGTTGATACGCACAAGATGATATCATACCATCACCACCATGGAACAAATATAATTTGCTTAGTAAAGTCAACTCATAGGTTGTTGATTCTCAAATAAAACTTAGTTCATCGTCATAACTTGAGCTATGTTGATCTTCAACTTTTTTTTTTTAATTTAAAAAGGGGAAATTCCAAATATTCTATCAACCTCTATCCAGAACTACATTTCATGACAAGGTGCTAGATTTATTGGGTAAATCTCACCAAGAATATTTATTGATGGGTGGAGATATCATAACAAATTGATATAGACCACTCGATACCAACTACAATTGCAAGGAAATATAATGATAAACCTTAATTCTCACCATTCCTTTGGTAATCCTAAATCACTAAAACTCATGCAATGAAATCCTAAAACTATTGTCGTAATCCCCTCCTAATGGAAGAGCGTCACTAACAATTTCATTTTTATATTTTCATTTCTTTTATTGCTTCCCATGAGTGGAGGACCATGCATATAGTTCTTTTCGAATACCCAATCATCATGTTTATGGGATAAATACATTGTTAGCTATTCCTCTTATTATTGTTATATATCCTTTAGGGATAGATACACCAAGTTTGTTAGTAGAGGGGTTCTAGAAAAGCCATGATGTAACTTCAGGGGAGGTGTCGCTAGCAAGACAACTCTCGATATTGTTACCAAATATTATTTTATTTCAAAATATAAACATAAAACTTGCAGATCCCATGGGGGAATGAGCGATAACAGGGGCACGTCCTTTTGAATGTATTAACTTAACCTTTGAAATGTTATTTTGGTGATTTTCATGCATTTTGAATTCTATTCAAGGTAAAATATGCATAAGTCATTTGTGTTCATAAGTATATTATTCTAGATGGTTTGAATTCAAGGATTTAGGATTGGAAAAAAGTCTTCATTCCCCTAATTAGTCGTAGAATAACTCAAAGGCCTCATGAAATAACTTTCATTAAAGGAGAAAATATTTTTTTTAAGGTGCAGATTAGGAAAAATTTAATTTTCATAGAGAAATACATTGATAGATTAAGAAAGGAATTTCATGTTGTGAATTACATTCACCGATGAAATACAACATTCAGTTTCTTTCATAACTTACGTAAATAATTAGGAATGAAAATTGGCATATGAACCAGTACAACATCCAACTTCTCATTAAAAGTGTCACTCATAAGGTTTCCTAGACCTTCCGAATTGAGCATACATTCGGGTTGTGTCCATTGTGGTACTCCCTTGCAAATCATAGAGATTGATGTCTAGTATATATTTTATAAAAAAAATTAAGTGAAAGAACTTAAGGGAATTGTTGGGAAAATAATATATTAAGGTTATGGTGGACAAACTGTGAATGTCAAAGAAAAATTTACATATAAATCAAGCAATCAAAATATTTTACTTATACATGAATCATATTTAATGAATGCAATGACCACATATTTGTTCATGATGGTTTCACACTCCAGTAGTAGTATTAGAGTAGGTCTTGCTCAAACTTCTAGATCTACCTCACTAAAATTTTCAGATCTTCCACTTTAAGCAATCCTAAAATCCTTGGTTGTTTCTAAATGTATTCATATTCCAAGGATTTTCTAGACCTTGTGAAGACCACTGATGAAGCCCAATACAAAGGAGAAGAAGAGATGATATTTTTGCATGAAATTGAGACACTAAAGAAGAGAATCATCAATCCTAATGTTCTTAAGAGGAATATGAAGAAGTAAATTATTCACCTTGTCTATGTTGAAATGTTAGCCATGATGCCTCCTTCAACTACATCCATGCTACCTAGATGAACCATGATGAACCCTATTGTTCTTCTTATTCTTTGGTTCTTGGAGGTTTTTGAGCTCGAAATGTACTAATAATTTGAGGATTCACCCTTTCATATATTTCTCAAGATTTTTGGAATCAGTCAAGGGGCATGATGATCATTTTCGTATTTTTATTTAGATAAGTTTTTCTTCCTATTCATATCTTTTTCGGACACATGATGGTTTTTGCTAGTATCCACATTAGATTTGGATATTCTAGAGACAAATATCATTTTTATCTTTGTTTCTAGAACTCATACTAGTGTTGGCTAGAAATTTTATGTTTGAAAACTTGTTTGAGTGATTGTTGATGGTTTGGGTCATTTCTTCGTTCAATTTGGAATACTTTCAGCTAAGGTGTGGTTGTATTCAGACATGATAGAAACATAGTTTTTTGATTCTCAAAGAGGAGCACACTGGGGCATCCGAAGAAATTCGTTGGATAGGAAAAACACTAGTAATCTACTTCCTGTGTTTTGAAACTTGCTTGATGTGTATTTTTCTTATTATAAAGTCACTATGGAAATAACGAATTTCTCCATTACCTTTTTCGAACATCCGTTTCTCTGAAATCTTAGAAAATTCCTATCAAATTTCGCAAAAGTGACTGAGATTTTGCTAAGAAAATATTGGTCTTTGAAAATTCTACACTTTATGTTTTTTAGTTAGCCATCAGCTAATCTATAACGGGAAATTTTTCTAGATTGTAGTAGTTTACATTTTTTCATAAATTCAGTGCTGGTATTTACTAATAAAAACATGGTTTTGGTCTTTCCAAACTTCGACGTCTTGATTTTGACAATATTTTGAAGGAAACCTATAGAATTTTAATTTGGCATCTGAGTGAAAATTTCCAATGATTGGACTATATTCCTCTTTTCGAGAGGACCAATTTTGACTATTGAAGTGATCAATGTGGAGAAGTTTTAGTGTAATTTTGAATTAAATCCCACATGTGCACAAAAGGATAGGTCAACCCAAAAGAAAAATTGGACAGCCATGGATGGTTATAAATATAATTGAAGTGACCCTCATTTGGAGATCATCATCATTATGATCATTCTTCTTATTTATTTGAGTTTGGCTTGTATAAGTATGAGGATGGGTCATGGAGATTGGTTCATATAGGTATGAGATTGTAGGGTCTAAAGATCACATGTGTGCTTAGGGTTTTGGTTTCTAATTGCAGGGATGACACAGGAAAATTTCGGTCATAACCATAGGCACGCAGGCTCATGTGTGTAGTTGGAGGGTTTTAGACACATGCACATCACTCTCTACATGCGGTTGGAAAGTGGGGTTTGATTTTGACATTTTCTACAATCGATTGAGGTTGACCCTATAAATATGAATTAGCTAACTAGATCGTGGTAATGTGATATATAATACGTACATATGCTAGAATCATGTCTTGTATGTTGTTTAGTTTCTTTTTCTAGATAGATATATGGATAATTATAATATCTATTTCGATGAATCATTCAATGACAATCTATTAATAAGAATAATTTGAAAACGGTTTTCCCCATAGTGGGGTTTTCCTTGGTCTCCGACCAATCTTGGTATCTCTATGTGTGAATGATTTTCTTCTATTATTCCTTTATGTTCCATTGCATTGATGATGATACCGTTCTTTCTATATAGATGCATATGTTGTTGAATAATGATATGATGCTTTGGGTGAGATTAATAAGCAAAATAAGAAATGCAATTATCAAAGGAAATAACAATATACCCCTAAGTAAATTTTAAGTGGTTTCAAATCTAGGTTGAAGAAAAATCATTAAAATCACCATTATAAGGACACATTTGATGGAAGTAAGAGAATATCAATGAGAGCTAAAATAATGCTAGGGTGTGAAGGAAACCCTAGGAAATCTATTTATTAGGGTATTGATGGATATTCTAAGAATAGGGTTTGGAGTAAACCCGGGATTATGAAAAATATTTGAGATATGTTATATCTAAACCACAACATGATCAATGTGAAGATATTGTAACACTTGTGATAGGTTTGATGTAGCACTAGATGGGGTATTCTCAATTAGGACTAGTTGCTAATGAAGTTGGTTGAAATATAGTGAACACAACAATGTTATATGGCCAATGGAGAGTCATGACTCTTGAAGGTTGGTTTAAGAGAGATATCATCACCTCTCATTGAAGATAAGTACTTTCTTGATTTATGTTATTTATTTCTTTAATTTTGTTTAGGTTTATTGATCTGATCATCGAATATACTTCCTCCATGTGTATTTGAGAATTTGGATAATTATAACCTCCTAATGAGATGTGATAAGTGGATCATTATTAAGGATCATCTGAGATGTTGGAAAGATGGCTAGTGCAGGAGGATATGAGCTACAGTTTCCCATGACATGTAACTGATATAATGTGCAAATGTATGCGAATGTTTTAAGGTCTGCATAGTATATTGTTTTAGCTGCAATATTGGATGACAATGTAAGACCTAAGGTATGATCACAATATCACCTTCAAAAATGTCTCATGCATACATATGAAAGTAAGTTTTATTTATGGTACCTGTGAAAAATATGTATTCCATGACTTGATGGTTGATTAATATGATAAAGAAGCGATATAGTGATTAATCCTTGAAGTCTAATAATACACCTGTCAACTTCCCTAAGAATATGAATCTAAAATTTAATGAAAGTTTAATGTCATGTTCATAAGTGATGATGAATTAGTTGATTCTAACATGTTATGAACATGATGAATATATTTTTTAGAACCCGATATAGTTTGATTTCATGATATAATAGTTTTTATTATCCATTCTAGTATTGTCATAGACAGTTTGATGACTTGAATGATGATGGATGAAGGGGTTGCTCATGAAGAGGGCGAAACTCCTCATAAGATCCCTACACCTATCAGGATTCACATTAAATGTATATAATATTATTTATTGTTGAAGTCATATTTTTGGACGGAAATACACAAATATTTTATGTTCTTAGTCTACAACAATTTCTAGTCTGAAAAGAGAGGGTTTCTATTGGTCTAAGCCCCAACCGCATGGAAGAAGGCTTATGGGTGCAGTTGTGTATATATGTCACAAAAACTAAATTCCTATGCATAAAACCAGGAGCACACTAGGAATATGACAGTCCTATAGATGTGGAAGAGATAATAGAAAGTCCTATAAGAAGGTAAGTATGAATGTTTAAATTACTATAAAGAATGTGAATGTGTTGTCTAATATTGTCTTTACATGAGACCGAGCTATGCATATCAATATTGTATTTTTTAATTGATAATTGAAGCTAGTATATGACAATAATTGATAACATTTGCAAAGGTCTACCAAGATTTGGCTTATTGGTTTAATATAGATGAGAAATATTGGAGCTTTCACATAATTCTTGATAGTTCATAGATATGATTTGACGCATTTCTTGATTCAACTCACAATAATAATAAATTAGGTTTTTTATTTCATAACTAATTATTTTCCTTCATGACAGTGCTATGTGGGCATAGTAACTTTTAGTGACTAATATTGGTATTCAATAGTGATTATGTATTCACATTATTGGCTTTGTCACATTGGTTGAAGTAGAAATAGTTGTGATTCAGTATGTAGTAATCTCATAATGAATGCACAAAACTTATATGAATTATCCTTGAAGTATTCATTTTCATATAGTGGCAAAAATAATTATTATGATTATGTGGATGGCCTCATGGAGCTTTATATTGTGTAATAATAATTTTTGGAGATGACAATAGATGGAGACATAACTTGATATTTGGATGTTAGCTCTACTTGACACCTAGTCCAAAGAGTTGGTCACACTGATATTGGTAGAAAATTTTATAGATTTGATATTAGTTTTGATTTGGCATCCAAGGCTTGATAAGTTGACTTATTTGATTTTTTTGCACAATATTTATTTTAGTGAGGCTAAGTATTTTTGTTTGATCAATATAATTTTTATAGATAGCATTGTATGGATTGAAGCAAGCTTCTGGATCCTGGTAAGTCTGCATTGACAATTCGCTAGTGGATCCAAGAAGATTTATTGATCTCATCTTCTACTTAAAAATGGTCCAAGTTATGCCTTTGATTTGGGTTTTATATGTTGGTGGTCTATTTGTGATGGGTAATGAGCCTATAATGATAAAAGTTAGAGGGAGTTGGCCTCTTAAGTTTGAAATGAAGAATCATGGCAGGATGAATTACTTTATGAAGTTTGGAAAATAAAATCTGTATCGTTAAGATATTAAAGAGTTTTTGGAAAATGGAAATGCAAATCCTTAAACTACAAGGAAAAGACCCTCTAGCGAACTTTTTTGAGGAACCACAAAGAAAAATACCGCATACATCTGTTTCTAGTGGAGGTTACTAGAGGAGGTTGGCAGGTGGAGGGTTTTGCAGATGTTTTCCTATTGGTGCTCTTATCATTACAACTCGCCCCGGTGCTCTCAAAAAAAGAACACACCGGGGCAAACAAAATCATTGGCACACCGGACACCGTGCACTCCATACACACACGCCCGGTGCATCATAATATAATAGAGCACCGGTGCCTCACAACTCATCCGCATTGGTGCATTATAAAACACAACGCCAACACCGAAACCACCTGGTGAGGTAGAAAGCAACCACACTGGTGCATCATAAAAAATGTGCCAAAACACAAATAGACCAGTGCATTTGTACCAAATAATAGCAGTGCAGCTATAAACAACGTGCACTGGTAGAGGGTTAAACTAAGAAAATATTTATGACAAAAACTCAGTTTTTTCAGTTTTTCAGTGCTCCTAAGCTATTAATTACCGATGCACATGATACCACAGAACGCACCAGTGCGCACCGAACATTGGCACACCAGACAACATGCACGAAGTAAACACACCGCTGGGGCGTCCAATTATTGTAACACACCGGGGCATCAATACTCTTCTGCGCTGGTGGATCATAAAACACTGTGCCAAAACAGGAACGAGCCGATGCGTTCTTCTCTAATAGCACCGGTGCGCCTGAAAACACACTCACTAAAATAGCATTATATAAAAAAAATAAGGCCAAAAAACTGGTGCTTTGCGAATATTACGCACCGGTGCTTTACAATTAGGCCACCCCGTTGCATCATCAAATTTTTGTGCCGAAACTAAAACATCCTGGTGCAGTTTTGTTTAACAACACCGGTGCACTTAGAAAACCTCGTGCACTGAAACAAGGTTACTTAAAAAAAAATTATGGCCAAAAAACTTCATTATTCACTTTATTCATCGCTTCAGAGCTCTCAAGCCTCGGTGCTATTTCCTTATTTCTGAGTCGCCCTGATATCGGTGCTCTCATTGCACCCATTACACGCATTGCTGCTCTGCATTTGCCACCAATCTCCAGCTTGCATTTTGAAAAATAGTGGGAAAATTTTATTTTCCAAATTTTATAGCCAATATGCCTCCTTGACGGCAAAATGTACAAGTATTTTTCTAGTTTTTCTATAATTAAGCCTTTTAGCGGATTAGAAATTGAAATAAACTTAAAAATAATGATTAAAAAAAAAAATTTGTCCTGTGGTGTGCTCGAGCTGTTCGGCTCACACCGACTAGCGGTCCTACCTGTAAAATTTACAGGCAGCACCTCTACCGGTGCTAACGATAACCGCACCGTTTCTAGGGCGGTGCCAGAAGGCACCCCGATAAAGTTTAAAATAAAAAATAAAAAAGACAGTGTGCTCATTTATCCAGCCGCACCATTGACCCTGACAATCACAGTGTGGTGCGTTGACTGCATTTGCCACCCCGGTTTATGTCAGCGCACCGCATTTTTCATTCCAGGAGGGTCAACAGTGGGGCTGGGTAAAATACCGCACCGTCAACTATGTCATTGTCATGAAGTCGATGCGCTGACACGACTATGCGCGCTAGGGTGTATATTTCAGTCAGCGCACTACTATTTTTAATTATGTATAGTCCACGGTGCTTGAAAAATAGACATCGGCACCGACTCCGGTGCAGTTTGTTTCATTAGGGGCCCCGGGGTGGTGCGCTAAAATATTGAAACACACCGAAACCGGTGCATGACTGTTTTTATGGAGCACCGACTTGTATGTTTTTTTATGTCAAAAAAAATTATATATGTATATTTATAAATACATTTATGTTTTAATAAAAAAAAATTATTTAATATGGCAATGATTCAGAGAGAACATGAGCAACAGCAGCAATAACAAGTAGAACAATACGACATGATTCGCCAATGGGAGGCGAGAGAGAGGGAGCGAGATGGATGCCCTCGCCCTATTACTGCAGATACCTAGGAGATCCTTAAGCAGGTAGGCCTCCTCAAGTTCTATGAGGAGGTTGTTTCCGGCCTAAAGGCCCATAGTGTGCTTTTGAGACATCTTATCGGCAGGTGGAAATCCCACCAACAAGCTTTTCAGGTTGGTCCTAACCAGTGGTACACACCCACTGAGGAAGACATTTATTTTATTACAGGACTATGGAGGAGAGGGGTGGATTTTCCCTCATTCCCAGACGTGCTACCTGGTTGTGTAGTAGGGAGTCAGTTATTTTACTCCCAGAGATACATTGGAGCACATGTATTGTCTCTTTCAGAGTTTTAGGTGCTCGGAGGTCAGTTACATATAGGTGCTTTTGGTAGACAGGACGTGCAATGCCTCTCTATTATCGCTTCGATCATTTCGCACAACACCAATGACGGGAAACGCATTAGTTGCTCGCTTTTATATTATGTTGATTCTTTAGTATAACAACCATGACTTGTCAGGTGGTCTGCCATTTTTTTGCGACAGTTTTGTACTACCTTAGATAGATGTCGTGCTCATGCACAAGGGAGGGTCAACTTCCCTTTTGCTTCAGAGTTGTTTTGTTTATTTTTTGAGATGTTTCCAAAGATGAGACCTAGTTTTGTTCGACAGCCTCATATGCCGATGTTGCAGGCTCGGATGCGCATGTAGGGGCAGATGATGCCCAAGAGGGGAGACACTATATTTCTAGCGAGGATATCACATGATTTGTTGGACTTACTAGCCAGCGTTGGCGGGCTGCATCCCTTCATTATGGTCCCATGTCCTTATGCTGGACTAGATTGGCGAGGGTGTCCCAACATCCTCTTCACTCCTGATGAGCCGCCAAATGATAGAGGTAATATTATTGTTTTATTTATATTTATTCTAACATGTTCTTTAACTTGTTTTTATTAAATTGTGTAATGAAATTGTCTAATTATTGTTGTGTACTTGTATATATTTTGCAGACATTGGGTCTTTTGATGGCGATGAGATGCTGGATCCACCACATGATCTAGGTGTCGATCCTGATGATTATGATCAGGAGATGGCTGATGCGCTAGATTAGGATGAGACCGGTGGCGCAGCAGAGAGACGTGCTGATCCTCATGCGCCTCATGGTGCACTGGTACCACCTTTTTCTAGGCGTGGTCGACCAGAGACCAGATACCGGATGGAGTTGGGTAGCCAACTCTGTGGATTGATTTTAGATGCGGGCATCAGGCCCGCTCATTACAGAGAGATACAGGGTGATGATAGATTGATACAGATGTGGAGAGGCATGTCGCGTGACATGTACGGCCTGATGCGGCATGTCGTAGGAGCTACGACATCTGTTACGCGATTGAGGAGGATTGTTCGTAGCTATAGGCGTAGTCGAGCTGTGGCACGTGATGATGGACAGTCTACCAGCAACCACTCAGATGCATCTCGTGATCGTTCACCTCGCAGCGTGCTTGATGATCATCATGAGGCTCCACTGCCAGCATCTAACACTAGTCATCATGGAGATGAGGCTGGACCATCGACCACATCCAGTCAACAGCCTGCAGCATCCACCATGAGTACTAGTCACGATCATCATGAGCAGGCTGGACCATCGACCGCCGAGGCTACTATTGACTAAGCAGGCCGCCTCCACTACTACTGCGCCTCATATTGATCATGTTGTACTACCACCAGCAGATGCATCCGTCAGTACTAGTGATCATCATGGTCATGAGTAGGCTAGTCGACCATCGACTGTCGAGGCTGCACCCAGCTTTACTGAGCAGGCCGCATCCACTTCTACTAGTGTTATTGATCATGTTGTTATACTACCACCAACGCCTGATCCATGACATGATTTATATTACAGTTGTATATTTTTAACATTATTCAGTTATATATATATATATATATATATATGGTCCATGCATTTTATGTTCATGTTGCAGTTGTACTTAATTTTCATGTTGATGATCATCATGATGTGGCGCATATTGTTAGTCATGTTATATATGTTCATTTAATGTTTAGCTTGCAGATAGATGTGTATATGTGATAGGCGCATGAGTTATTTGACATTATATTGAGATGTATATTTGATGTTTGTGTTGTGATGATGTTAATATATAATGTTAATTTGATGTTAATTGCATGTGTTTATTAGTCGAATATGATGTTTGTACGATCGTTATCATGATCGTGATGATGTTTATTAATTAATTTAATATTATTAAATGACCATGATATTTATTAAATATTATGTCGTGAATGTAATTGTAATTTCAATTTCAATTCTATGTAAAATTGTGTTTATATTTGTACTAATTGTAATTGTATGTAGAATATTTATTAATATAAAATTTTAATTGTAATTGTAATATTTAATTTATTCTAAAATAATTGTAATTGTATATATGAAAAATTGTAAAATTGTAATTGTAATTGTAATTGTATGTAAATTTCACAAATTGTAATTGTATTTGTAATTGTAATTTTAATTGAATTGTATGTAAAATATTTGTAAAATTGTAATTGTAATTGTAAATGTAATTCTATGTAAAATTGTAAATGTAATTGTATTTTTAACTGTAATTTTAATTGAATTTTTGTAAAATATTTGTAAAACTGTAATTGTAATTGTAAATGTAAATGTAATTATATGTAAAATTGCAAATGTAATTGTATGTAAAATTAAAATTGTAATTGTAATTCTAATCGTAATTCATGTGTTTGAAATTAATGTAAAATTGTAATTGTAATTTTAATTAATGTAATTGTACATAAAATTTTAATTTCTAAAATTTTAATTCTATTAATGTGAAAATTTTAATTGTATTAATGTGAAATGATTTTATTAAAATATTTAAATTTGTGATTTTGAAAATAATTGTAAAATAACAAATCTAGAATAATATGAATTTTTGTAACATAAAGTTTAGAAAATAATGAAAATAAATTCATGTAATTTATAATTATCATTATTTTATTATGATCTTACATATATAAAGTTTAGAAAATAATGAAAATAAATTCATGTACTTTATAATTATCATTATTTTATTATGATCTTACATACAAAAAAAAAAAAAAAACTTTAAAAAGTCTGGTGCGCTTATCATCGTAATAGGCCTCAGTGCGTCGTATTAATACAACGCACCAGTGCGTCGCATTTCCACGCACCGAAAACGAATAAACGCAAATAAAAAAAATGCAACTCTATTTTTTTTAAGTTAGAAAAAAGCAGCAATTTGAAAAATAGGTGGCAAAATATTTTCAAAAATCTAATTTGATAAAATAGTTCTTTAAATACTAAACACTTTTCATTATTTCACTATTTTTTCTAAAAAAATTTAGTCAGATTTTTGCAGGAGAGCACGAGGGCATTGTGGATGGCGAAATACGTTCGAACAGAAGTATTCAGACAATTAGAAACAAAAACTCTAGTGATTGAAGCCCTTTATCATAGAATTTCAAACCATTTCGTGATTAAATTTAATTCTTTTTTTTACTTTTTTCTGCAGTTTTTTATTTTTTCCTGCAGTTTTATCCATTTTTACCCTGAACCCTTCATTTTTTTGTTTTTGCCCTTTTTTTTCCCTATTTCTATGATTTTAGAATTAGGGTTTTTCAATTTATACTGATGTCCAACCCACGAGACGACTTGAATAGTTGGATCCCAATCCATTCAGCCATTGCGTGAATTTTTGAAAAATTGGATTTTTCTTTATCAGTGCGTCCTGTGTACGCCACCACACTAGTGCCCTGTATTATTACAGTGCACCAGCAAGTTCTGTGTCATTAAAAAGTGAAATTTTTTTTTTTTTAAATACGTGCGCCAAATCTGAAATAGGGTACCAGTGCTCTATTTAACTAGGAAAGCACCATACGGTGTATTACACCGTTTTGGCGGTGCGTTTGTAATATCCCATGCATCGTTAGGTCTATTACATTGTTTTTGCAGTGCGTTTGTAATACTGAACGGACCGTACGGTGTGTTGTACTATTTTTCGGTGCATTGTTAATACATCCACACACTTGCGGCGGTGCGGATTTTATGAAAGGCGCACCGGTGTTTTTTTTCTACCTAAAAAGTTGAGAATTTATTTATAAATATATTAATGAATGATATGCCACAAGTTTCGGATTGATAAAGAAATTATTGACAAGATATCAAGTAACAAAAATACTGTTAACACATTAAGAAAAGAAAAAAAGGCAAGTTCTTTGTAAACTATTTATAAAAAATATTATTTTTGAACTATATGTAACTTTAACTAATATGTATTATTTGCTGTGTATCATGCAGAGCCACAAAATGACAAAGCTAGATATAATTATTTCTAATCTATGACCAGAAGTGCATAGAAGTTTAATGGAAAACTTGAAAAAGATGAATCAGGTGAATGAAACAATACTATCAATCCAATATGAGTTTCTTTTTTAATTATTATTAATAATATACTTTAAAAATATTAGATAACATGTGTCAAACAGTCTACTAATTCACATCTGTTTAATGTTCTACAGGGACCAACAACTCAGAAAAGGAATGTTGTTCTAAGAAAAGAAAAAAAATAGAACATGCAAATGAAAATGAATTTCTCCTTGGCTCATCTTGAGTGGTGCTAGAAGTTAACGAGAGGGGAAAAAACTTTTACAAAAGTTTGAGGGATCTAGTGGAACGAATACAACAACGTGCTTCAAATGTAATATGTAATCATTGAATTTTTCGATCATTGGGTACAATAAATAAACAATTTAGCATTAAATATTATTTTTCAATACTTTTCTGAAAAGAAAAGAAAATGGAACCTATTCAAGACATAAACAGACAACAAGGAAGAAAATGGTTGATCTCTAATTTTATGAGTAATTATTACTTGCTTATAACAACTTGACTAGATTTCATTTTTGTATTTTTTAAGTTGTTTTACAAAATCATCATTGAATGTACAAAGAAGAACCATCAGATGAATTGATTGAAATTGGGTTAAATATGGGTTGTGAGTATATCTTGGCATATCAGAATTTAATTCTGGAATTTGTAAGAATCTATCGATCTTGTTTTAATTAGCCCCATCTATAATTAATAGAACAAAAACATATTTTATATTAAATGTATGATTTGTTACGGGGTATAAAACTTGCAGGAAACAAAGTATGGAACTGCGCCAATGGATGAAATTTTGAAACATGGCACAGTACATGGTTTTGAAAGAATGTGTATAGTTTATGACTCAATTTTTGCTATGGTACATCATTTTTCTTTTAGATTTACATTGATGTGTATTATTTAATATTGGAATTTTCATTATTCTTAGCAATGTATATACACTCATTTTAGTTTATTTTTATGTTTGTAGATGGAAAGTGAAGAAGAAGAAAACAATCAACGGCATGAACACAACATTCCTGAAAATAACCCAAGTCATGGAAGTAGCGCTAGTAGTGACAACAGTTCAAGCGAAGAATGATGATCACTATGTAATTTGGATATCAAAGCAAGGAATTTTATTTTTTGAAATATGTTTGTGAAATTGGACATTTTGTTTAATGTAATGGACATAGTGTCCGAATTGAAAGATAAAGGGATACACATAATTGTCCCATTTTGTATGATAAAGATTGTCTTATATATATATATATATATATATATATATATATATATATATATATATATATATAATCATAAAATATGTTTTAATTTATTCTATTGCGTTCTCCATTGTCATTCTCAAATGCACTAATGAAAATTTAATTCATATGAATATTGTTATAAGATTATATATATGTGTCGAATTTTGATCAACAATGAATTTTGAAAAACCACAATAATTTTGGTATGATATAACAAACTAATCCAAACAACACATTCAAATGCATTAATAAAAATGTAATTAATATGAATATTGTTATAAGATGTGTTGAATTTTGATGAATTATGAATTTAAAACAATAATAATAATTGGACTTCAAAGGTGGATGTTTAAAAAAAAAAAAAAATGAAAACCGGTGCATTTATGTGTCTATAGGCACCGGTGCATTTATGATTCTATGGGCACCGCACTAATACTGATTCCAATTATAAATATTGTTGTTTGTGTGATAATGTGCACCGGGGTATTTATGTATATATAAGCACCGATGCATTTGTAGATGCCATGTGCATCGCACAAATACCGATACCAATTATAAATCTCGGTGTCTTTTTGTGATACAGAGCACTAGTGCCTCATAAAGATACACGCACCGGTGCGCTTATACGACCTATGGGCACTGCTCAAATCCCAAGAACAATTAGAATGGCCCTGTCCGTTGTATCACCAACACTAGGCCCGGTGTTGTTGTTTTCCTTAATGGCTCGGTGCATTCTCCTTAGACCACCCCGATGCGCTGTCTATAGATACGCACTGGTGCGTTAAAACCTGATAAGAGCACTGATGAAAAACATCTGTAATAACCTCCGGCCGCACATTTTTTTTAGTTGTGTTGAATTTCCGTTAAAAGCTCTGCCAAAACCTCCGTTACCAGAAACCGATGTGGTAGCATATGTTTTTTTGACAATTTTGGCAAATTTATAACACTAAAAACCTCCTTTATAACCTCCGCTAGAGGGCCTTTTCCTTGTAGTGTTAGAAACTCCAATCGAAATTAAAGAAATTACGAAGAGATATTGTTGAACCTAGCATGGAAACGGAAAATTTATTGAAGTATTGATATTCCTTGTAACATCTATCTAAGTTTATATTTTGAAAATAATGACCTAAGTAAACTCACAATAGAGCCGCTTCATACACGTTGGGTTACCAACAAGAAGGTTTTGAGATATTTCCATGATATGATCAATTTTTGGTATAGGATATTATTCCTATGATACATGATTGCATGGATGTACATATGTTATTCGATATCGTTATTAATGAGATTAGGACATCTGAGTGCTATTATGAGATTTTCTATAATATTTTGGATGAGAAGTTCGTAGCTTTAATCATGAATTAGGTTGAATACGATATTTATAGCATGGTTAGATGTGAGGAAAGTTGAAGAAACTCTTTGGAGAGATGTTTTGAATAGGTTATGGATATGACAGGGATACATTGCGATAATAATGAGTGAGTTCTGATTGGCATATAATCTCGTATACAACTAGGAATAATATATCTTCGTATATTGAGAGAGTGCTATTGTATAAGTCAAGCTTAGGCTTGTGGTTGTTTCATCTGAGAGGGAGGATGAATAAGGTATCCGTTTGTGATATATAATTGTTCTAATATAATATTTGATTTGATTTTCTGTATGTACATAAGAGTGAAACTATTGAGATATTATGATTCAACTCTTCAATGAGTTTTTTAATCCAGTACTACATATGACCACGATGATATTATTATGATATAAAGAGAGAAAAATTGATCAAGGACACTAAGCTAACTCTTCAACCTTGTGTGATCTCCCAGGGTGAGGAATTGAGACAGAGGGCTCCTGGGGTTGAGGGGTCTCTCGGAAATAGGGTATCACTTCTATATGTTTCCCATAGGGCTAGATATGTTTCTCCCCTATCTTGGTATATGTAGAGTATACCCTAGTTGGCATCATACCCACAAGTTGGGCTTGCTGGGATTACTACTCCCTATTTGGCCAATGGGTTGAGAGAGTCATTGGAGGTGTACAACACAAGTTGATTATGATGCAAGAATTCTACCACATCACCCCTGAGTGTCATTATTAGGAAAATCAATGGGAAATAGAATGAATGAGATATTGTTGATCTACATAGGGTGGAATATTTTTGGTACCCTATGCTATCACTCCTATTGCTCTACATATGATGGAATATGTTTAGACCCCTATGATATGAATTGGGGTGATATTGTCTCATTGGACCTTCATCATTTTAATTTGATTTTGTGTTTATATGTGCTCCCCTATGTGGTTACAGGATGAGTAGGGCTCCCTAATGATAAGGTATCTGATGTTTCCGGGGTAGTAGCATTGGGATCCTCGCTGGGAGTGAATAGAGGGTGGTATCTCATGCTCCCCCCAATGTCAAATTTTTCTTCTTTTAGATTTGATAATTTTCATCATATGAGTAGGGACAATCAAGAGATAAGCAGGGATACACAAATATGGACCGAGATGAGAAGTGTCGACATTTGATGACAAGATACATGAGAGAATATATGATTTGATGATAAGATACTCGCAATGATTATGTGATGCAGTTGGAATTTCTCGAGTTCTGAGAGGGAGTGTTAATTTTGAAGCTAAGTGACAAATTGTAATCATGGGACTAGACGCCTCTTTTCAAGAGGACTAATTTTGACTACTGAAGTTCTCAATTTGGACAAGGGAAAGTGTCATTTTTAATTAAATCCCACATGTGCACAAAAGGATAGGTCGGCCGAAAAGAGAAATTGAATGCCCATGGATGGCTATACATACAAGTCAAGCTACCCTAATTTTGACATTATGATCATTATGATCATTCTTCTTCTTTCTTTGGGTTTGTCTGAGATGGATCTTAGGCTAAGTCGGGGAGATTGGTTCATACAAGTCTAAGATTGCATGGTCTAAAGCATGCATGTTTGTTTACGGATTTGGTTTCTAATCACAGGGATGACACAGAAATATTTTAGTCATATCTGCAAGCACGCAGGCTCATCTGTGTGCTTGGATGGTTTCAACTGCACTCATATCACTCTCTATGTGTGGCTAGAAAGTAGGGTGTGTTTTTTACATTGATCATAATTGAACGCAAATATTTGAAGTTGACTGCAACCTGGTGAAGTGATACCTTATTAGTACATATGATGTAATAATCTCTTGAATATTATGGATAATTTTACTCTCTATTTTGCTTAATCATTCAATGAAAATGTAATAAGAAGAATAATTTGAAAAGGGTTTTCCCCGTAGTGAATTTTTCCCTAGTCTCTGATCAATCATGGTCTCTCTATGTGTGAATTCTTTTCTTCTATTGTTCCTTTATGTTCCGCTACATTGGTGATGATATTGTTCTTTCTATATAGTTTCATATGTTGCTAAATAATGATGTAAATATTAATAATGATATAATTCTTTGGGGTGAAATTAATAAGTAAAAGAAGAAATGCAATTATCAAAGTAATGAAAAATGTATCCCTAAGAAAACTAAACATAGAACCTCTCTGACACCTATTTCTTATGTATAAATATTAATGGATAAATTTCTTTGGTCCTACCTAGCATGCCTCTAGTTTTTAATGAGTTGTTATAGAAGAAACAATAGTGCTAGTATTCTATTCAACTATTCAAGTTACTAGGATATTATTAGTGTAGTGGTTTTACTTTGTTGTGCATCTCATGGCTTCTTTTCCATCCATAACAATTCCTCACAGGGAAGGAAATGGAATACATTATTCCAAAGACAGAAAATACCAATTCCCAACTATCATATTTTTTATCGACGAGGTCTCTCCATAAAGAGAGGAGTTCACCACAAAGAGAGTCATGAATTTTATACTATGTAAATGTTTCTTACAATCATAACATTTTTGGAACTCTTTATTTTGTGAGCTTATGGATCCATAAGGTTCTAATTGGAATAGAAGAAACAACTTAATGGTATGTAACTTGTAGATAGTGTTTTCTATAAGTTTCTTATTTAAATATATTTTTAAAAGGGTTCATTTCCAGTAGAATCTAACACCCTCATTGGGTTTTTCACATGGAGGATCACATATTTTATATCTTCATCAATGTGAACATTTTAGAAACATATTCACCCTTTAATTTTCAATAGGATAAGTGGGGATTGAGATAATTGATTGATAGTGGTGCTTCTAGTTTTAAATCCCCATCCATAAAGTATATACAAGCGAGCCTTAGGAAAATTGGTATCATCAGCTCACCTTGTATCTTATAGGGGGGAATTCATGATCGACTGGCAACTTCAAACAACATTATCCATAGATTGAACCAAAGTTAGAGCTTCAAGCCTTCACCAAAATCATAGTTGGAGCCAAAGTATAAGTTCTTAGTGTGATTCAGTTTGTGGTAATATTAAAATAAATATTATCTTTTGGTTATCCTCAAACCGACAATAGTTTGCAGTTATCTTCAAATTTCCATATTTGAGAAATTCCAATCAGCACGAGACAACAAGTTCTTACTAGATTTGGACATTTTTTGGGAACCATTAAGCCTTGGATCCAAGTTACAATAGATTCTAATCAACTTGAAACTGTCATTTTCAATAGTTTGTGTTTATCCTCAAACCATTATTAACGAGAAATTCCACTAGTAGAATAATTCATCTTCTAGCCATATTCGAAACTGTTCTAGGACCTGCATCAATGTTTAGTTCCAGAGTTGGTGTTCAACCTTAAACCAATACCAGTAGAGACCTTATGTTCTCCCACCTAATTTGGTTTTTGTTCTTCCTTAAACCACCATTTCATAAATCACATCCATCCATTAGATGCCATAAATTTTTACACTTTATTTATCTTCTTGGACTCATATACACCCCTTTGGATTAAGGGGGTTATGTTGAAAACCTAATCCATTAGGGTTATAGTGGACTGTTATTAAAAGTCCAATATACCTTTGAAGGTTAATCTAATGGTTAAAATATTTAGACATATACGTGTATCATCTTTAATGAATGCGATTCACCCCCTTTATTTATTCTGTTTACACATTCAAATAGGAATCTAGGCCTTGCACATCCCGATCTTTCCTCGCCTCATTCCAACCTCTGAATACCACTAGCATTTAAACGATGACTTGAATATGAACATATTCGGGCCTTCAAAAAAGAGTCATGACACCCAAATCCTCCTAAATCGTAGATCCAAGGGAAAAGGATGATTTTGAGAAATTTCATTATAATGGAAACCAATTGAAATACAAGGGTACGGGCTTAAGAGCCTTTGGTGTTAAGTCCTCATTCCTAACCAAAACCACATGTTCTTTTTTCCAATTAGCCCCTACAGCTAAGGATTAAAAAAAAAATGAATCATGTGGTTACAGTACAAATATAAAAATGTGATACTTTCGCTCCATCAAGGTTGTATTGGATAGGGAAAGATCTACATAATTGAGACCTAATAAGAGAAATTTTGGTGAAGACCCACCAAATAGTGGTTTCCAATATGTTTCCTAGAACATGAGGTCTAAAAATAAGTAGGATGGACAAAGACTTGATACTAGAGTTGAGACACATCTAGGTGAGAATAGAGGCCATGGAGGTAGCCCAGAGATGAGACCCTAAAGCCAAGGACATCAACAAGAGAAAATATACGAGATTAGAAGAGGAGATGTAAGGTTATCTATAGAGAGAACAAGTAGAGGAGAAACTGATAAAGTTGGTTACCAATGTAGGGTTAAGGCCAAAAATGGAGGTGCCATTGTATGATGGAAACTTAAATGTAGAAGTGTTGTGAAACCAGCTCAAAAAATAGAAGAAAAGAGAGATCAATGCCTTAAAAATCAGCCACTTGGAGGGGGCAACCTCCAATACATTACATAAATGAACAATTCTTGGATGATACAAAGGAAAAAACCTCCTATCTATATATAAGAGTCCATGGAGCCACAATGTAATCCTAGTGGGGCCACAATGTAATCCTAGCCGACTTAACAATAATAATTTAAGGGTACAATAATAACAATATGGGGGTTACATGGGTACAACAATAACAATAAGGGGGTTACACTAACAACAATAAGGGACTATACTAGTAATATAGGGACCTAACATGCTCCTCTCCTTTAAAAAAGTGTTGTCCTCAACGCTTGAGTAGCTCTGAGTGCTTTTGTATAGAATTCTCATCCTCCCATGTAGAATCTTTAGTGTGTAAGTTCTTCCGTTTGATGAGATACTCTGAAATTGATCGATTTCGTAGTTGTCGAGTTCTTGTTTCCGTGACTGCTTCAGGTTCCAATATGGTTTTCCCTTCCTCATCAAGTTCTAGAAATATTGTTTGAACTGGAAGTTTGTCCCCTACAACCTTTTTTAAGCGTGAAACATGGAAAACTGGATGCACTCGCGAAGAAGCAGGAAGTTCCAATTTGTATGCCATAGTACCAATATTTTGCAAAACCTTGTAAGGACCATAGTACTTTGGTGATAATTTATTATCCTTCTTAGCTTGCTTGAGGGACATTTTTTTGTATGGTTGTAGCCATAAAAATACCTAGTCTCCCACATCAAAACTTCTCTCACTGCGATGTTGATCTACTTCTTGTTTCATTTGATTTTATGCAAAATTTAGGTTATCATTTAAGAGTTGGAGAGCTTCTTGTTGATTCTTGATGTGATCCTCCTCTGCTTGAACCATAGAATTTTCACTTAAAGAAGATGTGATGGATGGTGGATGATATCCATAAAGTGCCATAAATGCGGTCATTTTTTCTGCACTATGGAAGGAAGTTTTATACGACCATTCAGCGAGAGGTAACCACTTGACCCATTGTTCTTTCTTATCAGATACTAAACAACAAAGATATCCTTTCAAACATTTATTCACTATCTTTGTTTTACCGTCGAATTGAGGATGATAAGATGAGTTATGAGCTAGTTGAGTACCCAAACAAGAAAATAATTCCATCCAAAAATTTCTTGTAAAAATGGGATCTTTGTCACTTACAATAATCTTGGGTTTCCATGTAGCTTTTGAATTGTTTCCATAAATGCAGTAGAAACTTTACTCTCTTTAAATGTATGAGATAATGCACAAAAGTGTGCATACTTAGTAATTCTATCAACTACCACCATGATGACACTCCTTCCTTTTGACTTAGGTAAACCTGTAATAAAATCCATTGAATCTCCTACCAACGTTGACTTGGAATGGATAAAGGTTGTAGAAGACCTGGGGTCTTAATTGTCTCAACTTTATGTTGCTGGAAAACCAAACATTCCGCCACAAACTTTTGAATATCAGATTTAAGGCCACCCCAAAAAATTCTTTCTTCCCCCTGTGATATGTTTTTAAAAATCCTGAGTGTCCTCCTAAAGGAGAAGTGTGAAATTCCAAAAGAATATTTTCTTTTAGTTGGGAATTCTTGCAAATATATAAGCAATCTTTGTACCATAAGGAATGATTTTTCCAAGTAAATGTATCAGATGTACTAGGATCTTACTGCAACTTTTGAATGAGAGTCCACACTTCTTCATCCTTCTTCCATTCATCCCATGCTTCAGTTATCCAATTTGGTTGGATAATTCAAATGGCACAAAGCAATGCTTCCACCTCTTCATCCTTTCATTGAGAGTGCATATGCAATAATATTTAGCTTCCCTTTTTCGTAGATGATTTCAAAGTCATAACCTAACATCTTGGTGACCCATTTTTGCTGCACTTCTGAAGATAGTCTTTGTTCCAAATTTTTTTTAAGACTATCATGATTAGTTTTTACCTTGAAGTGTCTTCCCATTAGGTAAGGTCTCCATTTCTCTAGTGCATGTAGTATTTCCAACATTTCATTCTCATAAATAGCCTTTTGTAAATACTTTCCTTTAATTGAACGACTTTCAAAATCAATGGGTCTTCCTTCTTGCATTAAAACAACACCAATTCCATTTCATGAGGCATCACATTCCACAATAAAGGTTTTTGTGAAGTCTAGCGTAGCTAAGACTGGTGCTAGGCACATTGCCTCTTTGATATGTTCAAAGGCCTTAGTTGCTTCAGGAGTCCATGAAAATGCATCTTTCTTCAATAATGTTGTTAGAGGTGCTGCAATTCTCCCATAATTCTTAATAAACTTGCAATAATACCCTGTTAACCTGAGAAATTCGCACAATTGCTTTATGGTTGTGGGGACTTTCCATTCCTTAATGGATTTAATTTTTTTAGGGTCTACCTTAACACCTTCATGAGATACAATATGACCCCGATATTCCAACTCTTGTACTCCAAAGAAAAATTTGGATGTTTTTGCATATAATTGTTTCTCCTCCAATAGTTTGAGCATCCTGTCAACATGTTGAACGTGATCCTTCCAAGACCTATTGTAGATTAGTATATCGTCAAAAAATACTAGCACAAATTTTCTACGGAAGGGTTTGAAAATGAAATTCATCAACCCTTGAAATGTAGAAGGTGCATTGGTAAGGGCAAAAGGCATGACAAAAAATTCATAATGACCCTCATGAGTTCAAAATGTTGTTTTCGTAATATCTTCAGTCTTTATTCTAATTTGATGATATCCTAAACGAAGATCCAACTTTGTAAAATAATTTGCTACATGTAATTCATCCAATAATTCATCAATCATAGGAATGGGAGATTTATCTTTAATAGTGAGCTTATTGAGCTCCCTATAATTCGGACACATGCGCCATGATCCATCTTTCTTGTGCACCAATACTAGTAGAGTAGAGAAAGAACTTTGACTAGGTTGAATTATACAAGCCTCTAACATTTCTGCAATCAAACGTTCAATTTCGCTCTTTTGGACATAAGGATATCTGTAAGGCCTGATGTTTGGAGGAACACTTCCTGGAATCAAATGAATAACATGATCATGATCATGAATAGGTGGGAGTCCTTTGGGAGTATCAAACACCTTGGAATGATTTTCCAAGATGTTTTGGAGATCTGCAGAAATAGATTATTTTGATGTTGGAACTTCTAGTGAGCATAATTGTGCAATTACGCCCCGTTATTATTTCTTTAGAAGCTTTCTCATGACATTAGAGCTTATTATCTTTCTTGTCTTTCCCGCGATACCCCGTAATTCGATTTCCTTTCCTTCCAAAACAAATTTCAAGAAAAGTTCTTGAAAATTAAAAGCCACCGTCCCCAAAGATTGTAACCATTGTACTCCTAGTACAACATCAACACCTCCCATTGGGATGGAAAGCATTGGAATATTCAATACATACTCCCCCATGGCTATCTTGATATTATGGAATTTTCCAGAGAAATTTATAGTTCCTCCATTTGCAACCATCACTTGACATTCTGGTGCTGGGTATAGGAAACAATTCAACTCCTTGGCTTCCTTACAGTGAATAAAATTATGGGTACTACCCAAATCAATCAACGCTATTACCTTTTTCTTCTTGACATGTCCTTCTATCTTGAGAGTTTGAGGATTGGGAATTCCTCCAATGCATTACATGATATGATCAGACTCATTTCTTCTTCTTATAGGGTTTCTTCCTGATGTATATCCTCTACTTTTGAAGTTTCTTCTTCATTTTCTTCCTCATCTTCACAATCTATGTAAAATAATTTCTTCTCAGCACACTTATGACCTTTAGTGTATTTGCTATCACAACTGTAATAAATCCCCTTTTCTCTTTTTTCTTCCAATTGTTGTGGTGTCAACCTTGTAGGTTGTGGAATTCTAGGAGTAGCAACAATTCCATATTTGTAGATGTGAGTGGTAGGCTTCCTTGTCGCCATAATTTTACATTCAATTTTTCTTGCCAACCTGAATGCCTTCTCCAATGAATCAGGTTCCCAAACGTGAACTTCATGTTGGATGTTATCCTTTAAATTCACTATGAAGACATCAATCTTGTGTTCCTCTGGAATATCAGTTACCCTTATATTGAATTTTTGGAATTCCTCAATGTGCTCCGCCACTGAACCCTTTTGTTTGAGATTTATCAATTGGCTAAAGAAAGTGTTGCTCTTTATATCCTCATAATGTACTATCATTTCCTCCATAAAAATTGACCAAGTGACATTATTTTTACGGGAGCAAAGCCATAGATACCATACAAATGTATTTTGTTCTAAATGTAAAGCTGCAATGTGTACCTTTTGTGTGTTTTTCACATTATTGAGATCAAGATATTTATCCATCTATAGTATCCATGTTACGGGATCCTTTCCATCAAAATTCCTCATATCCATCTTTGGAATATGGTGGTTCTTCAATCCAACATTAGAGTTTATGAGATCACGATTAACATTTATTTTGTTCTCATCATGAGTTTCCTCTACTATCTTTTCACCATTAGTAATCATTTCTTATATCAACTTTTTCAAACCTTCGATGTCTGCTTTTAGATCATTCTTCATGTTGTCCATGTTGTCTTTCATTTTTTCTTCCATGTCCTCCATCTTAGCTTCCACGCCATCCATCTTAGTTTCCACGCCATCCATATTAGCTTCCACACCTTTCTTCAAACCATCCATATTATTCTTCAAACCATCCATCTTTGCTTCCACACCTTTCTTCAAAATTTGGTACACTTTCTATTGTAATTTTGATAGATCATGTTACAATTCTTCATCTTCATGAGTCATAGTAGATTATTCTAAGGGCTTAATGGGTGTTGAATTCTTTTTAGGAGGCATTTCAGGACCCAATACTGAAATATATGCTCAATAGGCCCTTGGAATCACTTCAAACTGATTTTTTACACAAGACTTATGCAATTCGGAAACAAATACACACCTTTTTCTTTCTTATTAGGAGCTCGATATTGAAACTGAATTATCTCTGTGATTTTGGATCTTCAATATCTGAAATTTGGCCATGACGTAGCCCTCTAAATCCTCTTTCGAATGCCATAGGTTTGGCCTGATTTGGATTCTTCAAGACAAAGTTATGTCCAATCTCCCATAATGACCTAATTATGGAATAATGCAGTAGAAAAAACTTGTAAGACTTGCCACGTGTCACCGTTTCCTCCTTCGGCTATGAAATTAATATACAAGAAACTATAGTCAGTGTGATTGTAGCCACATTTTACAGTATTCCAATCTGATGCTTAGAGAGAGATTTATGAATCTTTTCCCATGATCACCTCTTTGAGATGAAATTCGGGAGCCTAAAAAGTCCCTAACTTCCATAGATCATATCTCCAAAAATATTTTGAACCAAGGTCTGAAATTTTGCAAAGCTGTTCCTTAAGATTTCGGCTTCGCGCTATAAAAAATTTAGCTTCTGAAACTTCGTAGAAAAAAATTATAGATAAAATGCCACAATGACCTGTTTGGAGCAGTGAAGACCTAGAATCCAAAGCTTTAATACCAAATGTTGTGAAACCAACTCAAAAAATAGAAGAAAGGAGATATCAATGCCTTAGAAATCAGCCACTTCGAGGGGAAACCTCCAATACATTACATAAATGAACAATTCTTGGATGATACAAATGAAAAAACCTCCTATCTATATATAGGGGTCCATGGAGCCACAATGTAATCCTAGTGGGGCCAGAATGTAATCTTAGCCAACCTAACAATAATAATTTAAGGCCACATTAATAACAATATGGGGGTTACATAGGTACAACAATAACAATAAGGGGGTTATACTAACAACATTAAGGGACTATGCTAGTAATTTAGGGACCTAACACGAAGATTTGCTTGATCTAATCAACTCAATATATAAGTGCATTGACTATGACAATATGTAGGATGACCAAAAGGTCAAATTCTTAGTGACCAAGATAAGGGGACGTGTAACATTATGGAGGGATGGATTGTAGGAATATGGCATACGAAGAATGGAAAGGTAAAGATCAAGAGCTGGGAAAAAATGGTACTCAAGTTTAAGAGAAAGTTTATGACCAAGGATTATCATTTGAATTTATTTTGACGCCTACAAAACTTGAGGAAAAATCCAACGACAATGGAGAAGTACGCTGAATAATTTTATAAGCTAAACATGATAGCAAGCTGCATAGAGGAAGATGTTGAGGAAATGACGACACATAAAAATGGTCTGACGTATGAGATACATGATGAAATTGGCCTCTTTATCATAAAGAAATTAGAGGATTCCTATTAAGAAGCATTAATAACCTAATTATAATTTTTATAGAAAACAAATCTAAAGGATTTGAGGAAAAATTCCAACCATAGGAAAATAACCTTCTAACATAGGAAAATTCCAAGCTCTAAGAGAAGACACAAGGAGCTCTAGAATCCAATCTCCTAGAGAAGGAGAAATGAGGGGAATAATATTGTTCTAAAGAGGTAGAGGAAGAGTAAGAGAAATCAGGTGCTCGATATGTTGGAAAACATGACATATGTCATAGGATTTCCTTGAGAAAAAGTAAGCAAACAAAAGAGGAACATATATTGCAGAAGCTAAATATGAGACAACAAAGGTAAAGGTAAAATAAGATACTCCTAAGAGGGGTGAGTCATTAATGCTAAAGAAAATATTAGCTAAAGCTATAAAGGAACCTAATGAACCCACTGAAAGGTGAATTTTTTTTAGGACATTGTGTGAGTCAAAAGGGAAATGTTATAAATGATCATTGATAGTGTTAGAAATGACAATCTAGTCTCTAAAAAGATGGTGGAAAAGTTATGATTGTAGAAGATGGAGGATCCTAAAAAGAGTTACTGATCAAACGAGAAATATTATGTCAAAACAAAAACTCTAGGAAAAAAAACCCAAGAAAAAATGAAAAAACAACATGAAAACGAATTGTGTTGATGTTGTATTACCACCTTGTTTTTCGAAATTACAGTAAAATCCAAAAATTTTCGTGGAAAAAACAACTTCAAAATGAAAAGTGTTGATGCTAGAATAATGTATTTTTTTTTAGGTAAATTTTCAACATTGTTTAGCAATGGTGTTAAAGGCCAAATATCATAACTTTGAAGAAACTTAAAATTCCAACAATTTTGAGGCATGGCATCAAAGAGAAAGTATCATTTTTCTGAAAAAACTTAAAATTCCAACAATTTTCAACCATGACAATAAAGATAAAATAATTATAATTGTTTTCAACCTCAAGGTTAAAAATGAAATATTGTGACTTGGAAAAACACTAAAATTTTGACAATTTTTCAATAATGGAATTAAAACCAAATATCACGACTACAAAAAACCTGAAGTTTTCAATATATTTCAACCATGGCATTATGGAAAAACTATATGACTAAAAAAAACTTTAAAAAGGAACACTTGAATGAAAGAGTCATTATACCAAGAGTAATTTCCTTTTTAAATTCTAAAAGTAAAGCTATTTTGAAAGCTTTCCCTAAAACAATTTGACACATTGCAACAAAAATTTAAAAATTAACCATCAAAATTTATTTTTATTAATTTTAATTAAATTTTTAAAAGTTTTTAGAAATTCATTTATTTTTTTAATGGTTTATTTATTATTATTTTTTTTCATTTTAATTTTTATGTTTTTTTTTTAAGTCATTTAAATTATTAAGAAACAAAAAAATGTTATTTTTTAAACCATTTTTAATATTATTTAATTTAAAAAAAAATATTTCTTCGATTTTTTCTAAGGAGTTATTTATTTATTTATTTAGGTTTTCATTGTTTTCAATATATTTGTTTTTATTTTTTTCAGTGTTTTCTCTTTTAATCTAAGTGTATTTTTAATTTTTCAATTTATTAATTTTTGTTTTTAACTGTTTTTTTATAAGTAGTATGTTTTATTTTTCTAACATTTATTTTGTTAGATATCATTTTTTGGGATTCGACCACGTTAAGAAAGTCATTCAACTATGACTATTTCCTTGAGAGGTAGTCATAACTAACTAATTTCTCATGATTTTTGAATAGTCCACTTAGCACTCATTGCATTGGGTGATGCTCACAGGGGTGAAGAAGTGGGATTGAAACTAGTGAAATGAATAACATAGTGTCAATCATAATTTCCGGGGCTTTCTCTCGGTGACAACGAATTTATAGGTGATCACCCATCCCATAACTCCTTTGGCTCAAGCGCGCTTAACTGTGGAGTTTTCCCCACAATCAAGCCCACTTAGCTAGCTACCCCATTTTCAAAACCTTAGCAAGTGTTGTGCCTCATGAACCATCCAGGTAGAGCTCCCTTTACTCTTTTAACTGTTGAAGTATTGAGGGGTTTCCGCATTGCATTATATTAGGTATCACTTTTGGGGATTCAAATGTGTTAAGAAAATCATTTAACTATGACCATTTCCATGAGAGGTAATCGTAACTGACTAATTTCTCATGATTTTTGACCAGTCCACTTAGCACTCATTGCATCGGGTGATGCTCACAGGGGTAAAGAAGTGGGATTGAAACTAGTAAAATGAGGCACAATACATGCTAATGTTTTTCAAATGGGGTAGCAAGCCAAGTGGGCTTGCTTGTGGAGAAAACTCCACAGTTAATCGCGTTTGAGCCAGAGGAGTTCTGGGATTGGTGACCATCTGGAAAGTCCTAATCACTGAGTGAAAGCCCCGTAAGTAATGATTAACCATATGTGATTAATTTCACTAATTCCAATCCTACTTCTTCAGCCTTGTGAGCATCACCCGATGCAATGAGTTCTAAGTGGACTATTCAAAATTCATGAGAAATTAGTCAGTTACGATTACCTCTCATGGAAATGGTCATAGTTGAATGATTTTTTTAATGCATTTGAATCCCAAAAAATGATATCTATATAATGCACTATGGAAACCCCTAAATACTTCAATACTTAAAAGTTTAAAGGGAGCTCTACCTGAATGGTTCATGAACCACAATACTTGCTAAGGTTTTACAAATGGGGTAGCAAGCTAAGTGGGCTTGATTTTGGGGAAAACTCCATAGTTAAGTGTGCTTGAGCTAGAGGATTTTTGGGATGCGTGACCACCTAGAAAGTCCTCGTTACTGGTTGAAAGCCTCAGAAGTGATGATTGACACTATGTAATTCATTTCACTATTTTCCATCCCACTTCTTCACTCCTTGCTAAGTAGACTATTCAAAAATCATGAGAAATTAGTGAATTATGACTACCTCTCATGGAAATGGTCATAGTTGAATGACTTTCTTAACGCAATTGAATCCCCAAAAATGATATTTAATATAATACATTGCGAAACTCCTCAATACTTCAATATTTATTTTGTTATTTTTAATTAAATTTGATATAACTAATATTTTTTTAAATACTACAAATTTTATCATTTTCAATATAAATTTCATAAAATCTGTGATTTTTCCAATTTTTCATATTGAAATTCTTCATAAAAAAAAACCTTTTATTTAATTTTTTTTTAATTGCACTCTAATGTTGGAAAGGAAGAAAGTCTCCAGCAATTTATAGCAGTCAATGAAGAAATCACATAAGCCGTTATCGCGAGGCTACATGTCCCTAATGAAACTATTCAAGGAAAAATCTAAACAACCACTAAAGTTATCTTCTTCTTTTTTTTAAATCTAGGAAAAATCTAAACAAACACTAAACTTATCTTCACTAATTAAAAAAAAGAGGTTTTAAAGACCGACTAATTTCAAATTTTTGAATAAAGAACTCTAAACTAGTCCATTAAATTAAATAAGACATAATTAAATGACTGATTTTAAATAATTTGTTGCCTTCTCGGAGTCCGAGGAGGGACGTCGTTTCATATTTTCGGAGGGACAAATTATTAAGTGTTCCTCCTTAATATTCTTTACGGAGCTAAAATATTTATAATTTTTTAATAATATTTAACATTCTTTAAAGTGACTTTATTTAATTTCTTCATTGAGAGTATATGTGGATTATATTCACGTTCATAATAGTTAAATATTATTTTCTAATATATTTTCTATGAGATAAACATTTAATATTGTTTTATATTATTTACGTAATGATTTAAAATTTCTATATAACGATGACGTGTCAATTTGATTCTCTAACAACAATAATGAATAACTATTATTTTCGATGAGGGGTAAATAAATTACGAAAAAAATATTATTTTCAAAGAAAAAAATTATTATATTCATTATTCCGTGGTAGTGTTTAAATTATTTATAATATAATTTTGAAAAGATAACTTATTGCTCAAACAATTAAAATAATAATAACATTCAAATAAAAATATAATATTATTACTCTACGTTAAAGTACTATGACAATAGGTTTGTCCTTTGATTATTAATAATTAATCTTTGATATATCACTTTTTATGTATAACATTGTATATGAATATTTGTATTATATAGTATGATTAAAAAATATATTTTTTAAACTTTTGACGTGGCAATAAGTCTCGAGTTTTATTATACGATCCACTCACATGAATTAATTATGTAACTAACTTTAAATCGTTGTTTAATTTAACATTGTACATACATGAGCATTGTGTTAGGAACCTTATTTTGCCTAGGTCTTGAAGCATCCTTGGCCACAAATCCACGACCACCCTCACGACGAATTATCTTCCTTCTACATGGGGAGCATGATCCACGATCCAAAAATGAGCTCCATCTAGTAGATTGACGTTCCTCCTCCTACGTCGGGGTAGGAGTATGTTCGTCCCCACATCCCCCAAAAAATATTTCTTTGTAGTGTGGGATTTCTTCTAATCTAATATCAGTTTAGGCTTGGGGACCAATTTTGCATATCAAATTGACCTTTCCTGTATAAGCTTATTGGGAGTTTGGAAACATTGAGAGGTGAAGAGGGGGAGGTAATGTTTTTCCTTTCCTTACACAATTAATTGAATGATGAATTAAATCAACAATACAATATACATTAGCATATCATAACAAATGAGAAGCATGCTCAAGTAACTAACACATAGAGGAGCAACACATAGAGAACAAGACACAAAAGCAACACATAAACCACGAGAACACTAGATATTAGGTGGAAACACTTTTG
This sequence comes from Pinus albicaulis, assembly GCA_034641835.2. NCBI lineage: Eukaryota > Viridiplantae > Streptophyta > Pinopsida > Pinales > Pinaceae > Pinus > Pinus albicaulis. The sequence continues at coordinate 846,988,326 of CM076577.1, read as the reverse complement.
GGAGAAAAACCACCATAGACTTTGTCTTGTTTTTGCTTCTTCCTATTAAAATATTTCTCTCACATAATTCACTCGCCACCACCAGTGTGCAAGCCCGACTTGCGACGCATGTAAGAAACCAATCGATATAAGATTGTACCTGATGGAAGCCACCACTTCCTCAATTATACGCAAGCCCCAGCCTACTGTAGGCCCTAACCTCCAATAGTTTCCTAAGCCACCACATGGGGGAGGCCACCACTCTCAATTTCTTCGTCCACAACCTAAAGGAAGCAAACACTCCTTGAATCAGCAAGCCTTAACCATCAACAAGCAAACACTCCTTGAATCAGCAAGCCTTAGCCATCAAGATCTTGTGGACCACATTTCATACATTTTCAAACTGGGGCCCACTATCGATGAACAAACACTGTAGGTCATGTTTCACAACTTTCAAACTGGACCCACTTATAACTCTCTTAGCTCCGTATGAAACAAATCTGTACAATACAATCCTATTCCACACTAACAAATTTCTTGAGTACATCAAAAAAATAAAACCCCTCTTACTTAACCATACATCGAAAAAAATTATGCTAACAATATAGAATGCAAGGAAGCTACATCTGCATACAAACCAATGAATACTAGCGCTAGAAACATTCTCCCTACAAAATCATTATCAATAATATGAAATATACAATAGCTACACCAACATTGTGATATCCATAGAAGAGATACTACACTCATCCATTCATGTAACTCTATCAATCAAAACCTCATGCAATATTTGTTACAATTGGGCCTGCAACATAAACATAAAATGTAGCAATTTGATCTATTATCAAATGTCCCTACAATAGTAGGTACAACAATATTATGTTATCCAAATCAGCAAGAACATAATACTAGCATAAACATATAAAATTTAATCATCTACTCTCCTTAATCACTCTCAACATCTTTGCATAATCGCCTTAGACTTGATCTCTGATTTGCACTCTACATTGTTGTACCTCACATTTTCACACCATCTAACCCATTCTTTTACACATTCTAGAATTTTATAATAAAATAACCATGCAACCATTTCATTCCTTTACATCTCATTGCTTTGTACCAAATTAGTGGAGATCGGTTCAAATCTTCAAAGACCATTTGAAATCGCCTCCATCACCACCCAAAACATTGGGAAAATATTCTAGGAAAGGCCTGTGGTATTTTGTGTGTGTGCATAAATCACGTTTTTCACCTACATGTAGTGTTACAAGGACATAAGGGAAAGGAAAAGTAGATTTTGACAGGAATATAAATGCAACACCGTTATGCTTTGAATTCTCAAATATCGTTATGCTTTGAATTCTCAAATATCTTCAACCAATATCTACAATTACCTGCAACACCACTTCCTCAGACATGCTTACAACCCGTGTACACCCCCAGATCATATGAACATATCTTCCACACCCCTTACAATATCTCATTAGCAATTGGCAACAATATTCATCTGGAAGAATCTCCATGGTTGGCACCAGTTCCAACACCGTGCTACCAAGAATATTCCCCTTTCGCATGAATGGAAACCTATAACCACAACACCAATATTATCTTTCCTAACTAGATGGCTCATTTTCCACTGGTGATTGGTCAAATTATCCCCCTTTAACATTAATGGAAAAGGGTGACCAAATCTTTCTGAATCACCATGTTGAAGCCAATGAATAATGTTGATACTAAATTTATTTGGATGAAATATTATCAGCTACAATACTTGCAAATAGACACTAGCAACCAAAGAAATTAGTTTCTCATGCTTGTGGCTTATGCTACAATGGAACATCAAATCAACTATTCCAACACCATGACCTTCCTCTTGTTGAACATGCTCCCATGAAAATGTATTATGTTGTCCACATCGAACCCTTCAAGATTGTTATTCAATAAATTTCCATATTCTTGTTGTCCATGAAGCCTCCTTGCAACATACAAGAGATGACATCCCCTATACCAAGGTCTTCTCACAACCCATAACCAATGATAAAAAATGCTAGTATAGAGATTCATAATAAGAGTACAGGGGTTAGTTTATGAAATGGAGGCCCATAAAAACGACATTGAAAAGTACATACATCGAAGAAACAAATTGTATTCCCTTTGTACAAGCATAGAAAATGACTCTCATGACTGTCAACCAATAGAACAAATGATGAAAGAAGCAATGATACATGGATAGGTCTTGCACACAACATTGCATACATGGCTGAGATAAGTGACTCACTGATATGCATTCCAAAACACATACTCTCTCCTATGCATGATTGATGAAAGGGTTTCTTAACCAATTTTTGAAATGATGAAGGATTACATATAAGGTTGATTTACATTCATTTTCATCCATTATTACAATATGTGCATCTGCTACAAGAATTAGCGAAAGGAAAAACTAGCATGTAACCCATGAAATAATAATTCATGCATAGCTTCCCTTGATCTCGTTTACCTTATACTCTCTTGTTGATCCTGTAGACCTATTTGTGCTTGTAAGCTCCTGGACATACCAGGCTAGAGTTACGACTCGTACTCATTTCTTCTCATTTTACTGGAATTTTCTTCTCTTGATATCATGTAGACCTCACACTCTTCTCATCACACATCCCTTTAACACGTAGACATTGTTTGGGGTTCTAATTTGTTTGGAAATCACTCTCTTTGACCCTTATTTTTAAATGCTACAACCTTTGGAGTTGAAAATAAATTCCTTTACTCCATTGACTATTTAGATTATGCTTAATATATTATGCTTCATTCCTTCTAGTAGCAACACATCAATTGCATTATTCTTTATGTCACGAAGAATAGCCCTACCTTCACCCAACACCTTAGAAGTTGTATTATCTCCAAGAATAACATGGCCATATTTGGTCTTCTACATGAAGAGGAATATGGTCTCATCCCCTAACATATGATGGGAAAAACCACTATCTATATACCATATTTCATCATAATTTAAAGTATATAGAGAAATATCACACTTTACTTATTGTTACTCCTTCTTACACACTTTGATAATATATTTGTTGGCATGTGCATTCTATTTTGGCCTTTTGCTAGGCCTAGTCTAGATAATTTGGTTATTTTCATTTATTTTCATTGAAATGTTAGACAAATGATCATATCTAGCCATGTCACCAAGGTTGTCACAAGTGAAACACCTCACATGACCAAGATATTAGGAAAGAGGGTGATATCTTCCACTCCTCACATAAAATCTATGTCTTGGATTGGTCATGATTCTACCTGATGGACTAGATCTACAATCAACTTCCTTGTGGTGAAATATATTACATGGAAAATAATTACCATAAAGTGACTTGTATACCTAATGGATATTTATCTCCTTTCCCACCCAAAAAATTGCATACTTTTCTTATTATATATGTACATTATGATTCTATGACTCCCTACATCATGTCTAAAATTATGACAGATGTAGTACTTGATCTTATTCATCAAAGGAGCGAAGGTATTGATGCTTATCATTTGAAACCCATTATATTTACTATAATATTTTCTTAGATTGAATGGTATTATAGTCATAGATTATCCTATAGGTTCTCTTCTTTATTGCTACTAGATCTACTTCCTATTTTCTCTTTTTCTACTCAAATTGGTGCCATTATATTCTACAAGCATCTTAGGTGTTCCATCATTTTTTCTATGTTCATGTGAACTAGACTCTCCCCTCTAAAAACCAAGACAATATTTGAAGAAGGGAGATATTTGGTTGCTCAGGATGTTTTCCAAAACTTTGGTTCTCTTCTCCTCTTTCAGCTAATTGTATTTGTGTTCTATTTGCATCCTCATGTAGACCACTTCAACCCTTATCTTATCAACTCAACCCTATCTTTCTTTTCGATGATTGGCCATCACATCTTCAAATATATTTACTTATTATAATTGTATCTGTAAAATAATGATTTCCTCTTTGCGCTCAACCTCCTTGTCATAAAAAAGATGCAATGATTTTTCTTGATCTCTAAGCACATTTATTAGCCTACTTAATTCAATAGTTAGTTTATCAATTACAACCATGGTTGACTCACGTTCAACATTAAGAACCACTACATCTTCATCTTAATTATTCATATATAAATGGTTTTATTTAGAACCATGTAATTTATAACTAAAAAATAACTCATCAAGATTTTTACCTTCATATCTACTTCATTGCATCACGTCTATTTCTCCAACACCTTAATTTATCTATTTTGTTCTCTTGATGGTTTACTAGTCCATTCAAACTAGCAGGATGGATCTCATTGGGATGAGACTTTGTCTTTTGAGATCCCTTTTTTTTCTTCCTTCTTTTATTCTTCTCTAAATCTCCATTGGTAAAACTATTGTCTCCTCCAAACAATATCTATAATCTATCCAATATGTCATGAGAATATTTCAGATCTATTATCTTATCTACATCCACATTGTCAATATTGTCATATATCATGCATTTGGCTTGAGAATTCAACTATTATATCTTTGCTAAGAGAGGATCCTTACTATAACCTTCACATAAAATATTCCAAGCATAAGACCAATAAGATGAAAATTTTTATTTAACCTTTTCTTTCCATACCTCATAATTTACAACATCGAGGAGAGACACTACATGATGACCCATCAAGAAAAATAAAAATCAAATTTTACCCAAATTTACTTTCTGTCTGTAAATTTGCGCCTGAAAGGACTTGCTCTGATACCAAATTTTGGGATTTTGATAGTACTAAGAGAGGGGGATATTCATAATAGTAATACCTGCATTAGTATTGTGTTTAATGGATCACTCATTATAACTTTTTCCTTTTCTTAAATAATTAAATGAATCATGAATTAAATGAGAAACATAATATACATTAGTAGATCAAAACATATGAGATGCATGTACATGTAACCATGAGAGGAAAAACACATTGATTATAAGACACATAAGAAACACATAAACCATGAGAAAAACAGATATTAGGTGGAAAACCTTCTAGGAGAAAAAGCACCATGTGCTTGGTATCATTCTTCTTTTAATATTAAAATCTTCTTCATACATCATTCACTAGACACCACCAATGTGCAAGCCCCAACTTACATTGCGTTTGATAAACCTCTCACTCAAGGGTTCTACTTGATGGAAGTCATGACTTTCCAAACTATATACATGCCCCAAATTTTTTCATCGCCCAAATTCCTATAGTTTCCCAAGCCATCACCTAGGCAAAGCCACTACTCCAAATTTATCAGCCGACAAGTTGAAGGAATCCACCACTCCCCAAATCAATAAGCTGCTACTTTCTGGTAAGCCACCACTTTCCCATTGAAGGTTGTAAACTTGAAGCTCTTATGAACCAAATTTCATACATTCTCAAACTAGAGTCCACTAATTCTAGCAAACATTGCAGGCCATGTTTCAAAATTTTCAGACTGGACCCACTTATAAATCTCTCATTTCAGTATCAAGCTTCTTTGCGACATAATCCTCTACTTCACTAACAAATATTCTCAATAAAATTAACACACAAAACCCCTATTTCTAAACCATACATCACACAACAATATTATGCTAGCAATATAAACTATACAACGACTACACTGACATTCTGATCTCCATAACAAAAACACAACATAGTCATTCTTCTAGCTCTCTCCCTTAAAATATCATGCAATACTTGTCAGAATTCAACTTTCAACGTAAACAAACAATGCAACCATCTGATCATTTATCAAATGTCCCTACAACAAATACTACCATAAGGCTATGTTCCCCATATTTGCAGCAACATAATACTAGAAATGGCATACAAGATTTGATCATCTACTCTCCTCAATCGCTTTTAACATATTTACACTATTTCTTCATATCTAATCTATAATAGACACTCTCCATTTTTTTCCCCTACATTCTCGCACCATATAACCCCCACCTTTGAACATTTTGGAATTATGTCATAGAAGAAGCATTAAATCATTTCATTTCATTAAATATCACCATTTTTAATCAAATCAATGGATATCAATTCAAATCTTCAAATACCATTCCAAATCAACTCCAACACCATCAAAAACCCTCATTAAATATTGTGGGAGAAGCATATGTAATTTTTTGTGTGCACAAAAATCATGTTTTTCACCTATAGGTAGTGTTCTATGAACATGAGGGAAAGACAAAATAGATTTTCATGGGCATATAAAAGGCATAGATTCTAGAACTATTGTTTTCATGAGGAATCAAGCTAGAGAAAATGTTATTATGCTTGAAAAACTCATAATTTTCAACCCATATATGTAGTTAAATACAACAACAATTACCCGGACAACTCCGAAACTTGTATACACACCCATAGCATATGAACACACTGTCCAAACCATGGCGAAGTTCTCCTTATCAGTTGACGTCAATGCCAATTATTTGACTCTCCATGGTTGACATCAATGTCAACACCATGCTGCCAGCATAGCCTAGAAATGAAATTTGTAATCACAATGCAATTTATTTGTTTTCTTTCAATATCATAACATAATATGGAAGAGGATGAGGGTTGTTGTAAAATTATATAAAGTTTTAGTATGAAATTCAATAATGTCACAATGGAAATGGTTGGCGTATTAGGATTTAAACCAAGAAATTTCTTAGTAGAAAATTCCATCTTATTGTGTACCCGAATTGATTTGTTCATTTTATGGAATTGCATTTTCTTTATAAAAATGTTGTAGGGCATTATGGTCATATTTTGAGTTCATTCCCGTGATTCCTTTTTTAGGAAAATGATTTCCTAATAGTCAAACAATATTCAATATCACATGTTGTTACCTCTAAATGGAGTTTGGAATTGAGGAATTTCCAACATAGCTCTCTATGGTTACCCTAGAAATTCATGTGATTTCCATGACAGTATCCATATAAAAGAAATACTTCCTCACACATGAATCCATGAAATCCATGAAAACCAATTTTAAATGCCCAATAGAAGATGAGTTAATACACGAAGAATGTCGGATGTAGATGAAAATCTTACTTTGCTGAAAAAAATTAATTGAATATGTAAAATTTTACATTCTTTTGAATAGAAAGGGTTAGACTAGAGAGTTGCGAATAATTAGGAAATTCTTAAAACACACCCACAATATAGAAATGTAATCAAAACTATAAATTAGCATTAGTACCCAAAGAAAATTTGCAAGGAAAGTAAGTGGTAAGATTCTATTTAGTAGAGTTCATAACTTAGCAAGTTGCATCAAAAGTACATATATGAAGGAATATACCATTGAATTTGTCTACTACATCAAATACTACTCCTTTGTCACTCCTCTAAAAGAGTCAAGTGTATGACTATCAATGCATCAATCGTGTATAAAAAACATTCAACGTTAATAAAAAAGGAAATGATACTTCAAACTATCTTCTACTTTGTCATGGATACCTAGATAGTAGAAAGATTAAGAGAAATTAATAAGAAATTAAATCAAAATATTTTATTTCGGTTGTTCTCGAAATATCTTGAAATGTTACCATAGCATGTAGAGAGTTTCTACAATTAAATTGGGAACTTTTCCTACTACATGATAACACACATTGATAATTTGGATAATCATATTGAATGGTCTTTGCACGTTCCAGTTTTATTAGGAATGGTAGGAATCTAATTCATTAGAAACAATATAGATACTTTTGAACTAAAGCCTATTTATTTCTTTTAGTTTGACTAGGATAGGGGATTGATCCACTATCACCACTTGTAGAATCCATAGATTTGTATGGCTTATTACGTATATTCATTTCCAATAATTTATCTCCACTGATAAGTGTTGGACATGTGTTATATTCTTTGCATGAGTAGTATCCTGTGTTGTATGTTGCATAGGGTGTAACACTCATGGAAAATAATTTTGGAGTGGTTTTGTTCATTTATTTTGGTGGTTATTAGCACACGATTTTGGTTAGAAGTGATTTTTGGCATATGGTTGTTTTTCCCATGGTTTTGTAGTTTCACTTAAAGAACTATCAATGTATTCTCATCACTATAAAATATATTGTTGGTTCATGGTTGCAGGAAGATGTATATTATATTATAATATTTTAGAGACATATATATATATATATATATATATATATATATATATATATATGAAAAATCTTATTGATTTTCCCATTTTTGGGTTTCCAGAATAAAATCTCCTTATTAATGTGTATGTTTTCCATTTCATATTTTCTATTTTTTAAAGGCTGTATTTGCAAAAACTGATTATACAATGTTTCTTAGCTACCATAATTGTCATAATTGGCCAATCTTCCACATTCATATGAATTTTAGACATAGGGGATTGATACATTGATAAGAGTTGGAAAATATTCCCATTCATAAGAATTTTATACATGGGGAACAATAATTTGATAGCCCAACATTAGTATACACCTTGGTATGTCTTTTCATGGAATTTGTTAGAAAATTATATATTATAGAGCGATGAAACACATAAAATATGTGGAAAACACAAACACACAAAACACATCAAACCAGAGAGACACAGTTATACATGGCTCACCCAGTTTGGGCTACGTCCACCCTAAACAACCATTCCTTCCTTTCCATTTTCCAGCAAAATGAAGAGACACAACCTACAATAGATCCACTGTAATATCCTCTGTTCTCTCTCTCACAGTCTCCCTATCTGTTTCTCGCTCTGAGACTACACATACAATACATAGCCGCAATACAATACCCTCATACAAGCAAGGGGTCTCATTCTAGGGAAAAAAACCCTAAACTAAACATAAATTCTACCGTCAGATCATCCACCTAATGACCATCCCAGATTGACTAGAAATTACTATACTTTTACAAGGAAATTTTACATATGTTTTTAGCTTTGGGGGCACTGCCCCCAAAACCCCCCGCTGGGCTGGGGGGGGGGGGGGGGGGAGGGGGCTCCATAAATTTGCAGCTGCCCCCCTTGGACCCTGTAGGTAGCATTTACTTACGAGAGGCATTGCTGCCCCATTAAGGTATAGGGATCCAACGCTGTGATACAAAATAAACAAGATAATCAGGCTCCACACCCAACAATATCCCACTTGGAGAGTGATTGTAGAAACTCCACCACTGCTTCATTTGCTGGACAATGACTCCAATTTGGATCTATTTGTTTCTCATCTTCATCATCATAATTGAAGACCAATTGAAACTGAGCATATTCTCAGTTTCTCCCTCGTTACAACTTTTGTTAGCATATCTGCAGGATTCTGGCTAGTGTGTATCTTTTCTAGTTTCAACTGTCTATCTTCCAATACTGACCGTATCAAATGGTACTTGAGCTGTATGTGTTTAGTCCTAGAATGAGATGTTGAGTTCTTTTCAAGATGAATGGCACTTTGGCTATCACTGTATAACGTGCCCATATCATGGTTCTTACCCATTTCATCCATAAACATTTGTAACCAAGTCATTTCTTTAGTAGCCTCTGTAGGAGCAACATACTCTACTTCTGTTGTTTAAAGTGCAACAAGACTTTGGATTTTTGAAACCCAACTAACAGTTGTTCCACCTACAGTAAATACATATCCTGTAGTGCTTGTCCTATTATCTCTGTCACTTACCATATCTGCATCAACATATCCCTGTAGAGCAATTTTTGCACCACCAAAGCATAATGCTTGATTTGTGGTACCTCTCAAATATATGAGAATCCATTTTACTGCCATCCGATGTTCTTTTCCTGGATTTCTCATGTACCTACTTACAACTTCGACTGCATGTGCAATATTAGGCCTCCTGCAGACCATTGCATACATTAAGCTTCCAACTACTGATGCATATGTAACTTTAGACATATAATCCATTTCTTCTTCGGTCTTGGTGTACATCTCCTTACTAAGTTTGAAATGGCTAGCAAAAGGTGTACTAACTAGTTTTTCATTCCTCATAATAAATCTTTTCAACACATTTTGTATGTACTCATTCCGAGACAGTGTTAATTTGCAATTTTCCCTCTCTCTAGTTATTCTCATACGAAGGATTTGTTTTGCAACTCCCAAATCCTTCATTACAAATGAATTTGCCCATTTTCTTTTGAGCACATTTATTTCTTGCATGTTAGACCCTGCAACAAGCATGTCATCTACATACAATATCAATATAATATAACTTCCATCATTTTTCTTTTTCAGATAAAGACAATGATCAGAGTGACATTTAGTATAATCTTGTTCAGACATAAAATTGTCAAATTTTAGAGACCACTACCTTGGAGCCTGTTATAATCCATACAAGCTCTTCTTTAACCTACACACTAATTTTTCCTTCCCTTTGACCTCATATCCTTCTGGTTGCTGCATATAGATATCTTCCTCCAAATCTCCATGGAGAAATGTTGTGTTTAGATCTAATTGTTCAAGATGCAAATCTTCCACTGCTACAAGACTTAAAAATAGTTCTGATTGAATTCATCCTAACAACAGGGGAAAATATTTCATCAAAATCAATACCTTTCTTTTGTGCAAACCCCTTCACCACAAGTCTAGCTTTGTGCCTCTGTTTTCCTCCATATACTTCCTTCAGCCTATAAACGCATTTATTCTACAATATTGTTTTACCTGAAGGAAACCTGACTAAGTCCCAAGTCTAGTTATGTATTAGGGAGTCCATCTCTTCTTCCATGGCTAGCTCCCACTTCTTCTTGGTTTCAACCTGCATTGCTTCTTCATAACATTCGGGTTCACCAGAATCGTTCAAAAATAAATAATATAATGAAGGAGAGTATCGTTCAGGGGGTCTACTTATCCTGGTAGATCTTCTGACACCACTTTTAGGTGTTTGAGGTGCCTGTTCCTATTGTGGTGGTTGTTGTTGATTATTATCATTTTCAGACACCTTTACTTTTTCTGTGATCTCATCAAGAACTGTGTATTCTTTGTTTTCATTTTCTTATTTCTTTTCATGAAACTGATTCTTATACAAGACCTTTTCATTGAATATTACATCTCTGCTCCTAATGATTTTGTGATTTTCATAATCATATAAGCGATAACCAAAATCATTAACACCATTTCCAATAAAGTTACATTTCTTTAATGTTTCCTCAAGCTTTATTCTCTTTTATTTATGAATATGGACAAAGGCCTCACAGCCAAAAGGCTTTAAAAAATAGTAGTTTACCTTTTTACCTGTCCATGCTTCCTCTGGAATACCACCATCCAAGGAAATTGAAGGCTCTCTGTTTATTAGATAAACAATAGTATCTACAACATCTGCCCAAAATCATAAAGGCAATCCTGCATGTAATGTCATGCACATTGCATGCTCCATGATTGTTCTGTTCATCCTTTCCAACCCACCATTTTCTTGTGGTGTTCCTGGTACTGTCTTCTCTCTGTGAATTCCATGCTATGAACAGTACCTATCAAACTCTTTGCTACAATATTCACCTTCATTGTCTGATCTGAAACACTTCAACTTCTTTTATGTCTCAATATCAACCAAAGCTTTCCATTTCTTGAAAGTATCAAATACATCAGATTTATTCTGAATAAAATAAATCCAATTTTATCTAGTTTCATCATCAATAAAAGTAACATAATAACGAGAGCCACCGAGAGATGAGACCTAAGCAGGTACCTATACATATGTATGGACAAGCTCTAACTTTTCTCTCTTATTTTATTTCCCAACTTTCATAAATCTGACTCTCTTCTATTTTCCATACATACAATTCTCACAGAAATCCATACCAACATTCTTCAAACTTGGCAACAAATTTCTTGAGTGAAGAATATTCATGCCCTTATCTCTCATGTGTCTGAATCTATGATGCTATAATGCTGCATCTGCTCCTTTGGAATTTAAAGCATTAATAGAGTTATAAATACCATTGCATAAATACAATGTACAAACCTTTTTGCCTTTTTCTATTACAAGGGCTCCTTTGGTGACCTTCCAAGTCTTCTCTATGAAATTTGTCACAAAACCTTCACCGCCTAACTTCCCTATTAAAATTAGATTTTTCTTTAGATATATAACATTCCTTACCTCCTTTAATAGTCATTGGTTTCCATTCTATTGTTTTACAAGAACTTTACCCATTCCGAAAATTTTACGGGGTTTATCATCACCCAAACAAACTTGTCCAAAATCTCCTTGAACATAGTCATGGAAATATTTCTTATCATGTGTGGCATGGAACGAGGTCCCTGAATCTACCACCCAGGAATCAATAACATTTTCGAAAGAAAGAATCCAAGCATCTTGTAACACATCACCTATCACATTTTCTTCAGGACTATTTTCTTGATGTGCGTCTCCTTATTTTCCCTTCCGAGATCTATAGTCTTTCTTCAAGTGTCCTTTCTTTCCGCATTTCCAACACAATATCCTCGATCTGGACTTAGATCTGCCTTTCCCTGATTTACTCCGATATCCATAACTCTTTCCTCTTTCCATTTTTCTTCCCCTAGACTTTGCATTGAAAGAATTACTCGATGTCTCACCAGAGCTTTTCCATCGCATTTCCTTGCTATGGATAGCACCGACAACATCATCAAACTTTAAAGTACTAGATCCAGAGATAGAGTTACTAATGGCCATAACTAAACCATTCCAGCTTTCTGGTAATCAGCACAGAAATAAAAGAGCCCTAACTTCATCATCAAATTTTACCCCTACAGAACTTAACTGACTGCTAACTGTATTAAAATAATTTAAATAGTCAACAACATATCCACCTTTCGACATCTTCATATTAAATAATTGTTTCATAAGAAATACCTTGTTTGAGGACCAAGGTTTTTCATATAGTTTCGCTAATGCCTTAATCAAAACATCTATTGTTATTTCCTTCAAAATATTGAAGGCTACCGACACTACGAGGGACAACCGTACTGTTCCAAATGCCTTTCTATCAAGAATCCCCCATTCCACGTCTGTCATAGTCATCAGCTTCTTTGTTTTTCCACTCAATAGTAGGTACAGATATTTCTGATATAGATAATATTCCATCTGCATATTCCACACTGGGAAGTTTTAGCCGTTAAATTTCTCAACCTAAAATTTACCATATTCCACCATTGCTCCCACTCGAACTAGGAACCCTTATTTCCTGCGAGTTTATTAGCCAAATAGATCTGCGACTCTGATACCAGTTGTTAGAAAATTATATATTATAGAGCAATGCAACACATAAAATATGCAGAAAACACAAACACATAAAACACATAAAACTAGATAGACACACATATATGTGGTTCACCCAGTTTGGGCTACATCCACCTTGAATAGCCAGTCCTTCCTTTCTATTATCCAATAAAATGAAGAGACACAACCTACAATAGATCCTCTATAATATTATCTGTTCTCTCTCATAGTCTCCCTATATTTTTCTTGCTCTGAGAATACACATAAAATACACAGCCGCAATACAATACCCTCATACAAGTGGAGGTTTTCCTTCTAGGGAAAAAAAACCTAAAATAAACATAAATTCCACCATTAGATCATTCGTCTAATGAATGGCCCAAATTGACTAAAAATTACTATACTTTTACAAGGAAATTTTACATCTGATTTTAGCTTCGGGGGCACTGCCCCCCAAATCCCCCGCTCAAGGGGGGGGGCTCCATAAAGTCGCAGCCACGCCACCCTGGACCCCCCAGGCAGCGTTTAACTACGGGCGGCGTTGCCGCCCCATTAAGTTACAGGGGTCTAACATTGTGATACAAAATAAACAAGATAATCAAGCTCCACACCCAACAAAATTTACATAGTCCTTAATGAAGATTGGAACAATTTCTATTGGGTTCAATGATAAAAATTACTTTGCATGGCTATACATTGAGTACAGGTTCTTATTTATTCACTTTGAAATTAAACTTTCCTCTTTCTATCCCTATGTCTCTACGAGCTTCAAGGGCATGCATAGTTCTGGTTGGAAAGGGAAAGATTCATACGAGTAAAATATTTCCAACGAAATGAGAAAATAATTACTGTTTAAGATACAAAATTCTTAAGTATAAGGCACCATAGAAGATTTATTTTAATAGATTATTTGATTTGATTTAAACTTCGATTTATCTTAGTTTGCATAATGTTTTCTTGGTTATCGAATGTAACTCTTGCTATGAATGCATAAGATTGTTCCCCAATCTTCAAAAAAAAAACATTGTGGGTTGTCAAACATGTAAATTTATTGTATGGTGAACCATTAACCCTTGAAAAATCAATGAATATAAAAATTACAAATAATAATATAAAATTTAGAAATCAAAATTAATCATTTTCGATAAAACGTATCAAAATTTGAAAACACCACATGTTGCATTATTTAGAAATTTCTTCGTGTATTTTATATCTAGCTATTGAACATTTGTGCTTCCAAAACTGGAACATTATATATGTTAAATCTCTACAAGAAAATAGTTATTAATCCTAAGCCTTTAAAATAAAACTTGTAAAAATGTTGTAGCACCAAGAATTCTAAGAAAATATGATCATAATGCAAGAACACTAAAAAAATTCAACTTGCAAAATAAAGTACAATAATTTCCAAAATTGTATCCAAGGTTTCTCTACCAACCATTTTTTAAATCGTAACCTATTCACTAATGACCTTCCCGTTAGTGGGCTATTAGGTTCAGTATGTGTCCCACGAGATTTTATCACCAAAAACTACATGAAATATATATATTTTCTTATCCTATTTATGGGTATACTAGAAGCAACTTGTTACATGTGAACCGACTATAGAACTGAGTTATGTCGGTTCTCCTATAATAGAAATTGGTTGTTTGTGGTTAACGATTGGGAAAATACTATACTAAATACCAAATTCATACTCTCCTACAGTATAGTCGGAGTCTAAATGTTAGTCGGAGTCAAAACCAAAACCACAATTACAATGCACAGTTGTCTCTAACCAAAAAGAAATTTTGCATATTTCCATGTGAGCTTCCTCTACATTGTTTCTTTCACATTAATAAAACCAAAATAAACTAATAACCTTGTTGAAAATAGTCATGTACCTAGAATCCGTTCCTCAAATACACCACATATATAATCACTTCCTATCGAGGAAGCGAGGACCTTTGTATATCTGCACATATTTGGAAGAAACTGTCGAATAATTTTGGAGAAATATCCTCGAATAAATCAAATCAGAATTCTGGTGACTAAAGAGATATTCAAGTTTTGATGCCACCAAAATACAAGGAATATAAATTTATCCTACAGTTATATCATTTTAACTCTCTCAAGGATTACAAGAAGTATTAAATCATGTGCAAGATTTGATTGCAAAAATGCAATAATGATAACTCTAATTTGTTATTCCATGGTTTCAATTCAGCATAGGAGCCCTTTAAATTATTCGATTGAAATAAATTGTATATGATATAATTCAAATACATATTAAGGGATGAAATAGCCCAAATGAACATATTGTAAGAAAAATAATGACGTCAAATAAATGCAGTTAATCTCAGAAATGCATTCACCTTTCATGGATTAGAGGGTGAAATTGAAATACATATCAAGTGATTAAATTTCCTAAGATTAATAAATATATTAGAGGAGAACAATTGTGATACAAAATACGTTGTTAAATTCATAAGTGCATTGACACTTTATCTATTTAAAGGTTGAAAATATTAGTTGGAATAAGTTTCTACAGTAAGAAAGAAAACATCTATTATCTTTGTTGGAAACTAAACCTTTAACGACATTCCTGATGTACCTTCCTACGTATTGTAGGGCTAAAATGCCTTTGGCTACAAACGCAGGGGTTACCTTCTCTTCCTAGTATACAACTATGTCCAAATTACTTATTCCTTGTTATCTTTAATGTTTGTCAAACCTTATCAATAAAACTTCTTGTATACAAGACGAACATCATAAAATAGTTACATAAAGACCATACAATATTTATGTAAACTTGTTTGTAAAAACATACGAAGTAATCACACAAACTAGTAACCACTAACTTCTTTAATCATTCTTTTCATACTTTGGGAAGGATTCCTACCAAATACTTCTCTACAAGATCTAATGCACCATAACACTAGAAAAAACTCTTCAAATATAAAAAAACACACTACGTGTAAGAAGATATTGGAGCCAACAAACTATCATATCATATATCTGCAAAGTTGAATGTTTTTGGGGATTCAAATCTAATTCAATCAACATGTAGTGCCATATTTTAGTTCACTAGATTATATAATAAAATAACCTTGATAACTCCATATGGCACATAAATTATTCTGTGAGGACCTCATGTCAAGACTTTGATTACTTTACTATTATTATTATAAGCGGATGTGATGCTGATTTTGATGTACCAAATTTAAGATATGATTGGTTGTGATGATTACCGCGATGTACCTATATGATGATTATGTGTAATCATGATTATGGTTACATTATAGGTTTCCACATTTATATATTATGATGAAAAGTTACTTGATTTCAGTTAGTGTTATGTTGAATATTATGTTACACTTAGTCCTCATGATTTTGATATTGATCTTCTAACATGTTTATATATACCAATGACTAATCGTATGAAATTATGTTAGTGATTAATATATGAGTGTAGGAGGAAGACACAAGGAGGGACATCCATGTGATGAGTCAATGACCTTTGGTTTGATTGATTTCATATTATTGATACTATAATTTAATGTTTAAACAATATCATACTATGATTTCTAATGTCATATTAGTGGTTGCGGGAATATGCTAGCTTCTTAGCTATATGAATCACACATGGGTGGTCGGCCTATATAGGAAAGATAAATTTCATAAGAGTGTTGGTACACCATCCATGATTCCACTAGATAGCACTCCTACTACAACTTGGCTTTGAAGGTATTGGGATGCCTTTACCATGAAGGTCACAATGCTATGAGGGAGGACCATATTTTTGGTTGTACATGAGGATTTAATAATGGTTTTAAATAACTGTAGATTCCTTGATCCTTAAAAATATTAGTCTCAGATAGAGGTAAACGCAGGACATGATAATAGTCTCCATTGTCATTCCCATTTTTTCTTCCTTAGTCACAAACGTTTGAAGGGAAAGTGGCATAGCACCCTTGGAACTTTGAGAGGAAGTTACCAAAGCGAATAACCAAATTGGCACCCTTGGCTTCAACAAAATCTAGAAGGTAAATGATTGTTTATGCTCATGCATTTATAATGATTAAAACGTTTTATTGATGTCAAATATGGTCAAAATGAAAGGATAAGCTTTAGAAATAGATGACCCATTTAAATTCATTTTTGGTGATAGGTTTCATGCTTCCAAACTCTTTATATTTGAAGAGGAATGAATTTCTGGATGCATATGTCCCCTGCTAAAATTGGCCTCAAGCCGACCCCTCCCATAAAGTCTAACTGAATCTAGATTTAAGGGATGATTAGAAAAAAAAATTCCCCAATACCCCCACCACATACCCCCACCCCCCAACTTGTTTAGTATAAATATTCCACTTGTGTGGCTCATTTTGATCACCAACTTGGACATTAAGAAAGAAACAAGATCCGTGATAGACCATAGGAGATCCAGGATGAGGGAGAAGAGGGATGAACTAAGGTGTAGATTTCATTAAAGAGACTATTGAGACAAGGAGTCGAGGAGAAAAGTTGACTATGGGAAGTATTCAGATAGTGATGAAATGAGGAGTAGAGGGATGATTTTGGAAGACTATAGAGTTTCTAAGGAATGACTGCAAAGGTAATTGTTTTGGATATTATTAGTCTATTGTAGGGATGAATTCTATTTTTTTACTCTTGATAGTTTTGGAGGAGGCTGAGCCCTAGTTTATATAGGACCTAGGCCTACAAGGCATCTAAAATGGAAGTGAAAACAAATTGGTGAATGATGTAAAGTCTAGAAAAAATTCTAGATAGTATAACTAATTGTTAAACTAGCAAGTCAAGTAGTGAGAAAAAGGGTGCAATATTGGGTACAATCTACCACATGGGAAAATATTCAATTTTCAGCCTAAATATTTACACTTGAATAGTGAACATCAAAGTACAAGACTGATCTGAGCTACAGAGGATTGATATTGTCATCTATTCAACATGTCGGAGTTTAAGCTGTTGTAAGTTTGTGCTTACATAGAATTGGTGTCCTCATCTTGTTGATAGGGTGGAACCTGTAATATTGTAAGTTCATACTTATATATTATTCATTCTCTCTCGGGTCATGGCCTATTAAATTGTAATAAATTGAAGACTGTTGGAAAAAATTCAAGTGGTTTTATCCTAGTCTAGGTTTCCACTTTAATCTTTGCATGCATTCATTCTGTGAATGGTTGACTGTGTGATGAGATTTGTATTTTAATGTTAATAATGTGAAAATATTTTAAATTTATGTGATATTGATTTACCCCCTCTCTTAGTATGACTGAGTATTTTCAATAATGTGTATTAGAGAAAGTTCCTTCAAGAACTAGTCACTTGAAGGAAGACCCCAGGAAGCACTAATGGATAGTTTCTCTTCATATAGATCTCTATTTTTTGAGGGAAAAAATATAAATTATGGTTAGTATGAGTGAAAAAAGATATAGAATCTCATGTATTTGACATTTGGAAAATTGTGGTGAATGGTTATAAAGCTACATAAACTCCTCTTATAGATCAAGTTGGGATAAGGTCTAGTGAACTAAATGAAAAATATATGCATGCCATTTTAAGTGGTTTATCAGAATTAGAGTCCATTAAAGTAATTAATTGTATATGAACCAATGATATATGGGATAAGCTTCAAATTATATATAGAGAACATGCAAATTTCTAGAAGGTAGCTTCAAAACTATCAAGGATAATTTGAAAGCTTGAAAATGAATTGCAAACAATATAGTGTTGATTAATTTATTCAAGTAGATGAAGTGGTTGATTCCTTAAAAGGAATTGTCAATACAACAGAAGAAAAAATCATGTTTAAAAAAAAATTGATGCCTCGCATTTTGATGCCAAAGTATTTTCCATGGAAGAATTAGATGAATTGGAGAATCTAACAATGGGAAAGCTTAATAGAATTCTCAGTACATATGAAAAAAGGACAGGAAGCTCATCACATAAGGAAGCAACATTTAATGTATCAAATAATTCAATAAAATGAATATTTGGTGGTTGGTACAGTGATTAATATGATATATAAATGGAATGATTACTTAGGAAACTAAAGAAAAGATCGGAATTCAAAGGTAAGTTACCTCTCATGTATTTTTGTTATGGAAATATAGGATATTTTGTTGCTAATTTTCCTTTCAGGAAAGATAGTGATGATGAAGAAGAGCCCAGTAAAAAGGTATTCATAAGAAAATATTTGGAAAAGAAAAATGTTTACTCTAGAGAGGATAGTTATTTTCTTGAAGAAGATGAATATTGTTTTTAGATGAAAAAAGATAAATCCTATTCCTGGACACAAATTTATAATCTAACCTAGATAAATAAAAGGAACAAAAGGAAAAAGAAGAAGAAGAATATGTTCACTATAGTAGATCTTGAAGGAGAAATCATTAATTCATTAGAAGAGATTGATCACCTTAGAAGGAAAAAAATAATACTATCCAAGGAACTCATCCTCCTGAAGATTGAAAAAGACGAAGAAAAAATAGTGCAAGAAATATTGAATAGTCAAACAAAAGAAAATGAAGAGAAATGTTATAATCTTGAATCATAAATTGCCTCATTAAGAAAAAAATTATATAATCTCAATAAAACCATGAAAATATATTAAACCTTGGGAACCATTCTCAATATTCAAATATCACCATATGCCAATACCTCTCTTGGTTATATAGGTGAGATGTCATAGAAAGAAGATGCGGGTCCTAAATCACCATAAAGTAAGGTTGTAGAAAATTCTGAAAGGTTGAGTCCTAGTAAAGGAAAGTAAGGAAATGGAGATGAGTGTGGAAACACTACTACACAGAGAAGCTATGTTTATGCTCTCGATGGCTCCATTGAGAATGCATGAAAAAATACTATAAGGGATGAAAACAAAAAAATAATTGAATGTAGTATAAAGCAGAACAATGTTAGAGGAAATTTTCCATTAAGGAAATCATAAACAGTTAGGTATCAAACTATTTTCCAGGTGATAATTTTGGAAATCAAGCAAGAGATTTTCAAGCCTATGTGAAAAATGATTATTAAGGAGGTTCACATGAAACCTATATAAATAAGTTTGTATCCAATGAAATCATATGCACTAATGGCTTGAATAACATAAATCATAACTCTTTTTCTACGCTATCCAAGGATAGTATAGAGTGTTACATACACAACAGTTTTGGACACATGGCTCAATACTATTGTAAAAAATCAAGAGAAGGTTTTTGGAAGAAAAAATGGGAAAATAAAGCCAATAGAAAAACATGCAATAGTTATGTACACTCAAAAGAATGAATGTCAATGGTACGTTGATAGTAGGTTCTCTAGAAACATGAGAAGAGATGAAAAACGAATTATTAATCTAAAACAAAAATGAAAGAAATGTCACTTTTGGAGACAATATATCTACTAGATTCACTGGAAAGGTATGGAAGTCCTTGATAATGGTAGGGGTAATACACAAAATGTTTTATACATTGAAGGACTCAAACATAATAGTCTAAGTTTTAACTAGATGTGCAATCAAGATTATGACCTCACTTTCCATGCTAAATAATGTGAAAAAAGGACGAATGATTTAGGAATATTAGTGGGAAGAGTGATAGGTAATATAGGGAATGTATATATTATTGATTAAATTAAAGGAGAAAAATTCTAAATTGGATAGATTGATGAAGGTTGGTTATGGCATAAAAGGTTAGGAAACTTGAAATTTGACCATTTGGTAAAAATGAATAGAGCATAGGTAGTGAGAGATATGCCCAAAATATTAAAACAAACAAGAATCATCTTTGAATCATGCAAACATGGGAAACATACAAGAGTGAGATTCAACTAAAAGAGTGCTTGGTATTAATACCACTAAATCATTTTCACACGGATCAATGTAGACCGACAAAAAAACCAACACTACAAGATGAAATGTACTTTATGCTATTTATAGATGACTATACAAGAATGATAAGGATTGAATTTATTAAATAAAAATTAAGAGCATTGAATACCATTAAATCATTGAAGGCCTTAATTGAAAATGAAAGTAATCCAAGAGTCAAATGTTTAAGATCATATGCGGGAGCTTAATTTACCTCAAATGGATTTCACACATTCTAGTTGCAAGAACTCCACAAAAAAATGTGGTTATTAGAAGCCCAATTTCCAGAGGAGTTTTGGAAGGAAGCAGTTGGAGTAGAAGTTTACTTATGAACACAGAAAAACCATGAGTTAACAAATATAAGGTACCATATGAAACATGGAAAGGAATGATAACATTCTATTCAATACTTCAGAATTTTTGGAAGAAAGTGTTACTTGAAGATAAATGATGATAAATTGCACAAATTTGACTCTACAAAAGATGGGGGAACCTTCATTGGATATTTAATAATAATAAAAGCTTACAAATGTTTCCATAAAATACTATGCTAGGTTGTCAAATATATTGATATGAGAATATATGAAGCATTGATATGAAAATAAGAAAAAAAAATGATAATTCGTAGGATACCATCTATATGGACCAAGACGAGATTACTACAAACGAAGAACAGGAACAAGAACAATCGTTTTCATCCAAGACAATAATCACATTTGTGCAAAAACATGACCCTAAAAAAAAAATTATTGTATATGTTAATGTAGGTATACAAACCCAAAGAGTATTTACCAATGCACTAGGAAAAGCCAATTTTATATTACTATTTGTAATAGAGCCATGAGATTTTGCACAAGCTTGTAAGGACCAATATTTAGTGAATACTATGGAAGAATATTATAATGAAATTGAGAAAAATGGAACTTGAGAACTTCTTCCACAATAAAATGATAAAACTTTTATTGGAACTAAATGTGTATTTGTAAAAACAATTGAATGAAGATGGAAAAATTATCGAAAATAAGGAGATACTTGTGTGGAAGGGCTATGCACAAATTGAAAAAATTGACTTCAAAGAAACTTTGCTCCAGATGTGAATTGGAACCAATAATATTTTTTTTCAAAATTGCTTATTTTAATGGTTTTAAATTATATCCAATGGATTTTAAATCAACCTCTCTAAATGGATATTTAAAGTAAGAATTATGCATCAATCAACCAAATGTTTTTAATTTTCTAGAAATAAATAATATGTGTGTAAATTGAATAAAGTTGTTTATCGGTTTAAATAAGCTCGAACAATATGGTAATAAAGGTGGTGGGTCGTGGTATTGCATCAAGAGTGTTACAACTCCTAGGTGCTCCTCAACTTAAATTATCAACCTGGGGTTCATACAAACTTAGAGGTGACAATGTTATATGCATAATAGGTTAGGTTATACTAATGCCACCCTTAGTCATGACATCATATGAAGGTGTTCCGAGACAGTTCCTCCAACATAACTATAGTTAAACCTTGCCAATGAAAGCACAATTGAAAATTGATTCTAACTATGAAAGTGAAAATTCCATTTGTAGATGATAATTAACATTACATGAAAGAGAAAGTGATAATACAATTGAAGAATTAAAGATATTATATATTGCATAGTTCATAAAATTAGTAACCTATTTGTATGTATCAATGATCTACTTCACGTTTTCATGAAAATTAAGAATAAAACTTGTATCCTGCTTGTGAATAAAAAAACACTAATTATACTA
The DNA here is from genome assembly GCA_034641835.2 of Pinus albicaulis. Taxonomy (NCBI): domain Eukaryota; kingdom Viridiplantae; phylum Streptophyta; class Pinopsida; order Pinales; family Pinaceae; genus Pinus; species Pinus albicaulis. Next base: position 846,965,553 of record CM076577.1, on the reverse strand, counting down.
TATTTTGTAGTGGGGAAAATAGGTGGTTGGAGCGGAATAGGATATTCTATTGATCATCAAATAAAAATTTGGGGTCATTATTCATCTTGACTAAGCTAAGGTTGAAGTGGGGATCAAAATAGATGGAGGAAAATGGTGGTATAGGCATGCTACAAGTCCTACTACATGAGGTCCTGTATTGCTACAGGAGGGGTTCTGAGAGCCTTTGTCGGGTGGAGATGGTGTATTGAGGACATGAAGAGGTGGATGAAGGTAGGATGGATTGAAGGAATGTTTGGGAAGCCTCTTAGCCAAGCCCAGGACCTATCATAGGATTGTCTTGCAACAATATGAATACCCACCATGTCCTTAATTTCCTAAAAAATGTGACCGTGGAAACAAAGTTTTGGGAGCATAATTGAAGGGTGCAAGGAGAATATGTAGAATTCCAAGTTGGGATGAAAGAGTTTCCCTCCCCTACAAATCAAGACATCCCTTCAACTAGCCAGATGCATGCGTCATTTGATCATTAAAATAGTGATATAAACTATGATGGAAAAGATGAGTTGAATTTGAGTAACATCTCTTATATTCCAGACTACTATTATGATAACTAAACTAACTCCTAAGTTGAAGAAAGTAAATATGAAGAATTACAACTAATATGTATTTCCAAGAAATCATTAAAAAAAAAAAATTGGACTTAGATTGTAAATCTTTCTAACCATTCTCCCACAAAACAGGCAATAGGGAATCTTGCAATCACAAGTTTTTATGGCTCAATATCTTTTTCAATAAAAGAAAGACATAAAACTATTTAAATTGAGGACAATATAGAAATACAAAAGAGGGTCTAAAGCCTCTAGGTTGGGCCCAAACCCAAGGGTTTCAACCCTCTAAAACTAGCTCAAATGAAGCTTAATAAGCGACTTATCATTATTAGAAAATAATAGACTCATACATCACATGAAATTTGACAATTACAATGTCAAAAAATGGGCTCAATATCTACTCCTAGCTCAATAAAAGTTTTGAATCATAATGATACTTTCAGTTGTTTTATTTATACAAAAAGATACTTGATAACACCTCCCTTGAAAATAAGAGTGATTCTCTCCTTGATCTCAAAAATTATGGATATGGTCCTTCTTGAGCTCCACTTGCACTTAGAGTTACTTTGTTGTCAATGATTTCAAACTTGTGAGTTAGGATGTTGTGATTTGAAGTCGAGTTAGGGAGTTAAAGAGGTTGACAAAATCCCCTATATTCTGTCTTGGTTGTCTCCATCAAGCCCCTGCATAGTAAATGCCTTAAAAATTCATATTTTTCTTTCAATTGAACCACATTAGGCCACATACTATGACATACACCATTTACTCTTCTTAGTAATAATTTTATAACAAAAATTGTTAAAAAATGTGACAAAAGGATACTTTTAAGGTTGGAGGATATCATAATGATCTTCAAGATATACCTATTGATGGACTCATCATCACCCCCCTGCTGAAGGTGTTGGTTATCCTCTGAGGAACTTAGCCATCCATGTAAATCTAAGTCATGGCCCGAGTGGCCTGTCTAACATCCTAAGGCACCTCATCTAGTGTTCGTTCTAGTGGGTAAAAATATGAATTTGTCTCTATCTTTTTCCATGCCTTCTACTCCTATGTTTCATCACTTCCTTCTTGTAATCCTAAAAGCAAGGGTGGAACTAGTTTGAGTCCTATCCATTTGATATTCATTATCTTAATGATTCTCTTGTATACTCGTGTTCATTCCAAGGAATCCCTTACCCTTTGAGTAGATTGATATTCTCTGATCTATAGACTATGGAGTAAGGCATGACATTTTCTCTAACAAGCTTGCATACTCTACGTTCCCAACATTATAAAATTGTCCTAAAAGTGAAGAATGCCTTTCTCTTTTTGTAAGGTATTTGGGTGCTAAATAAGAAACAAAGGAGATGTGGTTATGATTTCTGATGAAAACCTTAGGGCTTACTAACTATGATCTGATATACAAAGGATCCTTCTCTTCTTTTCTCATTACCCTTTTCACCTCTTCAACAATTTCCTCCTCATGAGTAAATCAAGATGTTGATTGCATTAGTTGCATATATCCCTATATTAAATTAGGGTCCCATAAATTGAGATATGTTATAATGAAATTATGCATATAAAACTTAGCTAGTTTTGCCCTATCTTCCATACTTTCTTCCATGAATAACTCAATAAATTGCATGTAGTATTTAAAAGGAAAAGACTCATATTATCCTAGTATTTTTATTTGGAACTGCAACCAATGTTCGCTCAGGAAAATATCATAGGATTTTAATGGCTTCTCGCATTGTAAGTATTCCATAGAGAGACTTGCCATGGTGGCCAGTTGTGTTTCTTTGTCTTACAACTGCTCTCTCAACCTTATGTTTTCTTCTTGTATTTTCTCCCTCATAATGGACTCTCTAAGTCTCAAATCACTCAAATCCTTGCCCATTTTAGTGACCTTCTCCTAAATTAGGCCCACGTATTCGACATTTCTAGATTTGGCAATTCACATCCATCTATTTGTCTCGCCCCTTTCTATTTATAGCTCATAGAGTGGAAATACAAATATTTGAGGAATAATCTTTCCTCCAACAATTTTTTTGTAGGAATCCAAGCTCTGTTGTGCATCAGTCCCTTGAATTTCCTGGAGGCATTTTTCTTCTACTTTTGAGGTGGTTTCTCCTTCCTATAACTTCTTTTTTTTCTCCTATAGCATCCCCTGTTTCTGATGTAGTAGCCAATGATTCTCATTGAGCTATTATTTTTCCCCTTGCTCAAGGGTAACTTGTGTCTTGAGTCTCTTGAAGGTAACTTCCTTGGTGGTGTGCCTTCCCATAGATGTCATAGGTGACTTGGTTTTGGCTTTAGGAGAAGTAATATCCTCAATATTTCCTTCACTAGGACCGAATTTTTCCTTTTTACTGGGTGACTCCTAAATAGTTAGAGGGACCTATGAAGGAGGTTTTGGTTTCCCATTTCTAATACTTATGCTATTCCTTGTTTTGAAATATATGGTACCTTTCCTTGGCTTCCTCCTTTTGGGATTGATAGGTGTTCCCAATGTAGACAATGTTTCAACCACTTCTTGCTCAGTAGTCCCTGGAGAGAGACTTGTATGATAACCTTTTTTTTCTATTCCTTGGAGTTTTGAAGTCTCCTTAAGGATTTTTTTCTCTTCTAATTTTTTATTTCCTTCTTATTCTATTATGAAACCAACTCACAAAATCAAAGAAAATATAGATCAACAACTTAGAAATCAGCCTCTTCAAGGGGGAAAGATCCTTTACATTACATAAATGAACAATTCCTGGATGATTCAAATGAATAAACATAATTTCTTTATATAGGATTATAAGGGGTCACAATATAATCAAAGCCTACATAACAATAAAAATATAAGGGAACAACAATAGCAATAGTGGGCTTCTATGGGGCATAATAGTAACAATATGGTGACTACATGGGAACGAAAATAACAATAAGGGGGCTACACTAGCAATAAAAATAAGGGGCTACACTAGTATTATAGGGCCCTAACATGCACCTCTCCTTCAAAAAATTGTTGTACTCCACGCTTGAGTAGTTCTAGATGCTTTTGTATAAAATTATCATCCTCCCATGTGGAATATTCATCGGGTAAGTTCTTCCACTTGATGAGATACTCTAAAATTGATCGATTTCGCAGCTATCAAGTTATTGTTTTCGTGACTTCTTCAGGTTCCAATATGATTTTTCCTTCCTTCTCAAGTTCTATAAATATTGTTTGAACTAGGAGGTATAATAAAGTTGTTGCGCATAACCTTCTTTATGCATGAAACATGGAAAACTCGGTGCACTCGGGAAGATGAAGGAAGCTCCAATTTGTATGCCATAGTACCAATATTTTTCAACACCTTGTAAGGACCATAGTACTTTGGTGATAATTTATTATGCTTCTTAGCTTTCTTGAGGGACATTTGTTTGTATGGTTGTAGCAATAAAAATACCGAGTCACCTATGTCAAAACTTATTTCGTTGGGATGTCGATTTTCTTATTGTTTCATTTGATTATGCTCAAAATTGAGGTTATCCTTTAAGAGTTGGAGAACTTGTTGTTGATGCTCAATGTGATATTCCACTACTTTAACCTTAGAATTTTATATTAAACATGATGTGATGGATGGTGGATGATATCCATAAAGTGCCATAAATGGGGTCATTTTTGCTACAATATGGAAGGACGTGTTATACTACCATTCAACCAGAGGTAACCACATGACCCATTATTTTTTTTATTATATACAAAGAACCAAATATCCTTCCATTTTTTTTTTCACTGTCTTAGTTTTCCCATTAAATTGAGGATGATAAGATGAGCTATGAGCTATTTGAGTACCCAAACAAGAAAATAATTCCCTCCAAAAATTTCCAGTGAGAATGGGATCTCTGTCGCTAACAATAATATTTGGGTTACCATATAGCTTTTGAATTATTTCCATAAATGCAGTAGCTAGTGTACTGGCTTTAAATGGTTGAGATCATGCAAACACATGTGTATACTTGGTAAGTCTATCAACTACCATCATGATAAACTTACTAAGTCTGCACACTTGGTAAGTCTTGATTGTCTCAACTTTATTTTGTTGGCAGACCAAACATTTAGCCACAATCTTTTGAATATCATCTTTAAGGCCATCCCCAAAAAATTATTTCTTGACCTTGTGGTAAGTTTTTAGAAATCATGATTGTCCTCTTAAGGGAGAGGTGTGAAATTTCAAAAGAATATTTTGTTTTAGTTAAAAATTATTACAAATATATAAGAGATATTTGTACCATAATGAATCATTTTTCCAGCTAAATGTATCAGATGTACTGGGATCTTGCTGCAACTTTTGAATGGGTTTCCACACTTCTTCGCATTCTTGCATTCCTCCCTTACTTTGGCTATCAAATCTGGTTGGATAATAGAAATATAAAAAAAAAAATGCTTCCACATCCTCCTCCATTCCTGAGAGTGCATTTTCAACAACATTCAACTTCCCTTTCGTGTAGATGATTTCAAAGTCAAAACCCAAGATCTTTGTGACCCATTTTTACTGCTCTTCTAAAGATAGTATTTGGTCCAAAAAGTATTTAATACTATCATGATATATTTTTACCTTGAAGTGTCTTCCCATTAGTTAAGGTCTCCATTTCTTTAGTGCATGTAGTATTTCCAACATTTCCTTCTCATAAATAGTTTTCTGTAAATACTTTCCTTTGATTAGAAAGATTTCAAAAAAGATGGGTCTTCCTTCTTGCATTAAAACAACAACAATTCCATCTCATGAGCTATCACATTCCATAATAAAGGTTTTTGTGATGTTTGTCATAGCTAAGACAAGTGCTTGTAACATTGCCTCTTTAAGATGTTCAAAGGCCTTAGCTGTTTTTGGAGCCAAAGAAAATGCCTCTTTCTTCAGTATTGTTGTTAGAAGTGTTTTTATTCTCCCTTAATTCTTAAAAAAATTGCGATAATATCCTATTCACCTGATAAATCCTCGCAGATTATTTATGGTTGTTGGGATTTTCCATTCCTTAATGGATTTAATTTCGTTAGGGTATACCTTAACACCCACATGAGATACAATATGACCTAGATATTCTAGCTCATGTACTCTAAATAAACATTTAGATGTTTTTGCATATAATTGTTTCTCTTCCAAGAGCTTGAGCACCCTGTCAACATGTTGAACATGATTCTCTCAATACTTTATGTAGATTATTATATCATAAAAATTACTCACAAAAAAATTCTAAGGAAAGGTTTGAAAATGGAATTCATCAACCGTTGAAATGTAGAAGGTGCATCGGTAATGCCAAAAGGCAGGACTGAAAATTCATAATGACCCGCATGAGTTCTAAATGTTGTTTTTAGAATGTCTTCAGTTTTCATTCTAATTTGATGATATCCTAAACGGAGATCCAACTTGGTGAAGTAAATTCCTCCATGTTATTCATCCAATAATTCATCAACGACAAGAATGGGAAATTTATCTTTAATAGTGAGCTTATTGAGCTCCCTATAATCTAAATACATGCACCATGATCCATCATTCTTGTGCACCAATACTACTCGAGCAGAGAAAGAACTTTGACTTGGTTGAATTATACTGACCTCTAGCATTTCTGCAATCATACGTTCAATTTCGCTCTTTTGGACATAGGGATAGATGTAAGTCCTGATGTTTGGAGGAAAACTTCCTGGAATAAAATGAATACCATGATCATGATCATAAATAGGTGGGAGGCCTTTGGGAGTCTCAAATACCTTGGAATTATTATCCAATAGTTTTTGGAGATATGGAGAAATAGATGATTTCGATGTTCGAAACTCTAGTGAGCTTAGTTACGAAATTACACCTCATTATTATTTATTTAGAATATTTTTCATGCCATTAGAGATGATTATATTTCATGGTTTCCTTGTGATACTCCTTAATTCAACTTCCTTTCCTTCCCAAAAAATTTCAAGAAATTTCCTTGAAAATTAAAAGCTATCGTGCCCAAAGGTTGTAACCATTAAACTTCTAGTACAACATCAACACCACCCATTGGAATGGAAAGCGTTGAGATATTCAATACATACTACCCCATGGTTAGCTTGATATTATGGCACTTTGCAGAGAAATTTATAGTTCCTCCATTTTTTACCATCACTTGACACTCTGGTGGTAGATATAGGAAGCAATTGAATTCCTTGGGTATCTTACAATGAATAAAATTATGGGTACTACCCAAATCAATCAACATTGATATGTCCTTTTACATTCAGAGTTTGAGGAGTGGTAATTCCTACCAATGCATTACAATATATGGTCAGATTTTATTCTTTCTCTAAGGACAGTTCCTGGTGTATATCCTCTTATTTTGAAGTTTATGGTTCCTTTTCATCCTCCTCTTCACAATCGATGTAAAATAATTTATTCTTATCAAACTTATGACCTTTAATGTATTTTAAATCAAAACTTTAACAAAGCCCTTTTTTATTTTTTCTTCCAACTGTTCTGGTGTCAACCTTGTAGGTTTTGGAAGTCTTGGAGTAGTAATGCTTTCATATTTATAGTTATGAGTGGTAGGATTCCTTGTCTCCATAATTTTTCTTTCAATTTTTCTTGCCAACATGAATTCCTTCTCCAATGAATCAGGTTCCCATAATCGAATCTCATGTTGGATGTTATCCTTTAAAGTCCCTATGAATACATCAATCGTATCTTCCTCTAGAATATCATTTACCCTTATATTCAATTTTTGGAAGTCCTCAATGTGCTCTACCATTGAACCCTTTTGTTTGAGATTTATCAATTGGCTAAAGAAGGTATTTCTCTTTTTATCCTCATAATGTTCTCTCATTTCCTTCGTAAACATTTACCAAGTGACAAGTGGTTTACAAGAACAAATCCATCGATACCATACAAGATGATTGGGTTCTAAATATAATTCTGCAATGTGTACCTTTTGTGTGTGTTGCACATTATGGAGATAAAAGTATTTCTCCATCTGTAGTATCCATGTTATCAGATCCTGGTGATCAAATGTCCTCATATCAATCTTTGGAATATGGTGGGTCTTCAATACAACATTAGAGGCTATAAAATCATGATTAAAATTTTTTTTATTCTCATCATGAGTTTCATCTAATACCTTTTTGCCATTAGCAAGAATTTCTTGCATAAACTTTGTGGGACCTTCCTTCAAACCTTCCATGTATGCTTCTAAACCATCCTTTAAAACTTTTGTGTATGCTTTTAATACATCCTAAAATATTCCATTTTTTCTTCTATTCCATCCATATTAGCTTGCATACCATCTATCTTAGCTTCCATTTCATTTTTGGTTACTCTTTGCGAGAACAAAATTTGTTGTACTTGGTCTTGTAATTTTGATATATCGTGTTGTAATCCTTCCTCTTCATTTGTTATAGTAGATATTTATGAGGGCTTAATGGGTGTGGAATTATTTTTGGGAGGAATTTTAGAACACAACACTGATATCAATGCTTCAATATTCCCATGGAATCACTTCAAACTATTCTTTCAAACAAATGTTATTAAATTCTAAAACAAAATACACACATTTTTATTGCTTTTGAGGAGCTTGATATTGAACCTGATATATCTCTATGATTAATATCCGAAGGAATTTAACTTCAGCCCTGTAGTAACCCTCTAAGTATTCTTCCCAATTCCATAGGTCATCAATAATTTGGTTTCTTCAAGATAACGTTATGCTTGATCTCCCACAATGGCTTAATTATGGAATTTTTTAGTAGATCAAACATGTATGTCATGCCATGTGTCACTGTTTCAACCATCAACCCTAAAATTGATACCCATGAAACTAAAGTCCGTGCACTTTCGACAAATTTTTACAACTTTCAAATCCAATGCCTCAAATGAAATTTATGATGATTTTAACTCGATCAGCTATTTGAGATGAAATTATGGAACCTGTAGCGAAATAATATATGAAATTTGTACATAAGTTTCATGAGTATTTAGACTCCATGTGGTTTCAACTTATGCTTTAAAGCTTCGTAGAAAACAATTTATAATGAAAATTGCAAGATGACATGTTTGAATAGGTGAACCCCTAGAATCCAATCTCAGATACCAAATGTTACACGATGTGCTGAAAAAATAGAAGAAAACATATATCAACGACTTAAAAATCATCCTCTTCAAGAGGAAAACCTCAATTACATTAAAAAATGAATTTTTTTGGATGATTCAAATGAAAAAACCTACTTTCTATATATAGGAGTCTAAGGGGTCACAATATAATCAGAGCCTACATAACAATATTAATGTAAGCGCACAACAATAATAATAATGGGCTGCTATGGGGGAAAATTATAACAATATGGGGACTACATGTGCACAACAATAAAAATAAGGGGGCTACACTCATAATAACAATAAGGGTATACATTAGTATTATAGGGACCTAACATATTCCTTAATCTCTACTGCTTATTCCTCTATTTCTGCTGCCTCTTCTTCCTCTATTTTTCTTCCTTTACCTCTAGTGCCAGAGGCTGGTGTTCCTGAAGATGTGATAGCTTGGGTTTCAGTGAATACCTCCATGTACTTTTCTACAAAATCAGTCCATAGGAAAGGGTTCCTTAAGTGGCTCAAAGCATCCATTAAAATTAACTTCATGAGGCTATGGTGGGCTATGTATCGATGCTTTCCTTCGCGCACCTTCTAGCTCATTTCAATGATATATTGTAGGAGGAAATAGGGAACACTAAGTCTATGAGGGAGAGGTTATTATTCCTTTAATCTTAACTCATGGAGAAGTCTGAAATTGTAGGAATATACAACACTTAATCTCCCTTCACAATATATATATATATATATATATATATATGGGTGTGATAAGCTACCTCATTCCAGGGGTAATATAGGCTCTCCCTTCTCACCCCATTCTTATCTTCTGTAGGTTTCTCTTTCAGAATGAAGAAATTTTTCCTAGCTGTAACGCTCACTACTTTGTATTATTTTCTCCATCAACTTCCCAAGGGTAAGGTGGTCACTCTTCTTACAATATCAGGGTATAAATAGATGGAAAATCCTCTAAAAATAGTGGTGGCACTATCTTCTCCTTGAAAATGCAATTCCATGGAAAATTCATGAGTGATATCATCATCATACCCTTTTAATACTTTAAAGAAACCCTACCATTGATGTATTCTAAAAATTTTCAATACTGGAGGGTGTTGGTGAATTCTCTTGGTGTCCGTGGTTTCTCTTCTATTAGATACTCCTCCCATTTCTTATATTTCCCCTTATTGGTCTTAGTTAGGTCTGAAATTCAATTTTCCAAGGTTATCTCAGTGGAAAAAACAATGTTAAACTTCCTTCTTATTAGAGAAGGAGAAGGATGCTAGAATTTGTATTAAACTAAACATTTTTTCTTCTGTTCCTATCTTTCTTTCACACACAAAAATTTCTACTACTTAATTTTCTATTATTAGCTATCATCTTTAGGCATAATTATCATACATGTGGATGGAAAACAAGGAGGTAGGATGTCACTTACTTATTTAAAAATAGGTTTGTATGTGCATGAGGGTTTGGAGACAATTTCGGGTCACTGTGTCTCCCTTTCACCCTTCCATTCCTCCTATATCTCCTTCTTGGCCCTCATGTATCATTTCAGACCTTCCTCTAGCTTCCTCCTATAGCACCTATAGAAAGGGTTCAAAACTTCTCGATGGCACCCTAGGTGGTCTGATAGCAACATCTCGTCCTTCTTCTAATTGATTTTTGGGAAATTAGTGATGATGCAAATGAATTCGATCCCAGTATCTAATATTCCTTTTATGTTAAAGTCTCATATAGCTTTGGTGACATGGAACATACACGAGTTTCTTTTTTTAGACCGCTGTCCCCACTCCTTGCAATCATTTCCCCTCTCCTCATGACTATCACCCCACTCCTCTTGAGCACCACCTCAGTTTGAGTTGACATATCCACATTGCATGGCTGACTAATACAAACGTAATTTTACTAGCCGGGGGTGGCCAATTTCATTGGCCACCTACGTCCTATTAAAACTCATATCTCCACCATTAACACATCTTAGCATTTTATGCATAGGGAAGAGGTGAGGGTTTTCATACGTGATAAAATTTTGGATATGGTTTCATGTTGGATATAGGCCTCATAACATCATGGTCTCAGAGGGAGTTGATTATTTTGCTCATTTTTGTGCATGTCTGAATAACTTGATGATATCTTGACTGATAACTTTGTTGTGTGTGCAAGTTATTTCTTGATGTCCAAGTTGTTGTTGCTGGTGGAGTGCCTTCCTGAGGATGATGTGTCTCTTTTCTATTGCATACATGGTTTTATGATGTTCTTTGTGCATGAAAAAAAATAATTTCAGGGAGTTTTTTTTTTACTCGATAGGCTACTATGGGAGGAGTTTCCTTCGTGTAGGGGTCATTTAATCCTCCCTCAAAGTATTCGTTTTTTATGCCTATGTTGAGGCGGTGTGATGAAAGGCATGAGGATAGGATTAGGATCATCAAGAAGTGGTGCAGCTGTTAAAATAATAGAAAACATGGATTTATGTGCTTTTTAGATGCATGACAAAGTGGATATTTTGAGAAACATTTGGCTAGATGGAGTAGGCGGTTGATGGAGTTGACATTGAAGGACTCCCATTAACTTTTCATAGATACATCATGGCCATATGGTCCATTTTTCCTATTGGATCCACCTCTTTTAACCTTATACGCTCCTCCTATACAATTATATGTCCCTCCTGTAGCATGACAATGAATAGGTAAAATTAGGGTCTCTTGTTGATTGGATTGTGGAGAGAGGTGGGTATGTGAGTGGAGAGTGTGGAAATGACGTGTATGGATGGAAGGATGGAAGGAGACATTTATATTTTTCCCTGTAGCCATAATTATTCCAACTTTGTGAAGTCCTGCAAAAGAAAAATGTTAGAAGAAATGGTGTAAGAACTCCCTTCTTGTGCTTCTCTTGTTTTTTTTTCTTTTTTTATTTTTTATTTCTTTCTCTTTTTCTTTTTTGAGAAAAGTTGACTGCCTCTATAGATTTTTTCAACCTACATGTATGCCCTAGGTTTCCAAGAGCATTTTTTTAACCTGGTGATACTTTATTTTTATTTTCCTTTTTTTTCTTATTTTTTAGAATCCTAGGCTGCTTTAGAGAGGTTTTCAACCAAGGAGTTTGCCTAAGATGCATCATGGAGGATTTCATCTAGGCCCTCTTATTATTTTTCTTTTTCTTTATCATTTTTTTTTTTTTAATTCTCATGGACTGAGGGCTATGAGCCTCCCAATCAAATTTAACTCTTTGCTGACTAAAAATACTAAGTATTCCTTGGACATAGGTTTCTTATACAATTTCAACTTATTACCATTGACAAGTAAGGGAATTCCTTCCTCATCAATGGTCCTTATTTGGATAGACGCATTCTCATGAAAATTCTCTACTAGATAGGGATCCAACCATATTGTCATTAAATTCCCTTTGAAATCCTTAAATATGGAATCACGCAACAGGGCCGAATATCCTTCTTGAAAATTAATTTATCTAGTGTGCTTGTCATGCCAAATATTCCTTTGTATTTAGATTACCTTAGTGTGTAGGAGAGCTTGCATCATGAATTCATCTACACCGTTGAGTTGGAGCAACCTTTCATGTTGTGTTGTGGTGAGATCCAAGTCTAACTGAGCTACCATAATTAAGGTGTTGTACTCAAATTGAATAGACAATAGGGCCTTCTTCCCATAGGCCAGATCAAATGGAGTGAATCTTGTGGTGGCATTCCAAGTAGTGTTGCGGGCTGATATGGCTTCCACAAGTATTTCCGCCTAATATTTTTTCTACTGCTATAATGTTCCTCCAATGCTCCATTTTTGACTTCCACCTGCACATTTTCTTCAGGGTGAGAGGAAGTGGATGTAATATGCTTGATATTGTGCTTCTTTAGAAGATCTTAAATCAAGCTTGATCTAAATGATATTCCTTTATTAATGACTGATTCCCTCATAAAAAAAAAATTGTAGAAGATGTTTTCCCTAAAAAATTCCACCATCTTTTTCTCACCTGCTTCTTTTACTTCTTTTGTTTCATACCATTTGGTCAAGTAATCAATGAATACCATGATATACCTCTTTTTTTCCAAATGGGGGATCAATAGGCACAATGAAATCCATGCCTCACTTTTCAAATGGCTCTACAGTCACTTGAGGTTGTAAGAGAATTTCATCTCTGGGTGTTGGATTACCCATCCTTTGACACTTATCACACTTGGTTGTGTATCTACTTACATTTTGATGTAGAGTAGGCCAATAATAACTTGATTGTAGAACTTCGAAGGTTGTCCTCTTAGTAGTAAATTTCTTCCCACAGGGTCCATGATGGCATGCTCAGAGGATGTCAAATACCCCTTCTTCCCTCACGCATCTTCTTAGGATATGATCTGACCCCAAGATGAAAATGTTTCCCCCAATCCAGGTTAGTAGGGCGCTCTTCCCGACAATATTAATTTTTTCCTGAGAAGATAGGTTAGGAGGGAGCCTCCCAACAACCAAATAGTTTTCTATATCAACAAAGTGAGGATAAAGTATTGATATGGAAAAGAGATGTTCAATTGGAAGTTGATTATCTATCATTTATTCCTTTATTGCATGCAAGGTTAGTCTTGACAAGAAATATGCAATCACATTTTCTTTCATTGGTTTATCAACAATAGTCAAACCAAATTGATGCATTAATAACAACCATTTAATTATCCTAGCATTGAAATCAGGTTCATTCATTAAATACCTAATGTTTGCATGATTCGTGTGAAACTAAAGTTTGATAACCAGTGATATAATTCCTAAGTTTGTTCAAATAATGCACCACAAACAAGAATTCCTTCTCAGGGATAGTATAATTCAAATCTTCTTTATAAATATCCTTACTAATGATATAGATAGCATAACGAAATGTGTCATCTACTTGTCCTAAGGCAACTTATACAACTTTCTCTGAGGCATTTGTGTGTATGTTGAAAGGTAATGCCTAGTTGGGACCCCTAAGGATAGGTGTGGTGGTCATCCTTTCTTGTAGTACTTCGAAAGATTCTTGACATTTTTTTGTCAAACAAAAATATGATTCTTTAACCAATATTCCAAACAATGGCGAAGTGAATTTACTAATATCTTTAATGAAAATTGTATCATACCCATCTAATCCAAAGAAACTCCTGAAATTTCTTTTCTTTTGAGATGTAGGGACCATTTTGGTGATGTAAATCTTGTTTGGGTCAACCTAGATCCATTCCATGGATATAGAATGGCCAAGGATAATCCACGTATTCATAAAAAACTTACATATATCAAGGCTTAGTGAGAGATTCATTTCAGTTCACTTCAATACTTTGCACAAATTAGAAATAGCTACCTAGAAATCACACCCATAAGGGGTGAAATCATCCATGTAAATATCAACAAAGTCATGAACAAGTTCAACAAAGATACTTAGAACTACCCTTTGAAAAGTAGCAAGGGCCATTGCACAGACTAAATGGAAGAAATATATAGGTAAAGTTACCCCAATGACATGTAAATGTGCTCTTGTATTGGGCTTCAGGGTTGATATGAATTTGGTTGTATCTAATAAATCCATCCAGGAAGGCGGATAATTTATTTATTGTAAGGCCATATATGACTTGGTCAAATAATGGCAACGTAAAATTGTCCTTATTTGTACCCTTGTTGAGTTCCTAGTATTCAATGCAGATTCTCCAATTCTCATTCTTCTTGGGAACTAAAACAAGAGATGACACCCACTCACTATTTAAAATGGGGTATATGAACCCTGCATCGAGTAGATTTTGTAATTATTCCTTCACAATGTCCTTAAGATCCGGCTTGATCCTTCTCTAGGATTGGTGCATAGGCTTTCATTCCTCTTTGATGTAAATATGATGAGTAAAAACTCAGGTATGCACACCTTTCATCCCATTATAATCCCAAGAAAAAGAATCTAGGTGTTGCCTCAATACATTGCACAACTTCTCTTCATGTTTGGCTGAGAGAGAGGGACTGATATTTAGAGTTATAGATGGGAAAAACTCTACGATATTGGCATGTGATAGGATAGAGTGAATAGAGAACAATTCAATCGCAAGACTACCCTAAGATGATTTTAGCAATTCATCAACTCGTATGGGAGTGGGAGGCTGATTTTGGAGGATATGGTCAATAAGGTCATCTTTATCGAGTTTCCCACCTCCTATAGTAGTGTCTAGAGTGAAAACTCGGTATGGGTTTGTATGATGAAATTCATGTTCTTCCTCATCCTCTAACGTTATGGATAAATCATGCTCAATAAAAGGTTTATCAAGAGGATACAACATAAGTTGTTTTGATAAATTTCCATTCTTTATAGTCATGTTCCTAGCCTTAAAACTAATGTAGCCATCAATAGTGGCCAACCAAGGTCTTCCTAAAACTAGAGGATAACCATTAAAATTTGTTTTTTCCTAGAGGACTAGGAAATTTGTAGGGTACTCCCAAGAGTCAATGGAGACCATGATATCCTCAATAATTCCCTAAGGAGATACTGTGGATCTGTCTACAAGCTACAACAATGTGGTGGTGTTTCTCAAATCCTCTTACATATTTATTCTCAACATGGTTTCCTTATTGATAAAATTTATGGTAGCACCAATATCAATTACTGTATTAGGGACAATAATTCCATAGATATGCACATCCACTACTGGGTTTCCAAGCCCTAGGTACTTTGGGGATATCACCCTCCCAAACATTAGATAAGATATTTGTCTGAAAAAGATAATGGTGGGGGTATATTTTCTTCTTCTCCCAGGCATTTTGAAACATTTTTCCTTAATAATCTTGTTGTAAATGGGACATCTTTAATTACCTAGAGAAGGGTTATCTTGACACACTAATTTTTTGATTATCCCAGAAGGTCAACCTCTTCTAGGGTGTGTTGGGTAGGATGGACCAACCTTTCAGGATAAGTGGTGCATTTAATTGAGGGGAACTCTCCTCCTTCTCTTCTTCAAGATATTTTGGTGGAGAAGGTGGTTGATTGTCTCGGAGCACCTTCCCAGACCAAAGGTTGATCTGTGGGATTTCCAGAACATAAATAGGATAGGATGTATATCCACTGTAGACATGTTGTGCCTGCTAATTGTTCAGGTTCAGATTAGGTTAAGAATGCATTTAAGGTTTCTTAGGTGGGGTAGGATGAGTTAGGTCAAGTTGAGGTTGGGGTGGAGGTATTAAATCCAGAGGTTGGTTTGTTTGAGGCCTCCACCCTTATGAGGGGTTGCCCCATTAGGAAGACTGGAGTGGATATGGATGAAAAGGATGGTTGAAATATTGAGGAAGGTATGGAGGATAATAAGGGCAAGGAGGAGATTTGTTTCATGATGTGTTAGTAGTAGGGTGCCAAGGCTTAAAAGGTGCACTCTGATTTCGATTGTAGTGAGGATAATATGCACCTTGCATGCCTTATTGATATGGTTGAGGTCCGGGTGGCCTCCTTTGGTTAATGAAAAACAATTGTTCTGACCCAGTTTCTACTCGTCCCTAGTACTAATTTTAGGCCTAGCAAAGAGGATAATTTTTATACTGAATGATTCTCTTCACTGACTAGGCAGACTTCTATGACGTTTAGTGGGAATTCATTCCTAGGATGTCTTTTAGTACATATAGGGAAGAAAATATCTAGTGTCATTTCTCATTCCTCTTGATTTATTTTTATTTTGCATGGTATCCATTTTCAATGAAAATTTATGCATAATTTCACTCTTGAAATCTTCCAACATGTTCCCTATCCCATTCTTGATGGATGTTGTGGAGGGAGAGGAACTGACCAAGCCTTGACTAGCCCTACGTTTTTTCCTAGCATCCCTAGAGTGATTCTTGAATAAAATTTTGATGTCATCATAAGGTAATTGGTAAATATATCCTACAGATAAAATGTTGAGGGTTTCCATCACATCCTTCCTGATCCCTTAGAGAAAAACTATCTTGAGTGACTCAAGATCAAGGGTACAATTTTCCCTCTTATAATTGAGTTTAAATATTTCCTCATAGTCCTCTAGGGATTTATTAGGTCCAAGATTCATCCTAAAGATTTCCTCCCTTGTTTCTTTGAACCTACAATAGTTTCAGTACTTATCATTTAAGGATTGCTAAATTTGGGACTAGGTAGTGAAGCTACCCCCAAGGAGACCCATAAACCAATGCAAGGCTCCATGTTTAAGGGTATAAGGGAACATATTTAACTTCTAATCATTAGAGGCATAGTAATAGGTCCTACAAACAACAAAAAACTAAAACATGAAGGTTTTAGGATACTCAGAGGTGAATCCATGGAAATGTGGAAGGGCATCAGGGCTTATATTCTTCATTTTAGCCTCCATTGGTTTCTCTTATTGATAAAATCTCATTGTTTCTATTTTCAACCATGGTTTGTGTAGGTGAAGTGGGTTATTCTTCTTTCCCAATAGTTTCTTCAAAAAATTTAGGTTTCTCACTTAGAGGGTCTTCTAACTCCCATGTAGTCAGAGAGTGAATTTCATAGCCACAAAACAAAAATGAAGGTTGGATGCTTCAGGGTGTGGGGTTTTTTGGTAGAAAAATTCCTTGGTTATCCCTACTCCTACGAGGCATGAAAGAATTTTTTTTTCACTTTTTTCAAACCAAAAAAACTGAATACAAAACATAAAAATAATGCTTAAGTAGAAACAACACCTACTTATACACCTCCTTGGAAACAATGCTAAAAAGTGGTGGGCCTTGGTATTTCACAAGAGTGTTACAACTCTGAGGGGCTCCTAAACGTAAAATATCAACCCGGGGTTCGTACAAACTTAGAGGTGGAATTTCTTTATTCACATTTGGTTAGGTTCTACTCATGCCACCCTCAGTCATGACATAATATCAAGGTGTTGAAAGTCCATTCCTCCAACTTAGCTATATTGAAATATTGTTCATGAAAGCACGATTGAAAACTGATTCTAACTATGAAATTGAAAATTCCATCTGTAGAAGCTAATTAACATTCCATCAGAGAGAAGGGTCTAATATACATG
This sequence comes from Pinus albicaulis, assembly GCA_034641835.2. Classification (NCBI taxonomy): domain Eukaryota; kingdom Viridiplantae; phylum Streptophyta; class Pinopsida; order Pinales; family Pinaceae; genus Pinus; species Pinus albicaulis. The sequence goes on along the minus strand of CM076577.1, from coordinate 846,947,908 downwards.
TAGAAGTAAAGCTACTCTATATTGTGTAATTCATGAAACCAATAACCTATTTTCATATATCATTGATCTACTTCACATTTTCTTCAAAATAAAAAATCTAACTTGTATCATGCTTGTGAATGAAAAGAACTAATTCTACTCTATTTTGCAGTGGGGAAAACAGCTGGTTAGAGTGGTCTAGGAGCTTCTCTTGATCATAAAAGCACAATTTTGTGTCATTATTAATCTTGAATGAGATAAGGTTTAAGTGGGGAGAAAAAAAGGTGCTATGAGCCTACTACAGGTGCTGCTATAGGAGGTCATGTATTCATACAATAAGACATGTATTACTACAGGAGGGTTTCCAAGAGATTTTGCAGGGTGGAAATGGTTCTTGGGGGAATGAAGAGGTGTATGAAGGTAGTATGGAGTGAATTAACGTTGGGGAAGCCGCATAGCCAAGCCCATGACCTCTTAGAGGTATGTCATTCACCAAGATGAACACACATGGTGTCCCTAATTGCCTAAATAGAGTGATTGTGGAAATAGAGTTTTGGGAGAAGAAGTGAAGCTTTAATTAGAAGTTGGAGATGTCAAAGTGGAGATGAAAGAGGTGCCCTACCATGTATATCAAAACATCCTTGCAACTAGCCACATGCATGAATCAATTGATCATTAACACAATGATATAAACTATCATAGAATAGATGATTTGAATTTGAATAACATCAATTCTATGCCACAACACTATTTTGATTAGTAAAATAAATCCTAATTTTCAAAAAATAAATATGAATAAATAAAACTAACATCTATCTATTTCCAATAAATCATAAAAAATAAAATTCAAATGAGATTTTAAATATTTCCAGCCATTCTCCCACAAGAGAGGTGATAGGGAGGCCTGCAATCATAGGCTTTTATATATCAAAATATACTGCAATCAAATAAATATATAGAATTATTTAAACTAAGAAATTGACATAACTATAGAAGAGGGAGTAAAGGCTCTGGGTTGGGCCCAAACTAAAGGGTTTTAGCCCTCTAAAACTAGCTCAGATGTAGTTTAATAACTAAATTCTCATTATCAGAAAACAATAGTATCATATATCACATGAAATTTAAAAACGACAATGTCAAGCCCTCGGCTCAATAACTACTCCTAAATGAATTGAACCTTCCTGTCCTAATGAGCCTTTCAACTAGTTTATTTATAAAAAAAGGTAGTTGATAACAAATCCCTTGAAAGTAGGAGTGATTCCCTCCTTGATCTTGAAAATTATGGATCTAGTCCTTCTTGAGCGTCACTTGCACTTGGAGTCACTTTGTTTTCAATGAATTTCAACTTTTGAGTGAGAATGTTGTTATCTCAACTTGAGTTATGGATTTAATGAGGTGCAAAACCCCCCTAAATTCTTTACTAGTTGTCTCCATCAATTCCCTGCATATTAAATGCTTAAAATGATCTAGATTGATGCAAGAACGCAAAAAAATATGAAAATAGCCATAAATACAAAGATACAATGGAAATAATTCTTCATTTCATTAATATCAAACAAGTGAAATATGATTATAGACATAATGGAAATAAACTAGCTAGGGCATTACTATCTTATCTCTGAGAAGAGATGTGGTGGTTACAGGCCTCTGAAATGTGTTAAAATGAGGATAAAAGGCCTATTTATAATTGAGGGACAATGGAAAACCCCAAATATCCAAAAACCTAACCCTAGGAGATGAAACGCCAAAATTATGCGCCCCATTTTGGTAACTTGATACATCAACTTCTCGGGGACGTAAATTTTGCATATGATCTTTGTTTGACATGCTTAATACCTCGATAGAAATATCTATCCAAGAGCTACAACTTTTTATGTGAGAAAAATTGAAGTAAATTCCATGTTTCTCTTGGAGTTCCCAAAAAACATCATTTAGGGCCTCAAAACGACTCTGAATTTCAGGACCCGAAAAAATGCTAAAAATAATAAATTGTGTTGAAACTGAAAAAATGAAAGAAACAATGGTGGGGGTTCAAGTGGAGTTGGTAGGTGGCCACCAATATACACCTAAATCATTTCCTCCCCCCCTCTTAAGAGGCAATGGTCCCCATTGCGTTGATTTCCTTCATGAGATGAGGAAAATTTTGTTGAACATGGTCTCTGGTGAGCCACTTGCCTTGGTGATGGTGTATGGCCCATATGGGAGTGGGCGAAGCTTGTGGTGGGGTCCAACGAGGAAATCCTTCTACAAATGTCGCTACACTTTTTCTCCCAACTAGAAGTTGTGTGGCACTCGATGCTGATCATGGCGCTACTTGTACTTGGAATTGGGTTTTTCCAAGATGTTGTGGACCTACTGGCGGATGCGTTGGATGCATTCAATAAATTTGGTTGCTTTATTAGCCTCAGATGGTACATTTATGGATTCTCACTGTATGGTCATGAGGTATGGAAACATCAAGCGGTGGCGTTCATGGGGCAAGAGCAATGGAGTGCTTGACCCACGAGTAAATTTGGCCCAATTTCCAATGGCCAATTTGTCATTTTTACGACACCTAGTGGTCGCAAGAGCGACAGTTTGAGGCACTTAAAAGTGTGGCTAGCCATAACGTCAGTCTTCTGACACTTCCATAAAGCGTCGGTATTGCGATACTTGTTCCGACGTTTTGCAGAAGCGTCGCAAAACCGACGCTTTTGAAGTGTCACAGTAGCGATGCTTGTGAAGTGTTGCAATACCGATGCTTCTAAACTGTCGCAATACCGACGCTTGTAAAGTGTCAAAAGACCGACGTTATGGCTAACGATGCTTCTAAAGTGTTACAATACCAATGCTCGTAAAGTGTCGGAAGACTGACGTTAGGGCTAACCACGCTTTGAAATATCGACATTGAGAAGGAGTCACTCTGTTGACGCTAGTGGTGTCGCTCTTCCGACGTTTGGAAACGTCGCTTTTTCGTGTTTGGGAACGTCACTCTTCTGACGTTGGAAAACGTCGCTTTTCTGACAGCATAGTAATTTTTTTTTAAAATGTAACGTCGGTCTTCCGATGCTTACGATGTGTCAGTCTTCCGACGCACGACATAAAATATTAAAAAAAAAATGAATGTGACCAATCGTAAAAATGAATACAAATCTGAAATAGTTGCAGGTCTAAAGTTTCTTGTACATGGGTCAAAACGCTGAACAATAATGGATCAGTAGTCAATATAATACACAAATCCACAACCATTTAGTATGTATAATGAAAAAATCAAATGGCTAAGCCACAGGCATGTCCTCAAGGTTTCTGACCCTTGGACAATAGAACTGACCCAACATTTATATGACTAACAGATTTTTTGGAAATTGTAGTACTAAGAATAGAATCATGTTAACGATTTCACCATTGTGGTATGCCTTAGAACCCGGTTGTTGATTGGCTGCAGAGGAGTAACAGTCTAATGCAGTAAATTCCAAGGGTACAATTTAGCAGCTACTGAAGCCATACTAAACTGTTATATTAATGAAGCCATACACTGAACTATTTTACTAATGAACAGTAATGCCACATAACTGTGACTGTGATGCCATGTATATTGTAATTTTGTGATGCCACATATAACATTGTAATGTTAATGAAGCTATATAAATATCCAACTATGTTAATATACATACAACTGTGATGCCGCTAGACATGCAATTGTGTTGCCGCCAAACATGCAATTGTGCTGAGGTCAACCATACTATTGTGTGCCAAGACCCATACTAGAGTGTAGAGATTAACTATACATTAGAGTGCTGAGACCATCATATTACTGTACTAAACTAAGATAAATTACATACTTTACTGTAGCAATACCTTATATATATTGAACTGAAATGAAACTATACATACTCTATACTGAAGAAAGATTATACATCTACTGAAGCGAGACAATACATTGTGAATACAATTATGCCAACGAGAATGTGCATTCAATTGTGAATTGATGCCAAATGATGTCGTATATACACTGTTGTTCAAGACTTTGTTCAGATATTTATTTATAATAATTTGAGTGAGTTCATAACGTAGATGTGTTGAGATCACTGTAATAGTGCCACTACCAAGACTGAGAATCACATACGAGACTAACCATAGAGATGCGAGACTATGATCGTAAAATAGAGATGTGAGACTGACAGTGTATATTCTAGTATAATGAAAAAGAGAAATCTAGAGTCCTCACAAATATAATCAAGCCAGAGTAAAAGTTAGTAAATGCCAAGGGTACAATTTAGCAGCATGATGGAGGCTTTCCTCTGACACTGGATTCGATTTACTGTCCTTGTGGAGACCCCATGATGTTCAAGTGCATCTCCCTCCTTGCAACGATTTGATTCGAATGGATACCAAGTGACATTCTTTCCTTGGATTTCCCTCTCCATGTCTTGCCTTAGAACCCAGTTGTTGATTGGCTGTAGAGGAGTAGCAGTCTAATGCAGTAAATTCCAAGGGGTTAATTATGAAATATTTTATTAAACATTACACTGTGCCAACCATAAAAATGAATAACCTAACAGTAAAGCTGTCATATCCAGGCGTATTTCATATATCTCTCCATTTTCTCTACGGTGCAGAAGGGCACCTTTTTCTTTGTTCAACATAATATCCACAGAAATCGATAGGTGGATGAAACCTCAATCCTGTTTCGTTCACTGATCGATTAAAAATTAGTGGAATGGACCAAAAGAAAACCAACCTTGGATTTGAAAATGATAACAATAATCTTATTGCTCAATACTCATCATGGACGCAGTGTGATGAAAGGGAAGAAAAGGAACCTAACAAACCACAATGAACCATGAATACATGCATGACCAGATAAAAATCAAGACACTCTAAACAACTGCAAGCCTACCTAAAAGCATAATAGAACAATCATACATAATAGAAAGCTATTTTTAGGTTAAGAAAAAACACAATACATAATATACATAAAAAAATAACAACGCAAAACCTACCAAAAAACACATACCAGGAGCATACATGGCAAACTACAAAAATAAACATATAATACTAGACTACCCAAAACCCACAAGGATACGTGCAGCTTCCCTGCGAGTACAATCAGCTGCAAGACCCTCAAAAAAGAGGGTGTTTGATGTGTAAGGTGGAAGGTTCTCTTCCGGCCTTCTTAAAGGTTCTCTCAATCCCTGCGGCTCTAACCTTTGATAGCCCAATCCTAGGCTCCCTAACTTCCCCCCAAGTCCATGATCTGCACTTCCAATGCTTGACCTCTAACCCATTAAAACAAAGTCAGGAAGGGATGAACCTGACAATCCTCCATAACCTCCACTACCTCCCAACCTTGACCCAAGGGAGCCTCCCAACCCACCAATATCACCAGATGTTAAACCCCCACCAGAATATAGAAGCTGTACCTAGAACCAAAAAATAAAATATTATAAAGTATTGAATATATACAACATATAACAGAAGAAAGCAAATAGACATTTTTAAAATAATGATTGAGATAATTAAGCAAATACCCCATTTTTGAAAACTCACCTGTTGAATCTTAATCCCTTTGAAAACCTAGTAAATCATCCATGGTATTTTGAACAGAGGCTGTTTGAACATCGACTTCTCTTCAATTTGATTCTGAGAGTTATAAACAAAGGCTATTTTCCATGCTCAGAGTTCATGAGAAAAAGGTCGAACAAGATGAGCAGGAAAAAAAAATTGAATAGGGCAGAATGGAATCATAGGGAAGAATGGGAAAGAAGGCATAAAGGTCGAACAAGCTAAGCGGGAAAAAAAATTGAATAGGTCGATTAAGAAAATTTGAATAGGTTGAACAAGCTGAGCAGGAAAAAATTGAAACTATGACATGAAATCATATGCCAATTTCCCACCTAAACATTAGTGAATAATTTATTTATTTAAATTATTTTATATATTTATTGTAAACTACTGTAATATTTTACAAAATAAACTTATTTTATTTTATTTGAAAACAATTTATCAATATTTTTGGATGTAAAAATCATTACTTATAATATTCATTGTAATTATTATTTATAAGTAATAAAAAATATTAATAAATATAATATTTTTAGGTAGCATAATTACTTTCATCATACTTTATAGGTTTTTTCAAAATTACTTTCATTATTACCGTAATTATTCAACTTCATTAGTTGATTGCCAATATTTTCTTCGTTATATGAATCATCCTTAAATAGATGTTATAGTAATTTTCATAATGTTCATGTATGGAGATAATTCTATGATTCCACAACCATTTTCCATAGAGTTGTTCATTCAAGGGATACCCTTAGAGTACCAAGTTATTAATATTCCAGCATCTTCCGTATGTTCTAAAATAAGCGGCCTCTTCTTATTGATTTCTTACACTTGTTGTGACACTTCCACTCAACCACCTGAAGTATTTAGCTAACACCTTTTTTGTGTTCATCTCGTTATTCCAAGATGGTCATAATCACATGAGTTACCATCAATTATCATCATTATAAATTTTGCAATTTTTTCCTAAAATTTAATAATTAGTCTACAAACACATGGTAATAATGCCATTACCCACAAACAAATGATACCCTCATAACCTAGTATTGTGTGCTAGGAAGGCTTTCCAAAGAAGTTGGCTAGCATCACTATGATGCTATTACAGAATTAGAAGGGAAGAGAAAGGCAAAGGCTCAGGTATCATATGAGAGAATGAAGCAATTGGAAAAATTGAGATCAAAAGCAGTGGAGTTAGTTGAAAAGAAGCTTGCCCCAGAGATGGATAAGATAAAACTTGACAACATATTGGTCAATTTCCTTGACCCTTTATTGGTTATTTAGAAGGAGTATGAATACACCACCGTTAATATCAAGGTAACCAGCCCCTAGCAAATCAAAGGCTACAAGTTGTATTTTTTGTCTAAACATCAACATACGACAACCATGCTTACAACCAGAATCCTTCTGACATTCATGATCTGATTATATAGTGAATTAGACAGAAGTAAGAAAACAATTACTTCTTCAAAGCTAATTCGAATTTAGAGGGCTTAGTTGGGGATTGGGGGTTAGGGTTTAGGGATTTAGAGGTTTAGGGTTTAGGGGGTTAAATGGGCTAGGGGTTAAGGGGTTATAGGTTTAGGGTTTAGGTGGTTAAATGGGTTAGGTGTTAATGGGTTATAGGTCTAGGGTTTAGGGGGTTAAATCGGTTAGGGGTTTAGAGGTTTATGGTTTAGGGGGTTAAATGGGTTAGGGGTTAAGGGGTTATAGGTTTATGGTTTAGGGGGTTCAATGGGTTAGGGTTCTAGGGGGTTAGGGGATTTAGCAGTTAAGGATTTTAGGGGTTAGAAGTTAGGGTCTAATGGGGTTAGGTTTTAGGGGTTAAGGATTTATAGGTTTAGAGATTTATGCACAAGGCACCCGGGCGGTCACAACTTACAAAATGTGTCACAGGCACCCTTGCATGAAACGACCTCATCCAAGCGCCCTTGGTCATGCAGCATCACACAATGCAACACGACGTGCCCAGCCGCATGGAGGCACAAGGTAGAAAATGGCAAACGGGCCACCCGAACGTGCACATGTTGGTACCCGGGCGGTCAAAAGTTAGCAAATCTGACACGGGCACCCTCGCACATAACGGCCCGAGCTAGTGGCCCTTCGTTGTGCGGCATCACAAGGCACAACACGGCGCGCCCGGCCGCATGGAGGCACAAGGTAGCAAACGACAAATGGCAAACGGGCCACCCCAACATGCACATTAAGGCACTCGGGGGGTCACAAGTTAGCAAATCTAACACGGGTGCCCTCGCACGTAATGGCCCGACCCGGGCGCCCTTGGTCATGCGGCGTCACAAGGCACAACACGACGCGCCTGACTGCCGAGAGGAACAAGGTAGAAAATGGTAAACAGACCACCCAAACGTGCACAAGGCACCCGAGTGGTCACAAGTTAGTAAAACTGACACGGACAACATTGCATGAAATGGCTAGACACGGGTGCCCTTGGTCGTGCGTCGTCACATGGCGCGACACGACGTGCCTGGCTGCACGGAGGCACAAGGTAGCAAACGATAAATGGGCTGCCTGAATGTGCACAAGCTAGCACCCGGGTGGTCCCAAGTTAGAAAATGTGAAACGGGTGCCTTCACACGAAATGACCCGACCCAGGCGCCCTTAGTCATCCGGCATCACATGACACGCCCGTCTACACAGAGGCACAAGGTAGGAAATGGAAAATGGGCCACCCAAATGTGCACAAGTTGGCACCCAGGTGGTCACAAGTTAGCAAATGTGACACAGGCACCCTGGCATGAAACGGCTAGACCCGGGGGCCCTTGGTCGTGTGGCGTCACACGACGCGACACGACGCGCCCGGTCGCACAGAGGCACAAGGTAGAAAATGGTAAACGGGCTGCCCGAACATGCACAAGCTAGCACCTGGGTGGTCACAAGTTAGCAAATGTGACATGGGTGCCCTCGCACGAAACAAGCCGACCGAGGCGCCCTTGGTCATGCGGCATCACACGACGCGCCCGTCCGCATGGAGGCACAAGGTAGCAAACGGAAAATGGGCTACTCAAACATGCACAAGCTGGCACCTGGGTGGTCACATGTTAGCAAATTTGACATGGGCGCCCTCTCCATGAAACGACTTGACCCAGGCACCCTTGGTCGTGAGGCGTTACACGCCGCGACACGCCGTGCTCGACCGCCTGGAGGAACAAGGTAACAAATGGAAAATGGGCCACCCAAACATGCAAATTAAAACACTCGAGCGGTCACAAGTTAGCAAATCTGACACGGGCACCCTTGCACGAAACAACCCGACCCAAGAGCCCTTGGTCATGCGACGTCACATGGCGCACCCAGTTGCCCGGAGACATAAGGTAGCAAATGAAAAACAGGCCACCCGAATGTGCACATTAAGGCACCCGGGTGGTCACAAGTTAGCAAATCTGACACAGGCGCCCTTACATGAAATGGCCCGACTCGACCGCCCTTGGTCGTGCGATGTCGCACGACGCGACACAGCGTGCCTAGCCACCTGGAGACACAAGGTATCAAATGGAAAATGGGCAGCCTGAACGTGCACAAGCTAGCACCCGAGCGGTCAAAAGTCAGCAAATCTAACATGAGCACCCTCGAACGAAACGACCCGACCTAGGTGCCCTTGGTCGTGACGCGTCACACGCCGAGACACAGCGCGCCCGACCACCTAGAGGAACAAGGTATCAAATGGAAAATGGGCCACTCGAATGTCTAAATTAACACACTCGGGCGGTCACAAGTTAGAAAATCTGACACGGGCGCCCTCACACAAAACAGCCCGACCCGGGCGCCCTTAGTCGTGCGACGTCACACGGCATGCCCGACTGCCCGGAGACACAAGGTAGCAAACAAAAAATGGGCCCCCTGAATGTGCACATTAAGGCACCTGAGCGGTCACAAGTTAGCAAATCAGACACAGGCGCCCTCGCACAAAATCACCAGACCCGAGCACCCTTGGTCGTGCAACGTCACATGGCACGACACAGCGTGCCCGGCCTCCCAGAGACACAAGGTAGCAAATAGAAAATGGGCTGCTCAAACGTGCACAAGCTGACACTCTGGTAGTCACAAGTTAGGAAATGTGACAGAGGCGCCCTTGCATGAAACAGCCAGACCCGAGCGCCCTTGGTCGTGTGGCGTCACACGGCGCGACACGGAGCACCTGGTAGCACGAAGGCACAAGGTAGAAAATGGAAAATGGGCCGCTCGAATGTGCACGAGTTGGCACTTGGGTGGTCACAAGTTAGAAAATCTGACACAGGCACCATCGCACGTAACGGCCTGGCCCGGGCGCCCTTGGTCATGCGGCGTCACACGGCGCAACACTGCGCACCCAACCGCACATAGGCACAAGGTAGCAAATAGAAAATGGGTCGCCCGAAGATGCACAAGCTGGCACCCAGGTGGTCACAGGTTAGCAAATGTGACACGAGTGCCCTCGCACAAAACGGCCAGACCCGAGCGCCCTTAATGGTCATGCGGCATCACATAGCGTGCTCGTCCGCACGGAGGCACAAGGTAGCAAATGATAAATGGGCTGCTTGAATGTGCACAAGCGAGCACTCGGGTGGTCATAAGTTAGCAAATGTTACACGGGTGCCTTCGCACGTAACGGCCCGACCCGGGAGCCCTTGGTCTTGCGGCGTCACACGGCGTGACACGACACGCCTAGCCACGTGGAGGGACAAGGTAGCAAATAGTAAAAGGGCTTCCCGAACATGCACAAGTTGGCACTTGGGCAGTCACAAGTTAGCAAATGTGACACGAGTGCCCTCACATGAAATGCCCCGACCCAAGCTCCCTTGGTCGTGCAGCGTCACACAACGCGACACAGCGCCCACGGTCGCACGAAGGCACAAGGGAGAAAACGACAAATAGGCCGCCTGAACGTGCACAAGCTAGCACCTGGGTGGTCACAAGTTAGCAAATGTGACACGGATGCCTTCGCATGAAACGGCCAGCCCAGGTGCCCTTGGTCATGTGGCGTCACACGGCACGACATGGCGCGCCCGGCTGCACGCGGGAGGCACAAGGTAGAAAACTGCAAACAGGGCACCTGAACATGCACAAGTTGGCACCCGGGTGGTCACAAGTTACAAAATCTGACACGGGCGCCCTCACACATAACGGCCCAACTCGGGCGCCCTTAGTCACGCGGTGTCACACGGTGCGACACGGCGCGCCTGGCAGCACAGAGGCACAAGGTAGAAAATGAAAAATGGTCCACTTGAACATGCAGAAGTTGGCACTTAGGTGGCCACAAGTCAGCAAATGTGAAACGGGCGCCCTCGCATGAAACGGCCAGACCCGGGTGGCCTTAACGGTCGTGCGGCGTCACACATCGTGACACGGTGCACCCAGCCACACAGAGGCAAAAGGTAGCAAATGGTAAATGGGCCACACGAATGTGTAGAAGCTGGCACTCAGGTGGTCACAACTTATCAAATGTGACATGGGTGCCCTTGCATGTAACGGTCTGACCCGGGCGCCCTTGGTCATGCGGCGCCACACGGCGCGACACGGCACGCCCGGCCGCACGAAGGCACAATGTAGAAAATGGTAAATGGGCTGCCCGAACATGCACAAGCTGGCACCCGGGTGGTCACAAGTTAACAAATGTGACACGGGTGCCCTCGCACGAAACGACCTGACCCAGGCGCCTTTGGTCGTGTGGCGTCACACGACGCGACATGGTGCACCCGGCCGCACCGACGCACATGGTAGCAAACATCAAATGGTCCGCTTGAATGTGCACAAGCTGGCACCCGGGTGGTCACGAGTTAGCAAATGTGACATGGGCTCCCTCGCACGAAATGGCCAGACCCGGGCGCCCTTGGTCATGCAGTGTCACACGGCGCGACATGGCGCGCCCGGCCGCATCGAGGCACAAGATAGAAAATGGAAAATGAGCCACCCGAATGTGTAGAAGCTGGCACTCGAGCAGTCAAAAGTTAGCAAATCTGACATGGGCACCCTCGCACATAACGGCTCGACCCAGGCGCCCTTGGTCGTGCGGCGTCACACGGTGCAACACGGCCTTCCCGGCCACACGGAGGCACAAGGTAGAAAATAGCAAATGGGCTGCCCAAATGTGCACAAGCTGGCACTCAGGCGGTCACAAGTTAGCAAATGTGATATGGGCACGCTCGCACGAAATGGCTAGACCTGGGCGCCCTTAATGGTCGTGCACCGTCACACGGCGTGACACTGCGCGCTCGGCCGCACGGAGGTACAAGGTAGCAAACGGTAAATGGGCATCCTGAATGTGCACAAGCTGGCACCCTCGAGGTCACCAGTTAGCAAATGTGACACGGGTGCCCTTGCACAAAATGGCCCGACCCAAGCACCCTTGGTCGTGCGGTGTCACACAGTGCGAGACGACGCGCTCGGCCGCACAGAGGCATAAGTTAGCAAAGGGAAAATGGGCCACCCAAACGTGCACAAGATGGCACCTGGGTGGTCACATGTTAGCAAATGTGACACGGGCGCCCTCACACGAAACGGCCAGACCCGGGCGCCCTTGGTCGTGTGGCGTCACATGGCGTGACATTGCGCGCCCGACCGCACGGAGGCACAAGGTAGCAAACGGAAAATAGGCCACCCGAACATGCACAAGATGGCACCTAGGCAGTCATAAGTTAACAAATCTGATACGGGTGCCCTCGCACGTAACAACCCGACCCGGGTACCCTTGGTCATGCGGCGTCACATGGCGTGACACGGCGCGCCCAGCCGCACGGAGGCACGAGGTAGCAAATGGAAAATGGGCCACCCAAACTTGTACAAGCTGGCACCCAGGCGGTCACAAGTTAGCAAATGTGAGAAGGGAGCCCTCACATGAAATGGCCAAACCTGGGCGCCCTTAATGGTTGTGCGGCGTCGCATGATGCGACACGGTGTGCCTGGCCGCACAGAGGAACAAGGTAGCAAATGGTAAATGAGTTGCTCAAACATGCTCAAGCTAGCACCGAGGCGGTCACAAGTTAGCAAATTTGACACGGGTGCCCTCGCACGAAATGGCCCGATCCAGGCGCCCTTGGTCGTGCGGCGTCACACGGTGCAACACGGCGTGCCCGGCCGCATGGAGCCAGAAGGTAGAAAACAGAAAATAGGCCACCCAAACGTGCACAAGTTAGCACCCGGGCGGTCACAAGTTAGCAAATGTGACACGGGTGCCCTTGGTCATGCGGCGTCACATGGCGCTACATGGCGCGCCCGGCCGCACAGAGGCATAAGGTAGAAAATGGTAAACGGGCTGCCCGAACGAGCACAAGCTGGCACTCGGGCGGTCACAAGTTAGCAAATGTGACACGGGTGTCCTCACCTCAAACGGCTCGACCCAAGCGCCCTTGGTCGTGCGGCGTCACACGGCGTGACATGGCACGCCCGGCCACATGGAGGCACAAGTTAGCAAATGACAAACGGGCCACTCAAATGTGCACAAGCTGCAACCGGGCAGTCACAAGTTAGAAAATCTGACACGAGGGCCCTGGCACAAAACGGCCCAACCTAGATGCAGTTGGTCGTGAGGCGTCACATGCCGCGACACGCCATGCCCTGCCACCCAGAGGACAAGGTAGCAAATAGCAAATGGGCCACCCTAACGTGCAAATTAAGACAGTCTAGGAGTCACAGGTTAGCAAATCTGACACGAGCGCCCTCACACGAAACGACCCGACCTGGGCACCCTTGGTCATGCGACGTCACACGGCGTGCCTAGCTGCCTGGAGACACAAGGTAGCAAACCGAAAATGGGCTGCTCGAATGTGCACATTAAGGCACCCGGGTGGTCATAGGTTAGCAAATCTGACACAGGCGCCCTCACACGAAACGGCCCGACCCGGGTGCCCTTGGTCATGCGATGTCACACGGCTCGACACGACGCGCCTGGCCACCCAAAGACACAAGGTAGAAAATGGCAAATGGGCCACCCGAACGTGCACATTAAAGCACCCAGGTGGTCACAAGTTAGAAAATCTGACACGGGTGCCCTCGCATGAAATGACTCGACTCAGGCACCCTTGGTCGTGCGCCGTGACACGGTGTGCCCGGCTACCTGGAGACACAAGGTAGCAAATGGAAAATGGGCCATGTATGAAGATTTCATAGCTTAAAAATTTTTAGACAAGAAGATAGCCAAAATACCAAGCTGGCCATGATTTGAGAAAGAATTCTAAAGCATACATAAACCCTAACTTCCTTAGAGCATGTCTTTGAGAATATAACGAACAAAGATCTGATGCTTGGACTAGATGTTCAAAAAAAATTATCCATAACATGGTCGAAGTTTCATGGCCTGCAACCTCACATAAAAATGTTATAGAAATAATGTTGAACTGACCCTAATTAATTCAAATAATATCAAATCATTGTTGACATATGTCTAAAGTCAGTTAGAGAGTGAATTAGAATCGACACGTAGCCCAAACCGTCGCAAGAGCGACACTTAGCCCAAACCGTCGCAAGAGTGACACTTAGCCCAAACCGTCGCAATAGCGACGTTTATGCTGAAACTGTCACAATAGCAACACCTTTGCCTGAACTATCAAAATAGCATGATATACTCAAACATCGCAATAGCAACACTTTCCTCAAACTTCGCAATAACGACACTTTCCTCAAACTGTCGCAATAGCGACACTTTCCTCAAATTGTCGCAATAGCGACGATATCCTCAAACTGTTGCAATAGCGATGCTATTGCCGATACCGTCACAATTCTGACGGATTCCTCCAAATGTCGCAATTGCAACACTTTGTCTAAGTGTCGGTATTGTGACAGTTGTCTCTAAACATCGGTATAGTGATGGTTTCGAGTGGGATTTGAAAAAGTTGAAAAAATTTGGGGAAATTGCCGACATTTTGTCAAAAATGTTGGAACCAATTGTTGGAATTTCCACCAAATGTGCTAGTGACCTCAAAGTGTAGAGGAGCCTATGTGGGTGAGGAGAAAATGTTCTCATATTCCTCCACGAATTTTTCCATATGCTGATGGCATGTAGGGAAGCCTTGTTTCAAGGCTGTGGCCATAATATTCTTCTTGTCCCGTGGGATAATTGCTATGAAAATAAATTTCCTGGTTTGGGAAACAATCTTGGTGCATTGTTTTGCAGTAGTCAAAGAGATGGCAGGAGGCAGTACTACCTCTGGTATCCTGTAAAATTTATTTCCTAAAGTAATAACAATAGAACGAGGCCTAGACTCATACACAACATGTCGGTTCCACAAGTATGCATGGCCCAATAATACATCAGACACATCAAGAGGAGCAACATCACACAGTACCTCATCTACGAATAGCTTGATGTTATATGGAAGGCGACACTATTGTCGGACATGAATATCTCTTCCTTGGTGAATCCACCTGATGGTATACGACTACGGGTATACTATGGTCAGTAGGTCGAGCCACTTCACGACCTCTGCTGAAATGAGGTTATTTTGGCTTCCACTATCGACAAGGAATTGCAGTGGAGAAGTTTATCTAAATTTATGCAGGAACAGAACAAAATACAAATATAACCATAAATACAAATATGTAGCGGAAATAACACTTCATTTCATTAATGGCAAATAACTAAAATATGATTACAGACATAAAGGAAATAAACTAGCTAGGGCATTGATAGATTATCTCTTGGAAGAGATGTGGTGGCTACATGCCTTTGAACCGTATTACAATAAGGCTCAAAGGACTATTTATTAATGAGGGACAATGGAAAACCCTATATATCAAAAAACCTAACCCTAGGAGATGAAGCGCCAAAACTATGGGCCCCGTTTCGGTAAATTGGTACATCAACTTCCCAGTGACATAGATTTATCATATGATCTTTGTTTGACACGCTCAATACATCATTAGAAAGGTCTACCCAAGGAATACAAATTTTAATGTGAGAAATATCATAGGAACTTCCTTGTTGCTCCCAGATTTCCGAAAAAATGTTGTTTAGGGCCTGAAAATGGCTTCAGAAGTTCAGGATTCGAAAAATTGATAAAAAATAGTCAATTTTGTTGAAACTGAAAAAATGAAAGAAACAATGGTGGGTTCCAAGTGGAATCGCTGGGTGGACACCATTATCGATCTGCATCATAAAAAAATCATCTTTTTCCTGCAATTAAGGCACATTAGGCAATATACACTGGTCATCACCTTTTACTCTTCTTACTAAGCATATTATAACAAAAAATGTGAATTAATGTAAAATAAGGAAAGTTTTACGGCTAGAGGATAGCATAATTATCTTCAAGATATACCTATTGATGGGACTTATTAACAGGGTTTACTAATATGTTTATAACTAAGCCTTCAAAATAGGAATTGTTGACGGCAATATCTACATCAATATGGAGAGGGACGATTTATAACTATTTTTGTGTATATAGATGATCTCATTTTTGGAAGAAATAATGATGATATTTCATGGATATACCAAATTAATGTCAAAGTAATTTTATATTTCAGTTATTGGAAAAAAATCCTTCTTACTTAGATTACAAGTTTCTCAAACCAATGAAGGAATATTTTTTTTCCCAAATCAAATACCTCAAGGAGATGCTAAAACATTTTGGAATGACAAAATGTGCACCAATTAAGAACTCAATGATTATTGGATGCAGGTTAAGTAAATATGATGAATACCATGGAGTCAATTCACCACTTTACATGTCTATGATTGAGTGTCCACTATACTTGACAACTTGAACACCTGATATTATGCAGGTAGTAGGATGGTTGCAAGATTTCAATCAGCACCAAAAGAATCATATATGTAAGAAACAAAGAGAATTTTTTAATACTTAAATGGAACACATGGTTTTCATATTTGTTATCCTAATAGTAAAAATTTCACAATGAAAACATACATAGATGGATATTGGGTTGGTAGTAGATATGAATGAAAAAGCACTAGTGGAAGTGCATACTTCCTAGGAGAATGTCTTATGTACTGGTAAAGAGGAAAAAAATCATCAATTTCTCTTTCTACAACTAAATTTTTACACAAAGCAACAACATCATCATTTAACTAAGTTATATGTTTGAAACAAACATTGTAGGACATAAAAATTGGATATGATCATCCATGTGTCATTTTCTATGACAACAGTAGTGCAGTCAATATCTTAAAAATCTTGTCATACACTAAAAAACAAAGGACATTCGAGTCAAGTATCATTTCCTTGAAAAACAAGTCATCAAGGAAAATTTCAAAATGGAATATATTTATAAAAGTCAATAGATTATGAAAATATTGAGCAAACCTGTACCTAGAGAAGTCTTTGAATATCTTAGGAAAATGTTGGGAACGATCTCTCGTTTAAATCGATAAAGAAAGCACAAGCTTAGGGGGATAAATTTTTTACTATTGATGTCAAAGGAGGGGAGAATTAGACAAGGGGAGTAGCTAACAAGACATATGGAATGAATGCAAATAAGGGGGGGAAATATCAACAAAAATTGATATCAATGTGTCTCCATTAATAACAAAGGGGGAGACCATAGAAAAAGGTTTTTATTTATGTTAAAGGTAGTCCATATGGAAGGGTAAAATTCATAAATAGATATCCAATTTTAAGACATTTATCGTGATATCTTGCACACCTCCTAACTCTTCAATAATGAAGAGAGGTGAATTTTTTAATGCATAATTTCCTTAGCTAAATTCAACCCCTCCCATAAAGTCTAACTCAATCCAAATTTTAAGGTGACAATTACTGGACATCTCACTCCTAGAACTTGCCTTCATTTAGACTTATAAATATGCCACTCTTGTGGCTCATTTTGATCGCAAAATTGGATGTTGGTCAAGTACCAAGGTTTGTGAGAGACCATAGGAAATATGAGCTAAGCGAGAAAATACCACCATTTCAATCAACCAACATTACAAAATAGGATAGTTACAGAAATTTGTAACGGACTAACAACACAAATTTGTAATCCCGTAGAGATTGAATGACAATATTACCCTTAGAGTATATTCCAATCAAGGATGGCTTTCCATTTTCAAGGTCCATTGCAATTTCATTTTTAGTAATTACATGTTTTCATTCTTGATTTTATACTTGTTTTCACACTTACCATTTTTTGCATAAATTTGAACTTTTTTTAATCCTTTTAGCATTGCTCCAAAGTGTTTTCATGATTTTAAGGTCTCTTGGGAAAAATTAAATGCCATTATGACTATGATTTTTTATTTTATAGACTCAAATTGTTCCACTTGCTTTGTTATTTCTGAGGTGTAACTTTCTATTAACCATAAATTACTATAATATCCTTTTCTACTTCACCAACACTTCATTAAATTATCGTTAAAAAATAAAATAAAATAAAATAAAATATCCCCAATCCAAGTATGAGAAATGTCATATCCTATCATTTCTTGTTATGTTATGTAAACATTTTCTCTTATCAAATTATACAAAAAATAAGAAAAACCTATTTTATAGTGAAAAGATTTTTGATTCCTCTGCCCTTGGTATTATCCAAATTTAAGAAGAATCTAGGCTGGTTATTATAATATTATAAGTAAAATAAAAATATAATGAATTTTATATATATATGGGAAATCAATTTGAAAATATATAAATATAGGTTTATATTTATTACTTATATCCTAATGTATTCATATATATATGTTACTATATATAAATGATAAACCACATTAGTTGGCTCAAAAAGCATAAAAAAATAATACTTTCATGATCCTCGATATATTTTTCTAAATAATTATACTCATAGAAGCTTACATTGAGATAATTGATAAAGGTAATTATATTTTGTATGTTTTGACATATCATATTATTTTTTATTTTTCATTTATTGTGCCAAGTGGTGCTCTCCAACTCAATATGGTAGAAATATTGTAAATAAATGTAGTATAATTTCCTATTAAACATTTTTATAAGGTCAAAATAAAATAAAAATAACCCTACATTAAGATAAAATAAATTTAAACTAAAATAATAAGGTAAAATTGACTTGGTCAATTTAATGGTGGTGTTGGAATGGGGTTCCCTAACCTGCGTTTTTGATATAATTTTGTAATAATCACTCTTAAGTAGGGGTATTTGGGTGGGTCAAAGCCCATAATGTTTTGTAACGGGTTAAAGGGTAGCTCTAGGGTCTGCAAACCATGGTTTGCAGACCATCGGAGAACAAAGGCTACGATGTTATAAATAGATAGATAGTTGGGTCTAGTAGGCAAGTAAGAAGTAAGATTAATGCTACGTGCGAATTGTTGAGATCTGTTTGGGTTGTTTTGGGTAAGGAATGCTGTTGGATGTGTGTGCAGAGATCCTCAGTCCTGCTGTGTGTGGACCCCGCTAGGCTGTGTGCACAGAGATCCTCAGTCCTACTGTGTGCAGACCCTGCTAGGTTGTGTGTGCGGGCTATGTTTTGCATTGTAATTGGGTTTTTGGATACTAATGAATTGAGAGTATATTTGAAGTATCTTTTTGTATCTGGATTGATCGTGTTTATCGCTGAAGTGCATCTGTGATATTTATTTAAGCTACGAATGTAACTCTGATCTACGAATTAGCTACAATTGTAATGTTCTGTGATGGTATTTGCTGATGCACACATGGATGCGAATGTATTGATTAGATTTTTTAGTGATAGTGGCTTTGTTATGGTTATGTGCTGATTATAATGTTAAAAGAGCTACGAATAGAATAATTATGTGTGAACCTAAGAAGCTGTAACACAGATCTACCTTAAATTACCTACTCTCTCCCACGGTGCAGAGACCTGGTTCCAACACCCTCCCATACTACTTCGGGTGAGACCTTAGCCTACGAAAGTAGTTCATCGCTGAAAGGGCCAGTAGTATAGGGGTGTTTTGGCAAACCTTAACCTCTGAACTTGGGTCAGGACCCCTCAAGCCAACAAATGGTCTCGTTGCTTGGTGGGACTCAAAGGCTAAGAAACGCATTGAAGATAATAAAGTCTTATAGGTCTTATTTCAGAGTGGGCTCACAGCAGCAATTGACTCCCAGACGTGCTTCTCACGAGCAATCTATGACAAGTACAAGAGCATCACAATGTTTCAGGTCACAATGCACAATGTGAAGATCCGGGGTCGTAAGGATCCGGCATGGGTATCACTGCCATACATGGTTGCTGACGAACAAATCGACCGACTAATTTCCACTTGGCCACCACACTAGAAGCTGGGCTTAAAATCAGGTACAACTGACACTGCAGGTACGAGCACCAAGAAGACTACTCCGCCTGACACTGCCAAAGAGACAAAAGGATAGGGCAAGAATGCCGAGAAGGGTGCGGAGCTAGAATCACAGAAGGATTCACAGCAAGATCTGGATGTAGAGGGTCTAGATGTGCAAGGTGCTGACTCCCCACGTGGTATGAAGTAGGCAGTTGACCCTCTTAAAGGCCAACAGAAGAAATGACAGGCCACAAGGCTTGGCAGGGTGACAGAAGTCACTCTGACAGAGGAAGATCTGAAGCAGATCTTAGACACAGTCACCCTCGCCTCAGAAGGCAAGTGACTAGCTTTGGAAGAGCAGCATATGGCCACGGTTGCTATGATCTAGTCTGAGCTCCGATCTCTACAGCTCAAAACCGATACCCTGCAGACAAGCATGATTTAGATGAGGCCGCCCCTAGCAACCAACAGTGAATTGATCATCACAACTAAAAACCGCCTCTACCCTCTTCCAGGCGCAGCATTCATTCTGAGCCCACTTGCCTTAGGAGCGCAATTCCAGTCCTGCGTAGAGGTACAATTGGATTTGGCCCAGCTTTCGCATGAACCACTACAGGTCATCCACACATCCCTTTTCAAAGAGATTCAACACAGAGACTGACAGGTGCACCAGCAGCTCAGTACGGCTGAGTAGATGATCATGGAGAAGACTGCAGAGGTGTCCCAGGTGTAGAATACTGAGTTGGAATGTCTCATCAGTAGTCTCTGCACAGATGTGAACGAGGATATACTGGTTTCTGCTACCCCCCAGGCCAAGATCAAAGGACTTGTTATAGCCCTAAAAGTGTCAAGGACTGAGATTCAGACTTTCAAAATAGAGATGGAGTAGCAGATTGCTACCTTGCAAGCCAAATTTCAGCCAGAAACTCCACCTGAGGTAAGAGCCTAGCGAGCCGTGCTGGTCACAAAGGCCACCAATTTCATCAAGCTCAGGTCACTCAAGGCATAGAATTATTGGAGATAGCTACGCAACTGTGGTCTAAGGTGCAGCGTGATCCTCTCTTGCATAAAATAACCTAAGAGTTGTGCTAGAAGGAAGAAGAGTTCGAGTAGATGGAAGCTACAATGCCCACACTGGTACCCACCAATGGTTGGCATGGCTGCATACCATCCATGCACTTAGGGATGATCTCGAAGAGTTCTGCCACAAAAAGAAGTGTCTTAGTGAAAACCCTAAGCCATGGGCTGATGAAGCCCTGAAGCTCTCTTAGGAAGTGGATGTCATAGTTAAGCAACTGAAGTAGACCTTGGAAAGTGTCATTGTTGCTACAGAAGGCCCAACTTCGCAGAAGTTGGTGGATATTGTAGATAATGCTATTGTGCAGAGTGAAGGAGTATTGCCCCCTCTGGTTGATGCGATCAAGTAGCTTCATGTGAAGATGTGAACCCCACAGCTGCAGTGGCTCGGGACGAGTCACAAGATTGTGTTGGGGGCCTATTGGAATGGGGTTCCCTAACCTACGTTTTTTATATAATTTTGTAATATTCGGTCTTGCGTATGGGGTTTTTGGGCGGGTCAAAGCCCCTAATGTTTTGTAACGAGTTAAAGGGTAGCTCTAGGGTCTGCAAACCACAGTTTGTATACCATCGGATAACAAAGGCTATGATGTTATAAATAGATAGATGGTTGCGTCTAGCAGGCAAGTAAGAATTAAGACTGATGCTACGTGTGAATTGTTGAGATATGTTTGGGTTTTTTTGGGTAAGTAATCCTACTGGCTTTATGCGCGGAGATCCTCATTCCTACTATGTGTGGACCCCGCTAGGCTGTGTGCACGGGTTTTGTTTTGGATTGTAATTAGGTTTATTGATACTAATGAATGTAGAGTATATTTGAAGTATCTTTTGGTATCTGGATTTATCATGTTTATTGCTGAAGTGCATATGTAATATTTATTTAAGCTGCAAATGTACCTGTGATCTAAGAATTAGCTGCGATTGTAATGTTCTATGATGTTATTTGTTGATGCGCACGTGGATGCGAATGTATTAATTAGATTTGTTAGTGATAGTGGTTTTGTTATGGTTATGTGTTTATTATACTATTAAAATAGATGCGAATAGACTCGTTCTGTGCAAACCTAAGAAGCTGCAACATAGATCTGCCTTAAATTACCTACTCTCTTGCAGGGTGCGGAATCTTGGTTCCAACACCCTCCCATACTACTTCGGCTGAGACCTTGGCCTGCGAAAGTAGGTCATTTCCGAAAGGCCCAGTAGTATAGGGGTTTTTTCGAAAACCTTAACCTTTGAACCTGGGTCATGACCCCTCAAGCCAACAAGTGGTTTTTGAGCTTTAGGTTTATGAGAACCCGTGGTATTGACACATTGTATTCAACTTAAAAATAGTCTATTTAAATGAGGAAATTAAACCAACCTGGATCCATATTAACTTTGGATCTACCAAGCACTAAGTGGGATCAAATCTCTTGACATGTGAACCTATTTTAATGTTTTGTAAATAAAATTTAAAAATTAAATAAGAAAAAATATATTAATGTGATGCAATGTAAACATATTAACTCTGTCAAAATAAAATAAAACAACAAAAATAAAAATGAATCATGCTATTAAGAACCTATGGGATTGACCCATGGTATTAAGAACCTATGGTAATAACACAGGGTATTCATATGGAATATAGACTAATTAAAGGGGGGAATTAAACTAGCCTAGATTGATCAAAACTCTCCATAAGTTCCTAGTGGGATCAAATATTTTGAGATGAAGCACATTTTAGAGTAAAATTATATTTGATCCCTCTCTAAGTTTGGTAGATCCATAGTTAAGATGGATCTAAATTGGTAACCAAGGTTATGGAATCTTCATATTCTTTATAGTGCAATGTGATTTTCACTACACTATTGAACATATAAGAACAAAATCTTGTCTCTCATAATTAACTTTCATATCATATGTTTATCAACATCTTCCTCATGGCTCACAATACTCCCCTAACCAATAAATAAATTAACCTTATGGTTCTTCTATTAGAAGAACCCACTTATTGGTACCTACATACTTCCATATAAAATTTTATAAGATATATTCAATCTCTAGCTTATATGTCCCAGGTTTCCTACAAAGGTTAAATTTTGACATGGGCAATTAATTTTTATATTACAATCATGATCCTTTCTTCATGGATGTCCACATTTTTCTCCACAGTATATTTCTTCATGTGAATTTTTGAATCCTCATAAATGCATAAACAATTCCATGCATTACTCATAATTAATCTTCTGTATACTGGCATTTAATAGAATATAGAACATATTCACAAATGTTATGAGGAAATGATTTATAGAATTATTTTACACAATTTTTTTTTCTACCTTGATATCTTCTTATCATTATTTTTTACTAATAACCATCATTTATATGCATATGCCTTAGATTTAACATCTAAGGGACCCTCCCCTCTTGATCAGGTAAATTACGTTTCCTTCCGATGCATTTTCCTTATGCTTCTAGAGTTATGTTGGTACAAGTGTAATAACTTTGAGAGGTTTCATTCTGGTTTACTAGTTGTGTCCCATTTATCTCTAGGAATATATGGACACAAATTATTCCCCTTATAAGATTGAATCTTGGTTGGGACCACTCAATACACACTAAAGTTAATTGTATTCCCTTCCCAGTTAATATGGTTACAATGATATGATTCGGTATATGCAACCAACTACAACTATGTTTGTTTTCATAAATATAAAAAAACCATATGTATTATAGTTGAACCAATACCCGATTGTCTATTTAGTTAAGCCATACGATTATATCAATTTTCAACTCGTATTCAACCTATTTTTGGATTCTATTAATCATTCCTTCCACTACAGAGAGAGATATTGATCTTATATATATATATATATATATATATATATATATATATATATATATATATATATATATATAGCTACTACGATTATATTTAGGGACATAATAGAGGTTCTGTATAAATATAAATTATTATCACAATATACATAAACATTCTAATGAAATGATTTATCATCGTTCCCTACATATGTCATACATCTACTAGAGAATAAATTAATATATAAATTCATGTTCCATGACTATTTTTCCTTTTCAAGTTGTCTTCTTTTGCAAGAGGCCTACTATGGTTATTGTCATCCTATCTTCAGTTGATAATCCTTGTGATAGACACCCATTTATGGATAAATTCTATGTATGTGATATGTAATCCATTCTTAGAATTATGTTCTAAACAACTTGTGTTTGACTCAAAAGTCAAAAAATTTTGAATTTACACCAAGAATTACTAAAATTTGATTTTTCAATACTCATTTTGGTTGTTGTTAGCATTCCCTTCACTAACTATATAATGTAATGGTCCATGTATAATATTACATATAATGTTATGAAACCAGCTCAAAAAATAGAAAAAAATAGAGATCAACACCTTAGAAATAAGCCAGTTAGAGGGGGCAACCTCCTTTACATTACATAAATGAACAATTCTTGGATAATACAAATTAAAAAACCTCCTTTCTATATATAAGATTCCATGGCGTCACAATATAATCATAGTTGAACTAACAATAATAATGTAAGGTCAGAATAATAACAATATGGGGGTTACAGGGGTACAACAATGATAATAAGGGGGCTACACTAATAATAGTAAGGGACTACACTAGTAATATAGGGACCTAACATGCCCCTCCCCTTAAAAAAAGTGTTGTCCTCAATGCTTTAGTAGCTCTGGATGCTTGTGTATAAAATTCTCATCCTCCCATGTTGAATCTTCATTGGGTTAGTTCTTCCACTTGATGGGATACTCTGAAATTTATCGATTTCGTAGTTGTCAAGTTCCTGTTTTCGTGACTGCTTTAGGTTCCAATATGATTTTTCCTTCCTCAGCAAGTTTTGGCAATATTTTTTGAACTAGAAGTTTGTCACCTATAACCTTATTTAAGCATGAAACATGGAAAACTGGATGCACTCAAGAAGAAGCAGGAAGCTCCAATTTGTATGCCATAGTACTAATATTTTCCAACACCTTGTAAGGACCATAGTACTTTGGTGATAATTTATTATCCTTCATAGCTTTCTTAAGGGAAATTTGTTTGTATGGTTGTAGCCATAAAAATACCCAGTTTCCTACATCAAAACTTCTATCACTGCGATGTAGATCTGCCTATTGTTTCATTCAATTTTGTGCTAAATTTAGGTTATCCTTTAAGAGTTGGAGAACTTGTTTTTGATGCTTGATGTGATCTTGTACTTCTTGAACCTTAACATTTTCTCTTAAATACGATGTGATGGACGGTGGATGATATCCATAAAGTGCCATAAATGGGGTCATTTTTGTTGCAGTATGGAAGGAAGTGTTATACCACCATTCAACCAAAGGTAACCACTTCACCCATTGTGTTTGTTTATCAGATAAAAAGCAGCAAAGATATCCTTCGAAACATTTTTTCAATATCTTGGTTTTCCCATCGGATTGAGGATGATAAGATGAGATATGAACTAGTTGAATACCCAAACAAGAAAATAATTCCCTCCAAAAATTTCCAGTAAAATGGGATCTCTGTCAGTTACAATAATATTTGGGTTTCCATGTAGCTTTTGAATTGTTGCCATAAATGCAGTAGTAACTTTACTTTCTTTAAATGGATAAGACAATGCACAAAAGTGTGCACACTTGGTAAGTATATCAACTACCATCATGATGACACTATTTCCTTCAGACTTAGGTAAACCTGTGATAAAATCAATTGAAATCTCCTCCCAACGTTGAATTGGAATGGATAAAGGCCTTAGAAGACCCCAGGTCTTAATTGTCTCAATTTTTTTTGCTGGAAAACTAAACATTCCGCCAAAAAATTTTGAATATCAAATTTAATGCCATCCCAAAAAAATTCTTTCTTCACCCTATGGTAAGTTTTTAAAAATCCTTAGTGTCATCCTAAGGGAGATGTGTGCAATTCCAAAATAATATTTGGTTTTAGTTCGGAATTCTTACAAAGATATAAGTGATATTTTTCCCATAAGGAATCATTTTTCCAACTAAATGCATCATATGTACTAGGATCTTGCTGCAAATTTTGATTGAGTATCCACACTTCTTTGTCCTTCTTCCATTAATCCCTTGCTTCGGTTATCCAATCTGGTTGGATAATAGAAATGGCACAAAGAAATGCTTCCACCTCTTCATCCTTTCTTGAGAGTGCATCTGCAACAACATTTAGCTTCCCTTTTTTGTAGATGATTTCAAATTCATAACCCAACATCTTTGTGACCCATTTTGCTGCTATTTTGAAGATAATCTTTGTTCCAAAAAGTGTTTAAGACTATCATGACCATTTCTTACCTTAAAGTGTCTTCCCATTGGGTAAGGTCACCATTTCTTTAGTGCATGTAGTATTTCCAACATTTATTTCTCATAAATAGCTTTCTGTAAATACTTTCCTTTGATTGGACTACTTTCAAAAGCAATGGGTCTTCCTTCTTGCATTAAAACCACACCAATTCCAGTTCTTGAAGAATCACATTCCACAATAAAGGTTTTTGTGAAGTCTAGTGTAGTTAAGACCAGTTCTAGGCACATTGCCTCTTTAAGATGCTCAAAGGCATTAGTTGCTTCAGGAGTCCCTGAAAATGCATATTTATTCAATAATGTTATTAGAGGTGCTGCTATTCTCCCATAATTCTTAAAAAACTTGCGATAATACCTTGTTAACTCGAGAAATCCTCGCAACTGCTTTATGGTTGTGGGGACTTTCCATTCCTTAACGACTTTAATTTTGTTAGGGTCTACCTTAACACCCTAGTGATATACAATATGAACCAAATATTCCACCTATTGTACTCCAAAGAAAAATTTGGATGTTTTTTCATATAACTGTTTCACTTCCAATAGTTTGAGCACCCTGTCAACATGTTGAACATGATCCTTCCAAGACGTGTTGTAGTTAGCATATCGTAAAAGAATACTAACACAAATTTTCTAAGGAAGGGTTTGAAAATGGAATTCATCAACCCTTGAAATGTAGAAGGTGCATTGGTGAGCCCAAAAGGCATGCCCACAAATTCATAATGACCCTCATGAGTTTGAAATGTTGTTTTCAAAATATATTGAGTATTCATTATAATTTGATGATATCCTAAATGAATATCCAACTTTGTAAAATAAATTGCTCCATGTAATTAATCCAATAATTCATCAATCATAGGAATGTGAAATTTATCTTTAATGTTGAGCTTATTGAACTCCCTATAATTCGGACACATGCACCATGATCCATCCTTCTTGTGCACCAATACTATTTTAGTAGAGAGAGAACTTTGACTAGGTTGAATTATACCAGCCTCTAACATTTCTGCAATCATATGTTCAATTTCACTTTTTTGGACATAAGGATATCTGTAAGGGCTGATGTTTGGAGGAACACTTCCTGGAATAAAATGAATATCATGGTCATGATCATGAATAGGTGGGAGTCCTTTGCGAGTTTCAAACACCTTGGAATGATTGTCCAAGACTTTTTGGAGATCTAGAGAAATATATGATTTTGATGTTGGAACTTCTAGTGAGCATAATTGTGCAATTACGCATCGTTGTTCTTTCTTCAGAAGCTTTGTCATGAAATTACAACTTATTATATTTCTCGACTTCCCTACAATACCCCGTAATTCAACTTCCTTTCCTTCGGAAAAAAAATTCCGGAAGAGTTCTTGAAAATTAAAAGCTACCGTCCCAAAAGATTGTAACCATTATAATCCTAGTAAAACATCAGCACCTCCCATTGGAATGGAAATAATTGGACTATTCAATACATATTCCCCCATGGTTAGCTTGATATTATGGCATTTTCCGAAGAAATTTATAGTTTGTCCATTTGCAACCATCACTTGACATTCTGGTGTTGGGTATATGAAGAAATTCAATTCCTTGGCTACCTTACAATGAATAAAAATTTTGGTACTACCCAAATCAATCAACACTATTACCTTTTTCTTCTTGATATGTCTTTCTATCTAGAGAGTTTCAAGAGTGGTAATTCCTGCCAATGCATTACACGATATGGTTGGAATATTTCTTCTTTCTATAAGGTTGGTTCCTGTTGTATATCCTCTTCTTTTGAAGTTTCTTGCTCATTTTCTTCCTCCTCTTCACAATCTATGTAAATTAATTTCTTCTCAGCACACTTATGACCTTTAGTGTATTTGCTATCACAAGCAAAGACCTTTTTCTCTTTTTTCTTCCAATTTTTGTGGTGTCAACCTTGTAGGTTTTGGAAGTCTAGGAGTAGCAACACTTACATCTTTATAGATGTGAGTTGTAGGCTTCCTTGTCGCCATAATTTTACATTAAATTTTTCTTGGCAACCTCAATGCCTTCTCCAATGAATCAGGCTCCAGAAGGTGAACCTCATGTTGGAGGTTATCCTTTAAATTCCCCACGAAGACATCAATCCCATGTTCCTTTGGAATATCATTTACCCTTATATTCAAATTTTGGAAGTCCTCAATGTGCTCCACCTTTGAACCCTTTTGTTTGATATTTATCAATTGGCTAAAGAAGGTGTTGCTCTTTGTATCCTCATAATGTGCTATAATTTCCTTCGTAAAATTTGACCAAGTGACAATTTTTTTACGGGAGAAAACCATCGATACCATAAAAATGTATTTTGTTCTAAATATAAATTTGCAATGCTTACCTTTTTTGTGTTTTTCACATTATTGAGATCAAAATATTACTCCATCTATAGTATCCATGTTTCCGGATCCTTGCCATCAAGCTTCCTTGTATCGATCATTAGAATATGGTGGGTCTTCAATCCAACATTAGAGTTTATGAAATCACGATTAAAAATTAGTTTTTTATCATCATGAGTTTCCTATACTATATTTTTACCATTAGGAATCATTTCTTGTATCAACTTTGTCAAACCTTCCATGTTTGCTTTTAGATCATTCTTCATGTCTTCCATGCTGTCTTTCTTTTTTTCTTCTATACAATCAATATTAGCTTCCATGCCTTGCATGCCATTCTTAAAACCATCCATCTTAGCTTCCATTCCCTTCTTCAAACCATCCATCTTAGCTTCCATGCCTTTCTTCAAAACTTCCATTTCATTTTTTGTTGCTCTTTGCAAGAGAGAAATTTGGTTCACTTGCTCTTGCAATTTGGATATATCATGTTGCACTTATTCATCTTCATGAGCCACAGTAGAGTATTCTAAGGGCTTAATGGGTGTTGAATTCTTTTTAGAAGGCAATTTAGAACCTAATACTGACATCTATGCTTCTGAAATATTCCCTTGGAATCACTTCAAACTAATTTTTCAAACAAGACTTATGCAATTTGAAAAAAAATACACTCCTTTTTCTTGCTTTTGAGGAGCTCCATATTGAAACTGAATTATCTCTATGATTTCAAATCATAAATATATTAAATTCTATTATGTAATAGCCTTTTGAATATTATTTCTAATGCCACAAGTATTTCCTTATTTGGATGCTTCAAGACAAAGTTATGCCCAATCTTCCATAATGACCTAATTATGGATTGGTTCAATAGGGCGAACTTCTAAGGCATGCCGCATGTCATTGTTGCCTCCCTTAGCTCTAAAATTGATACAGAGGAAATTAAAGTCTGCGTAATGTCGGCCATGTTTTACATAATTTAAATCCGATGCTCAGAGAGAGAGTTATGATGATTTTCCCAAGGTCACCCATGAAATTTGTGCAAGATGTTTCTCAGGATTTGGGCTTCTTGTGATAAATATTTCAGCTTCTAAACCTTCATAGAAACAAATTTATAGGTAAAATTACATGATGGCCTGTTTGGAGTAGTGAAACCCTAGAATCCAAAGCTCTGATACTAAATGTTATGAAACCAAATCCAAAAATAGAATAAAAGATAGATCAACGCCTTAGAAATAAGCCACTTTGAGGGGGAAACCTCCTTTACATTACATAAATGAACAATTCTTGGATGATACAAATTATAAAACCTCCTTTCTATATATAGGAGTCCATGGGGTCACGATATAATCCTAGTTGGACTAACAATAATAATGTAAGGGAAGAATAATATCAATATGGGGGTTACAAGGGTACAACAATGACAATAAGGGGGTTACACTAACAATAATAAGAGACTACACTAGTAATATAGGGACCTAACATATATTTCTCCTTATTTGCAAACTTTTTTCCATGATATGTACAATGGAACTCTTAATGCAAATTTTTACTTTAACTTGCAAGTATTATACCCCATTTGGGTATTTATTATATTTGAAATCATATTTCCAATTTGTTTCGGCTATACTAATACTCTACATTCGCTCTTCCTTGGTATTCTATGTTTATTTAGTCAAACTTATGTAATTTTGTCTTGGTTACTATTTATATTCAATAATGCAGCTCTTGTTTTCTAGTTGTTGAGATAGTAATTGCCATATTATTTGTACCTCTCTTCTTCTTACCTATAGTATCTACAAGCCTTATCAAGAAACTAGTTAGCTAATAGCTAGTTTTAGTTTCGAGTCTTTTTCTATTTCCAACAATTATGTTGTAGGAAGTGACACTTCATCTCCTAAATGCAAGAAAATCAACTCTCCTTCAATAGGGGTCTGAGAGATACTTCAACCACCATTTTCTTCTCTATAGGTTACTTTTGTATAACACCAACATTTATTTTGTTAAACTTCAACTGTGGGTTGGAACACAGGCTTCAATGGTAAACCTATAGCTCTGACATGACATATCACATACCCTAATTCAAAAATATTTTTTTATTTGTTTTGTTATTTATAAGTGATGTAATGTGTAAAAAAAAAGAGTATTCTTCCATTAGTCTGTTCTGTGGTAGGACTAGTTTCTCTTTTTGAGTTTTTAACACTCATATTTAAACTCTCTTGTATTATTATAATCCAAAAACCAACACCCGTAACATTATTCCCAACATTTTTTTGAACCCATAGATCTTAATATTTACACTGTGAATTTTAGATTATCGTAATTTCCCATATCAACTAGTCGACTGTTCTCTTTAACTTAGATTATCATACCTTCCACATCCTTGCACGTTAATAATGTATTCTGACCCATAATGTTACGTATACAATTTCCACACTAGGGGAAATAAAAGTTTCTACCAAAGAAAAATTCATATGTTTGGAGTTAGGGGTGCATCCTTCTGGTCTGAATGAAAATGCATTGTCTAGATCTAATCCACCCATCTATTGGTGGTTATGCAACCTAATCCTAACCCTAAAGATATAATGCCTTTCCTATCATTAGTAGATTCTTTTTTATTCAGATATTGACTTCTACTTCTCTGCCGCTACTTAGGATTTGAGTTTTGGGCATTGCTACTGAGAGTTTATTGACAACATTTCATTTAAAGGTTTGATAGGCCTTGTATGTATATTTTAGTACTTGGATTCATACAATGGGTTCCTCTTCTTTCCAATGATAAATAACCTTAACTCTTCTGAGGTTTTCTTTTTTCTTTTTTCTCTTTGTTTTACCCTTAGTTTGTTTTTTTTTGACTTGTTTTGTCTTCCTTAATGTATTCACAGTGTCTTGACTAATATGTTTTAGATGTGCAAGATCTCACCCGATTTTTCCTTGAATGAATTTTTCCTCTAGGGTGTTTTATCCCAAAACATTTAGGTCACTTTTTTCCATTCTCCAAAGATTAGGCTGACCTTAGCATAGTCTACCAAGCTTTCGAATTTCACCCTTATTTGGGGATACTAACACGAGTCTTAATTGTGACTACTCATTTTTAGTCAAAGTTGAACATGGAGTTTTCCAAGTGATATTCTATGTTTGGATTGCAAACACTTATTATTCTATTAAGTACACATTTTTTTAACGACCCTAGCCAGGGTTATAATTTCTCTCTTAGGGGGGGTTTTATTTTTCCTAGAACCGAAGTCCAACTAGGGATAAGAGGATTAGAAACTCCTCCTATAGCCATTTATGTAGACTCTTTTTTTATATGTGTTTCCCCATGTTCACATTCACTATTTAGGGGTTGATTGTGCTTTTCCATATTTTCACTTGTGTTTTTCTTGTTACATGTATTGACTGACCATAATATATGGATCTCTATTTTCTTACAAGGTTTTGTGAGGGTTTTAATGGTTTTTCTCTTTTGCAACCAACAAGGTTTTCTCCATAACTTCCTAACTTCTCTAAGGTAAACAATGCCCCTTACCTTCCTTTGATGCATTTCTAGGAATTCTCTTATGGTCTATAGGGGTCACAATTATCTACATACCCTATCACTTAATTTTTGTTTCTTGTGGTTGTGGTGTGATTAGGGTAATTCACTACCTTCATGTTTTTAAGCAGCATGGCGAAGAATGCGGAACAAGTATCATATTTTTTTACAATTAATTAGGTTTAATTTTCCTAGTTATTTTTAGTTAATTATTACTTACAAGTTTAATAACACACAACTAACCAAAAATATTGTGTCTAGATGTTCAGCGTTGGATTGCACCTACCAGATGCACTTCAATGATAGAAAACTTGTCCTTCAACTATGTTCCTGATGGATTTACCAAACTCCTTCAGCTCCTTTGGTGGAGTTCCTTTGAATCTAAATGGAGTCGTGATTGCCACTATCCTATGCTTGAGTGAAATAGCCATTGGCATTAATTCCCTCACTAAGACCGTCACAAATTCCAGTCTCTATCTTATGCCAATTTTATTGTATACATACAAAATACTTTCGGCCAAGGGTTTAATACTCGGCATCACGAACATATTATATATGTAAATTGAATTGGATTAACATAATCGATATGCTTCCTTTATATTTAATACCTACTAGCCATGCCTCTATTTTATGCATGATTATATTTCCCTACTTTTATATTGATATGATTAAAATAGTAAGTTCAAAATATGTTTTCCTCATCCTGTATAATCTAATAAATGTTAGTTATACACCATCACCCTTAAGTGATTTAATTTTCTGAATTAATTACAGTATTTACTTTGTACTTACACATACAAAATTTCCTTTGTTGTTCTTGATTAGCCTTACTGGCCATATTAATTCGTAAGGTTTCCAACCGCTTCTTCATATGAAATAAATAAACAAATAAATAAATAAACAAATAAATAAATACACTTTTCATCTTTTCATATTTTGATAAATATATATGAATTCTAGGAGTTTGATGACAAGGTGTTATGATTTTATTTTTATTTTTATGCATCATAGTGATAACTCTGAGTTGTATGTATTATGGGTTGTTTTAGGTTTTATGAGTTTATTCATCTACTATAGAGGTATTATATAAATAAGTTAGGTCATACATAAGAATTGGACCAATGTTCTCTACACCCATTCATTTGTATATTATTCTTTTTTTCTTTCATTCCCAAAAGATGGAAAATAAGATATATCATACTTGACTTCATCAAATACTTATATAAAAAATTATACAAATCCCCCTATAGCATATCTACTTGATATCTAAGGTAGAGATCATTCCATTTTTAACTAAACAATTTCCCTCAAGGGCCATGCCTAGGTCCTACGTAATGAGACCATAATAAGGTAATAATTATTTTGTTGTAATATTATGGTCACTATGATTTGTTATCCTAGTAGTGTAAACTTCAAATCTTAAATTCATTAATGTATGCTTAGGTGAATTGTTTTCTTTACTTAAAATGAATATTAGATATGCTTTCAAGTTCTGTTAACCCATGGCTATTTTCTATCCCATATTTCAACCTAATCAACGATAGAATTATGTACTTAACTCAATGTTAGTATCAAGCTTAAGGTCAACCTTCATACATATACATTATTTATGCTATACCTCCATCTTTGTCTCTAGAATTTTTTCTATCCATAATACAAATAAATTATATGACAGAGCTCATTAACTATGTGTGTATTCATGTCCAGTTTGTTTATCAGGGTTGTAGGGAATCATGCATCTCAGGATATGAGTTACTATGAGTAGATAAATTTCCTTTTGCACTTAATTAGAATATCCAACAATTTTTCCTATGTTGTTACAATTGTGTCTACAATTAGCTTA
Source organism: Pinus albicaulis (assembly GCA_034641835.2). Taxonomy (NCBI): domain Eukaryota; kingdom Viridiplantae; phylum Streptophyta; class Pinopsida; order Pinales; family Pinaceae; genus Pinus; species Pinus albicaulis. The sequence continues at coordinate 846,914,107 of CM076577.1, read as the reverse complement.
CTTTATACCTTCCACATAACCTACATGCCCTCAAATTTGTTACCATCTACTATCATAGTTCCAAAAGAACACTATCATAACAAATTGACTACATTTAGAGTTAAAAATTCTCATCAGAGAGAGAATTAGATCATTTTTTAGCACATCCATTGCAATGTATTGAAACAATTTTCTTATGATTATTAGAATACCATCTCTATTGAAATAAACAATCATTCACTTAATTCAATAAAATCACTACTTTCGATTAAGGCGAAATAAACTTTAGAACTCAAGAAATAACATATCTAAACAACAAGAATTCCTTTGGGAATGATATGAGGAATGGCATGTTCCTCCAAACCAACAATTTGCACACACAACTCCCCCTAAGCTTAGATTCCTTTCTTCCCACTTGGTTTCCCCAAAACCAAAGTTGTATAAATTGTTTCCACTCAAGGGTGTCTATTAATTCTATTCCCAACATATTTTTAGCAACATCCAACTTTTAAGGCTTGATTTCCTTTTTCCCTACGCTTTTATTCTTTTAAAATATATCAATAATATATTATTTTTTTCAAACTTCTAATTTCTCTCTAGCTAAGATTATCTTAATATTTTCCCTTCATAAGCACACCTTTCTCTCATGTTGTGCCTATGCTTAAAATTTTACGCAGCTTAGTATTTCTCTTTAGCTAAGCTTATCTTTCCATGGAACATAATATTTCTTTCACATTATGTTCTTTCACTTGTGACAATAATTCTCCAAAAAGAAATCAAATAATTTGGGAAGGAAAATTAAGGAAGATACACCATTTAAACTTAACCATTTCACACATTCTTTGTAATAAAAGAACCCCACATTACTCCATTTCTAAAAGAAATAAAATATTTATTCACCATAAAATTATTTACATAAATCAAACAACTTAATCAGGCCCCATTTCAAAATAGTAAAATGATATATAAATTAATCATTTTTGTAAAAGTATTTGCACTAGGGGTATCACACTATTATAACCCATTAGAAAGGGAGCACTACTAAATTCATCTTTCCCATGAATAATTTCCAAGATTAGCATTCTCACACAAGGCTCTCGACATCGTAAAATATAATAGACCAATAATATCGTCCTCTTAAGATCATATGGGTTTTGTTTTTCACTAAATTTTATCCACCATAATGTCCTTGATGACATTTCGTTGTTAACTTATTTTTTTTTTACTAACTAACGCATTTAGGAATTATTCTTATACTTTAGAATGTTCTTTGGAGCTATAATATTCATTAAATAGTACATGATGTTTCTATACCAATCATGTATTTCCAATTGTTTGTATATTTCAGATATCGAAGAACATGATTCTTCTTTCAGATTGAGCACATCATTACCTTTGACCATTAATTGATGTAATCATTTTCCTTTTATCATTTTCATGGGATTGATCTCTAAATCATACTTAATTATATTTGGTACCCTCTTCCCTTTGGCTCCTATGAAACCTCCTTCCGATAAAATTTGTTTAATCGATGTATGTGGAACATACACAAACAACCTATTATGAACAATGCATGTCCTACAATGATTAGTAAATTTAACTAATGCACGATCTTTATTTTAATAATTACATATTAAAAATCAAAATTTTGGAGCATATTTATTGTGAAGGATATATGTTATTTTCCATCCAATTCATTCTTTGAGAGAGCATACCTAAAATAGTATTTTACAAATATATGTAAAAACCTATAAAATATTTAAAATGATCACGGCTTATCAATCTAAATAATTTAGATAAATTATTTGATATGTTTGACTATATTCCTCCTAATTTAATCCCATTTGTAATCAACACTTTTCATTATAGATGTTTTTAGAGGTTTTCTCATATCAACAAAATTTGGGATGAATCTTCTAATAAAATCTACAAGGTTGAAGAATAATTGAAGTTAATTTTTACATATAGATGAATTAATTCCATTAATTACTTTAATTATATCTAGATAAACATTAACACATTATTCATATTTAATTTAAGTGAAATTCTATATTTCTAGCACCTAACAAAAATATTCCTAGGATATGCAATGTGAGAGGCTCTCTTCTTTGAATAACACTACAAGTTCATCTTGATAGATATAAATTATCGTTCCCATGAGGCATATAAGATCATATGATAGGTATTTTAATTATCTTACTAATTATTCATAAAGACAACCATTTTTTTTGTTTTTAATTTTCAACCCAAGGGTCATATGGAACTTGTGAATTTTTGTGCACCGTATATGTTAGTTCAATATATTATGTGCTATTGAAATTCTAGTATTTTAAATGAATGTAATAGAGAAAGATATTCAGATTCTTTCGCAAGTCATCAGGGAGACTGCCACATGCATGCAATCTAACCACACAACAAGAAAAGTAAACACACACTTGTAGGTAATTAAACACACTTGCAAGAACGTAAGCACACTTGTCAAGAAATAAAAACATTAGCATTAAAGGTCGACTTATTCATGCATTTATACGATCTTGAATTATATAACAAGAAAGTACATGAAATTCAATGGATAAGAAGTCTGCTATAAACCGTAAGATGTAAGATATTCAAACCGCACTTTGCTACAAAGAATCACACCACAAAAATATTTGAGATTTCTAAAAGAGAATGTTAAGTTGAAATAAATCTTTAAAAAAATTTAATAGGTAAATCTATAGTGCTATAACATCAAATACAAAGTTTTATTGAATGTGAGTTGCATCAATAGCCTAAACTACAGGTTACAACTACGATTTCACATGAATTACAATAATAGTGAAGTAATGAATTAGAAGTATATGAGTTGCAACGATGTATACATTAGGGAGTCGTAGCGCTATGTAAAAAATAGAATTAAATATAATAGCTTGAGAAAGATAATAAATAGAGGAATTGGTGGAAATAAATGATTTTGAATTAAACTACATTTACACTATAAAGTTAAAACTATAAACTATAGAACTATAATGTCAAATACAAAGTTGTAGCCATAACCTAAACTATAAGTAACTACTGTGATTTCACATGAAATACAACAATATTCAAGTCATGAATTAAAACTATATCAGTAGCAACAATGTATACAATAGAGAGTAATAGCATTTAATTAAATAACATAATTAAATATTAGAGTCTGTGTAAGATAATAAACAAAGGAAATGGTGGAAATAAATGATTCTAAATGAAACTACAACTACGCTATAAAGTTATATACAACACCCGTCTAAGAAGTGTTTGAAGCTCCTTATGCAAGAAATTGGTTAAGAAATAACAAAGCACTAATAAATAAACACACCATCAACCAGAATTGGAACAAAGCATAAACTCGTATAGTAGAAGCTTAAATTACAATTATAGTCCGTCGGTCTTAGTTGATTCACTCGTGCTAACTTCTAGCTATATTACCATGGAATTTTATACATGATATTAAATACCTTTAATTAAATCATTGATTTGATTGAAAACCATGAGAATTTTTTTTTCCATCAAAATATCAAAAAGGTCAAGAAAGTGTTGAATCATTTAGTTTTGTGAAAACTGGACGATGGGTCATTCTTTATTGGTTAAGGGATCAATTTTGTTTGTCACTTACATGTTGGACAAAATCATTTGATTGAAATGATGAATTGCACCAGCTTTCAAATAGTTGTCACACTCTTCCCCAATAGTCAAATGTATGAGGGTTGTAGTTGTGGTTCTGGAGAGAGTTGAATTAATGTTCTTAAGTGAGTTATACTTGTAATACCCCTATAAATTTAATTTCTGACTCCAAATTTACTTACAAATCTATTAAATTAAAGCTATGATTGAAAAGTAAGTTGGAGAAATGAATAGAAATATTGGTGTAAATATTTATTTTAGAAATTAAAAGAACAAAATATTTTTTGAATGTTAATCCTCTTAAAAATATGTTATAGTCTGAAATGTGAGATTATATCCTAATAATTAAGAAACAATTGAAATTATATATGTTGAGAGGGGCAAGAACAAAAAGGGATAAAATCCTCCTTTTCCATAATTTTCAAGGGAGAACTGTTGGCATAGACACACCACTAACAAAAAAATGGAGATAAATGTCACTAGGTGGATTCTGTAAAAAGAACTGTGGGAGACCAACATATTTTCTTTTGAACAGAAAAGTAGTGGGAGAGAAATACTAGTTTTGAACCCAAAGGATTATCATAATGTTACTAAGGGTTGAAGAGGTAAATTTTAACAAGGATTTTTGCACAAATTTCCTGACAGATAGGAGTGGATATCGAGGTGAACTAGGAAAAAAGTTGGTTCAAGGTTGGGAGGAATGTGGAATGATTTAGTTATAAATAACGGAAATTTGATTTTGGAGTCTGTCGAAGAAAACATAAAATATATGGTTATTTTGAAAGTTAATGGTTATGAAATCATAGATTGCTAAATAAAAATTTATGGATGTTGACGAATGAATATAAATGAATGTGTATCAGAATATACATTTTTTGTTTTTTTATTTGTGATTGTTATAGGTAAATGAAGGTGCTCAAGTGTGAGGAAAAAATCTTATTGGGTCACTGAAGTAGAAAGAGGTTATCCAAAAATAAATTTTGGAGTATTTTTGAGTCGAAAAATAAATAAATAGGCTAAAGACATAGTGAAATAATTGACCAGATAGTTCCATAAAAAAAATATGGCATGGTACAACTAAATGTTTATACACATACTTAAAAATAATTGTATGGATTACTAGTATTTGTATATGTGTTACAAATATTTATACCCACTCTAAAGAAAAGACCTTCTAGCAGATGTTTTTGCACAATCCCTTAAAAAAATAGCCCAAAAATGCGTTTGTAGCAGAGGTCACTAGCGGAGGAGGGTATAGGCAGATGCATAAGGAGATTTTTTTTGAATGGTGTGTCTAAAATATACAAATGCACTGGTGCTTTATTATCCATAAAATAATCGATGTCCTATATAACATGGTTCACTATGAAAAAAATATTTTATAAAGTGAGAAAAAAGGTGTGCTAAATAACACAATGCACCGGTGCTTGCATCTTCGATCGCACCATAAAAAAGTTACTTTTAAAAATTGTCAGTTCTATATATACCCAAAGAAACAATGCCCTTCATGTAGATGAACGCCTCATTTCATACCAATAAGGGGAATCTCTATAGTTTTTTAATTAAAAAAATGTGGTGCTATTTTGCAATGATGCATAGGTGCTTTAAATGTATTAAAATGCCCCGGGGGGTCTTCTAAAGAGAAATGATAGGTTTCTTTTTTATATTTTTAAAAAGAGTATTATATAGTCAAACAAAGCACTAGTGTGGCACCTCTATTAAAACACACCATTATATATTTTTAAATTTTAAAAGAATCGTGGTTCTCTTATATATCATCCACATCAGTGTATTTATAGTAACACACCTGAGGAGGGTTAAATATAACAAAACTTCCCGGTCGTAAATTTCATTTTTACCATCTTACATGTTGGAGAGCTATGAATCACTCATTCCACTCTTACCTCATGCAAGTGCATTGACGTTGCTGCTTATCTCACTTAGCATCATTATGTACCTTTCTCACTACCTCACTTTCAAAAAATTTCAAACCATGGTAAATTTTAGATAAAAGAAATTTCAGATTGACCTAATCCTAATGATGTGATTAATCTGAAAGTTCTTTTATCTACATTATGGATCACAAAAGCCTTAGATATAACATGGTGAAATTTGTTTTTCTCCATTACATGTAACAATTCATCCTCAACGAGCAAATGCCAGGTAATGTTTATGCTTCTCTCTAGTTGAATTTTTTAGTGGATTGTAATTGAAAAATAGCCTAAAATTTCCATTGTTTTTTAGATAAAAAATTTCCCTGTGCGGTGTGCTTGATATGTTCACCTCACACCGATAGTGGGGAACCTTGTAAATTTACAGGGTGCACTATATTTTTTTGCATGAACATAATACAATGAAATTTTTGCGATGAATTTCATAAATTAAAACGCACGAGGAAATCTATAAATTGTACATTGGTGGATACAATGTTTAGGTTACTCCTGGTGCATTTAAATTTACGAAACAAAATGCAAAAATAATATATAATACCATAGTTATAGATTCGTGCATTCAATAACCACAACATTCCGTACTAGTGTGAAAAGGTTAGACATAAGCAGTTTGCATAAGTGTGACGCACCACTATTAAAATTTAAATTTGTTAACTAAAAATGGTGCATCATATATTTGTGTGCATCGATGGTGGTGTGGTCGTGTTTGACAGTGCACCAAATATGGTGCATCACTGTGTTTTGGACACACATATGTTTTTTCCTTTAATTCCAAGTTTTGTTTTAATTTTTGTTTATACATTTTTCATTTAATAAAAAAAATGTAATTTATTGTTGATATGAATGAATTATAGTAGTGTTGTTGTGCTAATTCCTCTTTCACATTTTGTAAACAAAGTTTGATATGTGCTTAAGGGTTCAAGTTCTATTTCAGTTATTGAGTCTCATGAGTGTTTTTGATGTTAATTTTATCAACAATTTAACATAAAAGAAATATTGAACAATAGAAAATAAAAGTACATTACATCACCATACAACACATCAACACAAGAATCTGATGAAGGAGTTCACCCCTCCTTGGCTACATCTCATATTAGAGCTTGAATGGCTTGGGCCTCTATATTATTCTCAAATTTGAAAAATTATGTGTTTACAAGGATTTTCTACTCCTGAAACCTTCACCAATGAGTCAAGAATCCAAAATTCTGGTCATCTAGCCTCTTTTTTCTCTTGATTTGGTTGAAAAATCCAAAATTTATGACCATCTCCAGTTTTTTCCACAATTTCTGGCCTAAAGTTAGCTAATTGGAGCTAAATTTGGCTAGTTGGCGCTAAAACTGACAGTTTAGCGAGATTTGGTGGACTGCAAAACTAATCTAGTTTAACTCAATTAAGCATAATTAGTTGTAACTAAGCATTTTTAACCTTTAAATTCGCGCTTATTGGAAAATCTTATTTAGGTTTAATTAATGACGGTTATGGTTAATTAAATTTAAACCACGTGCTTAAGGTTTTGGCTCCACCAGTGGTCATAGGTGCTAGTCATATGCATTGGCTGCTTGCCCCATGGGGCTGGCACCCTCTACCCCTGTTCGCATAACATTTAAACTTTAAATCTATGTGTAAACATTATATGGTTCAGATATTATGCATTGGCGGAATAGTAAATGGTGTGTAAATTGGAAACGCACGAGGAAATCTATAAATTGTACATTGGTGGATACAATGTTTAGGTTACTCCTGGTGCATTTATATTTACGAAACAAAATGAAAAAATAATATATAATACCATAGTTATAGATTCGTGCATTCAATAACCACAACATTCCGTACTAGTGTGAAAAGGTTAGACATAAGCAGTTTGCATAAAGTGTATGGCCTTTTTCTTATTAAAATTTAAATTTGTTAACTAAAAATGGTGCATCATATATTTGTGTGCATCAATGGTGGTGTGGTCGTGTTCCCAGCCAGAGTGCACCAAATATGGTGCATCAACGTGTTTGGACACACATATGTTTTTTCCTTTAATTCCAAGTTTTGTTTTAATTTTTGTTTATACATTTTTCATTTAATAAAAAAAATGTAATTTATTGTTGATATGAATGAATTATAGTAGTGTTGTTGTGCTAATTCCTCTTTCACATTTTGTAAACAAAGTTTGATATGTGCTTAAGGGTTCAAGTTCTATTTCATTTATTGAGTCTCATGAGTGTTTTTGATGTTAATTTTATCAACAATTTAACATAAAAGAAATATTGAACAATAGAAAATAAAAGTACATTACATCACCATACAACACATCAACACAAGAATCTGATGAAGGAGTTCACCCCTCCTTGGCTACATCTCCTTGGTCGAGTTTCGATGGCTTGGGCCTCTATATTATTCTCAAATTTGAAAAATTATGTGTTTACAAGGATTTTCTACTCCTGAAACCTTCACCAATGAGTCAAGAATCCAAAATTCTGGTCATCTAGCCTCTTTTTGCTCTTGATTTGGTTGAAAAATCCAAAATTTATGACCATCTCCAGTTTTTTCCACAATTTCTGGCCTAAAGTTAGCTAATTGGAGCTAAATTTGGCTAGTTGGTGCTAAAACTGACAGTTTAGCGAGATTTGGTGGACTGCAAAACTAATCTAGTTTAACTCAATTAAGCATAATTAGTTGTAACTAAGCATTTTTAACCTTTAAATTCGCGCTTAGAGGAAAATCTTATTTAGGTTTAATTAATGACAGTTATGGTTAATTAAATTTAAACCACGTGCTTAAGGTTTTGGCTCCACCAGTGGTCATAGGTGCTAGTCATATGCATTGGCTGCTTGCCCCATGGGGCTGGCACCCTCTACCCCTGTTCGCATAACATTTAAACTTTAAATCTATGTGTAAACATTATATGGTTAAGATATTATGCATTGGCGGAATAGTAAATGGTGTGTAAATTGGAAACGCACGAGGAAATCTATAAATTGTACATTGGTGGATACAATGTTTAGGTTACTCCTGGTGCATTTATATTTACGAAACAAAATGAAAAAATAATATATAATACCATAGTTATAGATTCGTGCATTCAATAACCACAACATTCCGTACTAGTGTGAAAAGGTTAGACATAAGCAGTTTGCATAAGTCTGATGCACCACTATTAAAATTTAAATTTGTTAACTAAAAATGGTGCATCATATATTTGTGTGCATCGATGGTGGTGTGGTCGTGTTTGGCAGTGCACCAAATATGGTGCATCATTGTGTTTTGGACACACATATGTTTTTTCCTTTAATTCCAAGTTTTGTTTTAATTTTTGTTTATACATTTTTCATTTAATAAAAAAAATGCAATTTATTGTTGATATGAATGAATTATAGTAGTGTTGTTGTGCTAATTCCTCTTTCACATTCTGTAAACAAAGTTTGATATGTGCTTAAGGGTTCAAGTTCTATTTCAGTTAGTGAGTCTCATGAGTGTTTTTTATGTTAATTTTATCAACAATTTAACATAAAAGAAATATTGAACAATAGAAAATAAAAGTACATTACATCACCATACAACACATCAACACAAGAATTTGATGAAGGAGTTCACCCCTCCTTGGATACATCTCCTTGGTCAAGCTTTGACGTCTTGGGCCTCTATATTATTCTCAAATTTGAAAAATTATGTGTTTACAAGGATTTTCTACTCTTGAAACCTTCACTAATGAGTCAAGAATCCAAAAATCTGGTCATCTAGCCTCTTTTTGCTCTTGATTTGGTTGAAAAATCCAAAACTTATGACCATCTCCAGTTTTTTCCACAATTTCTGGCCTAAAGTTAGCTAATTGGAGCTAAATTTGGCTAGTTGGCGCTAAAACTGATAGTTTAGCGAGATTTGGTGGACTGCAAAACTAATCCAGTTTAACTTAATTAAGCATAATTAGTTTTAACTAAGCATGTTTAACCTTTAAATTCGTGCTTAGTGGAAAATCTTATTTAGGTTTAATTAATGACGGTTAAGGTTAATTAAATTTAAACCACGTGCTTAAGGTTTTGGCTCCACCAGTGGTCATAGGTGCTAGTCATATGCATTGGCTGCTTGCCCCATGGGGCTGGCACCCTCTACCCCTGTTCGCATAACATTTAAACTTTAAATCTATGTGTAAAAATTATATGGTTAAGATATTATGCATTGGCAGAATAGTAAATGGTGTGATCGCACCATTTACCATGTACTGTTGTCAGAAGGTTGCTGTGTTGACTAAACTATACGCCCTAGGACACATAGTTTGGTCACCACGCTGCCCTCCCGGTACTGGTACAGAGTCAAAGGTACGGTTGGTTAAAACACTGCACCATTGGTCATGTAATGATGCCAGGAGGGAGGTGTGCTGAAGAAACTATCTTCCCCAGGGCGATTAGTTTGGTCGGCACACCGCCCTCCCGAACTTGTACATAGTCAATGGTGCGGTCGATTAAAGGACTGCATTGTTGACCATGAATTAATGTTGGGCATTGATGTAATTATCTGCCCCGGGATGGATAGTTTTTTCAACGCGCCATAGGAGAAAGTACGTTTCATGTTTTGCGGTGCGCTGAAAATTTCTAGGTGCACCGTGGATGGTGCACAATCAAAAGAGACGCATTGGTACCAGTGCATGATTGTTTTTTTGGTGCACGGTTTTTTTTTTTCAATATATATATATATATATATATATATATTTAAATACATTTCTCATTTAATAAAAAACGTCAAAGGAGAGAAGAGATGGAACATTAAGAACATACGGCAGGCCAGTATAACATGGCTCGCCTGTGAGAGATGTGAGAGAGGGAGAGACTTATGTACCCTCACCTTATTACAGCAGCCACCCAGTTGCTCCTAAGGGAGGTAGGCCTTCTCAAGATATATGAGGTAGCTTGAGGAGGTTGCATCCCTCAAGGGCCATAACAGGTTATTGTGATATCTCATCTTTAGGTAGAATTCCCCATGGCAGGCTTTCCGGGTTGGTCATAACTAGTGGTACGCACCCACTAAGGAGAACATGTATTTTATTACTGCCCTATCTAGGAGAGGGTAGGATTTTCCCTCATTCCCAGAGGCCTTAATTGGCTATGCAATAGGGAGTTAGTTGGTGTACTCCTAGAGATACATTAGCGTCGATATAGTATCTCCAGCAAAATTTTCAGGTCTCTGGTGGTTAGTTACATATTGCTTCGCTTGGTGCATATGAGGTGAGGTGACTCTCACTACTGCTGTCGACCATTGCACACCATACCAATGATGGGGAATGCATTATTTGCTCGCTTTTACTTTATGCTGATTATTTATTATAGGTGCCACGACTTGTGAGGTGGTCTGCGATTTTTTTGCGGCAGTTCTGTACAGCTTTAGATAGATATCATTCTCAGGCACAAGGGAGGGTGAAATTCCATTTTTCTTCAGAGCTATTTTGTTTATTTTTTGAGAGGCTTCTAGAGACGAGGCCTACTTTTTTTCGGCAGTGTTGTAGGATGATATGGGGCTAGATGATGCCCAAGAGGGGCGAGTCTGACTTTTGCGAGAGGATATCGCATGATGCACTGGTGTTCCCATCCAATGTGGATGATTATGCCTTCGTTATGGTGCCATGTCCGTATGCTGGTTTTGATTGGTGAGGGTGTGTGAACATCCTCTTCATAGATGATGAGCCATCTGATGAGAGAGGTAATATTAATGTCTTCTTTAAATTAATTCTAACACATTGTTTAACATGTTTTTATTAAATTTTTTAATGAAATTTTCTAATTATTGTTGTGTAATTATATATATTTTGTAGATAGTGTGTCATTTGTTGGTGATGAGATGCCACCTCCACCAAATTATCCAGGTGTAGATCCTGCTAACGATCAGGAGATGGTATATGCGAAGGATCAAGCCGGTGACAGACGTGGTCCTCAAGATCATGCGCATGTACCGGAGGGTGTGAGGCGTAGGCCTGACACTAGATTTAGGATGGAGTTGGGTGACCAACTCTATCGACTCCTAGTGGAGGAGGGAGTTAGGCTGGTCACTATTAGAGAGATACAAGCTAATGATAGGTTGACAACGATATGCAAAGGAATGCCACGTGATATGTTAACCATGATGTGGCATATCGTTGGAGCTACCATATTACTGGCTCGGGTGACGAGCGTCGGTCGACGTAGGCATGGTGGAGATGCAGTACGTCAAAAATCGAGCAGTGCATCCTCTGATGATCACAAGTAGGGGAGTGCTCATTGTTCAACTAGTACTCCACCTCCTCCTCCACCTTGCACCGAAGATCAGTAGCCTGCAACATCTAGCAGTCATGATCATGAGCAGGTACCTAATCCTGAGGAGCACGCAGGTCCATCTAAGGAGGCAGGTCCATCGACTAAGCAAGCCTGCACACCATCCACATATCAGCAGGCTAGACCATCCATGTCCAGTCATCATGAGTAGGCAGTTGATCCTTATTAGCATGAGGCACCTCCATTTTAGCAAGCATGTGATGATCGACATCTATCTGAGCATGTCGAGGTTGCACCATCGACTGAGCAGGCCTTGACTAGCACTACTATTGATGTACCACCGACTAATATTTTACATTTATATGCAATTATATTACAGTTATATATTTTTGACATTATATATATATATATATATATATATATATATATATATATATATATATATATATGGTCTATGTATTTTGTGTTCATGTTGTAGTTGTACTTAATTTACATGTTGGTGTTCATCATGATGTGTATATTGTAGGTCTATTAGATATCCTCATTTAATGTGCAACTTATAGATAGATGTGTATGTGATAGCAGTTATTTGACATGAGATGTATATTTGATGTTTGTGTTGTGATGATGTTATATAATGCTTGTGTTTTGTTAGATGATCATGATCACAATGATTGGATGATGTTAGAAAATTTGAATGTGTTTTTTAGTCAAATATGATGTTTGTATGATAGTTATCATGATCGTGATGTTTATTTTTAATATTGAATCATGATATTTATTAAATATTCTGTCTTGATTGTAATTGGAATTTTAATTTTAATTGTATGTAAAATGTAATTGTATTTCTAATTGTAATTTTAATTGTAATTGTAATATTTAATTTACTGTGAAATGATTGTAATTGTAGTGCTATATATGTAAATTTGTAAAATTGTAATTGTAATTGTAATTGTATGTAAAATTCCAAAATTGTAACTGTAATTGTATGTAAAATTCTAAAATTGTAATTGTAATTGTAATTGTAATTGTCTACGAAATTGTAAATTTGTAATTGTAATTGTGATTCTAATTCTAATTGTAATTGTATGTAAAATATTTGTAAAATTTTAATTGTATTAATGTGAAATGATTGTAATTGTAATTTTAATTGTAATTGTATGTAAAATATTTGTAATATTTTAATTTTATCAATGTGAAATGACTGTAATTGCAATTTTAATTGTAATTGTATATATGTAAAATTGTAATTGTATGTAAAATTGTAAAATTGTAATTGTAATTGTATGTGAAATTGTAAAATTGTAATTGTAATTTTGATCTTAATTGTAATTTTATGTAAAATATTTGTAAAATTTTAATTGTATTATCGTGAAATGACTGTAATTTTAATTTTAATTTTAATTTTATATATGTAAATTGTAAAATTTTAATTGTAATTGTAATTGTAATTGTATGCGAAATTGTAAAATTGTAATTGTATGTAAAATATTTGTTCAATTTTAATTGCATTAATGTGAAATGCTTATAATTGTAATTGTATGTAAAATTCTAAAATTGTAATTGTAATTGTATTGTTAAATAGTAAAATTGTAATTGTAATGGTATGTATTGTCATCATTCAATTTTATTAAAATTTGTAAATTTGTAAAATTGTAAATTAATTGTCAATTTTGAACCATAACTACCGTAAGTAGAATGTATACCGTAAATATTGTTAATTACCATAATTATAAATTTGTGTGAATATAAATAATTGTAAAATAATAAATCTAGAATAATATGAATTTTTGTAACATAATAAAGTTTAGAAAATAATGAAAATAAATTCATGTACTTTAGAATTATCATTACTTTATTATGATCTTACATACGAAAAAAGAGAACTTTATACAGTACGCCATTGTTTTGAAGATCAACATAATTGCAAATTATCAAGTGAAATAATTTTAACATTAACAAAATGCAAATTGCCAATTAATTCAAAATACATATTATAATGTTTCGAAAAAATGAGTCTTAGTTATATGGAAATTAAGTCTTATTTATAAAAACCCACCTTAAAAAGTATAAATGATGAAATAACACATGTACCATATCACTCTTGGTTCTCATCATCACCCTCATTATCTTCCTGCTCGCTTGACATGATAACACTATTGTTGTCAAAAATATGTTTTGATCTAGAGTAATGTCTCAATACGAACCACCAATCCCTATCCAACACATCTGGGTAAAAAACACCTAGTTGCAGTGTTTTAGGAAAACATAGGGCTCCTTAGCTTCATCCCACATCTTTCTAGAATTGATACATATCAACCTACTATCAAGATATTCCTTTACATTATTCCAATCAAAGGTGTCCCACCACTTGCACCTAAAAATAGCACGTTGGAAAGAAGAAAAATCCACTTCAATTATATCATGTATCTTCCCGATGTAACCTAATGTCCGTCGTACTAGGTTTTCATCACGGTGGCTAGATCGACTACATTGATCGAACTTGACTTCCACTCCATAGTCATTCTGTCATGTGTCCATCATCGAAATTTTCTGTGTGAAGATGGTGTCCATATGCTCACATAGATGGGAACAAATGCACCTATAAAAAGTTAAAAAATCATAGTTTCATGTGTCTTATAATAAACCAATAGTTAAAATATGAAATATAGATGTAATTAGATTTCAAAGGTGCATTATTAAGTTTAAAATGTACATAAATGGATTATTACTGAGTGGGTCTACCCAATCCCTACGTTTAGCGCATCCTCTTCAGCATTTGGGTAATGACCCATTGCACCGTATTTCTCTCTAACTTGGTCAGCAACCCAACTGTTGGGGCATATTTTTGGCATATTTATTTTAAATGATTGGGATAAAGAAGACTTATAACATTCAACCATATGAATTATTTCCTGTCATTGTCCTATTTCATCCTCTTTTTTTTGTACAATGCGACCCATAGTTGTGTCGCTTCGGAATTGTAAAGAACGAATTTATTAATTACTTCAATTTCTGCATTCACTGATGAAATCAAACCGACATATAGTACTTATGAGATCAAAATACACATTATATGGAAGTTCAACATGAATATTTTCTTTGTGTAAATTTGAAAAATTATAATTTCTTTACGCTTCATCAAACACCTTTTTCCATTCCTTTGGAGTAGCTCTCCTTCTCTTTTGCCTTCATCCCTTTCATCATCCAAAATCACCACACCTATTCTATTGTAGATCCACTTGATGTACTCACTGGCATAATACAAAGACTCATACAATATGTACGCCTCTGCCATAGACACCTCGGGTTTTACCCTTTGTCAAAAAAAACCTTTCAATTTCTTCATGTACCTCTCTAAGAAGAACATACAATGACAAGAAACCACCCCAACTAATTCAACCTCCTCTACTATGTGGATTAGAAGATGAACTTGAAAGTCGATGAAACTCGTTGGTAGTTCCTTGGCAAACATACAAACAATCTCAACTATCTCTTGACGCCACAGTGGAATGCTAGCCACATGAATCTCCTTTGACATGATCCAATGTAAAAATGCAGATAATTTATATATGGCACATCCTAGGTCTTGGCGGAAGTCATGTTTCACACACCCACCCACGAGAAAAGGATAATGACACTGCAAAGTTATAAACACGTGTAATAGTATACAAAATTAGTTATGTTTTATGATCCCTACATTGGATAAAATTTATTAATATAACAAATAATAAAATCATGCTTTTGACATTATACATACTCTTATAAGATTCAAATGGTAATGCGATTTAAACCCTGAAAAATGGTAATCCATGGTGAAGAAGCACCATAGTGAAGACCTGTATAAAGATGCCACCCTCACACCCATTATAACTTCCTTTGCCAGATAAAGATCATATTTTTTAAGAATCCATGGGACATCACCTTGTTTGAAATGCCATGAATTAGAGGGACTAGCACCTACCTTTGATCCTCTACTTTCTAATCGTCTTGGCCAATGCTTCTTTTTAGCCTTTGAAGTAATAAGATCTTTCCTAACAATCGATGTGTCACTTTGTTTCAAAGATATGTGCCTCCATAAATAAGATGAAACATTTTTAAATATATGCATGGCATCTAATAAGAGGGTAATCTTAATATGCTCCCAATATGGAAGGTTGTAAAATATATATTTCTTTTTCATCCCAATGGGAAATTTCTCAACATAGGTGTCCAAGAATTTTGGATCATCGAATATAGGCCCCCCATTTGAATCTAAAAATTCTATGAACTCCTTCTCCTTCTCTCTCTAATATTGTCTAAGCCATTCAATTGGTGTCGTTATTGGAGGCCTTTGGGTTCTTTCTCGTTTACCATTGAAAGCGGATGTTTCTCTTCTGTAAGGGTGTTCTTCTGGGACGAGTACCCTGGAGTAGTCATACACTAGCTTTCGTAGGTCATATTGCTATAAGGTTTGTGTGTATGTATATATATATATATATATATATATATATATATATATATATATATATATATATATATATGCCTATGACATCCAACCCATGGGATGACTTGTAGAGTTAGATCCCAATCCATGTCGGCCCTTGCATGAATAAAAAAAAAAATTAATGTTTTTAATAGGTGTGCCCTATGTAAAATAGTGCATCAGTGTGCTATTTTATCATAGTGCACAACACATGTACTGTTTGATAAAAAAAATTTAAAAACATTTTTTGTTAATCCATCTGCCATATGTAAAATAGCGCATTGGTGCACTATTTAATTATAGCGCACCGTGCACGTACTATTTGAAAAAAAAAAAAATTATTATTGTATGTCTATCTTAATCAGTGCACCGGTTAACATATAATGCACCGGGTCTCCATGTTGACAAAGATCACCCTACGATGGTCCCTTGTTTTTGCGGTGCATTTATAAGAACATGCTGCACTGCCCCCTCCACGACATCATATTCTACAAAACCTAACATCAGAGGAATTTTATTAATTTTTTTGTGTTAATCGGTGCGTTGGTTATCATATAACCCACCATTTCTCCATGTTGCCAGAGAGCACTATACGATGTTTCTACTATTTTTCCAATGTGTTTATAAGGACACCCCACACCGACGTCAGTGCGTACAGCTTGAAAGACGCACCGTTCTCTTGATTTTATTTTTTTACCTAAAATTTTTATGATTTATTTATAAAATATATTAATGAATCGTATGGTACAAGTTTCATGTTGATAAAGAAATGGATGACAATAGATCAAGTAACAAAAATATTTATAGCACATCGAGAAAAGAAAAAAAGGAAACTTCTCTACAATTCTTTTACAAAAAATATTATTTTTTAACTATATGTAAGTTTAACTAATATGTATTGTTTACTGTATATCATGGAGAGCCACAAAATGGCGAATCTCGATGCGATTAATTCTGATCTAGGACCAGAAGATCGTAAAATCTTGATGGAAAAATTACAGAAGGATGAATCAGGTGAATGAAAAAATACTATCGATCCAATATGAGTTTCTTTTTTTAATTTTCGTTAATAATATACTTAAAAATATTATATAACATGTTTCAAAAAATCTATTAATTAACATATGTTTAATGTTCTACGGGGACTAGAAACTCAGAAAAGGAATGTTTTTCAAAGAAAAGAAAAATATATAACATGCAAATGAAAATGAATTGCTCCTTAGCTCATCTGGAGTGGTGCTCGAGGTTAACAAAAGGGGGAAAAAATTTACAAAACTTTGAGGGATCTAGTGGAATGAATGTATAGACGTTCTTTCCACTTACAATACAAAAATCAATCCAATGATTCCAAGAACCAAATTTTATCTAAACTACATGATGAGTTTCTAGAGAACTGGTCAACGAGACATGTCAGATTTTTAATAGCAAAAACATACAACAACAAAAAAGGAGGAAGGAAAAAGTAATATTCCTTTATATTTTCTTCTAGAATTATATGTATATATGACTATAAAGAAATCATTTATAAATATCCCTTTTTCTATATTTACTTTTCATATATCAATATAAAAATTAAATATTTTATTGTGATGTTACATTTTCAGGAAGATTATGAAAATCTCAAAGGATGAATGAGTTGATATCAGAAATATGCCAGTAGGAATGTCCAAAGAGGTGTGCAAGGAGATGGTCAAAGAAATGGACATAATTTCATCGCATAAGGAGCCATATCAACTACAACGTGCTTCAAATGTAATATGTAATCATTGAATTTTTCGATTAGGTACAATAAATAAACAACTTAGTATTAAATATTAATTTTCAGGTATTTTCTTGCATAAAAGAAAAGAAAATGGAATCCATTTAGCACATAAAACAGGACGAAAAGGAAGAAAATGGTTGATATCTAGGTTTGTGAGTAATTGTTACTTCCTTATAACAACTTAACTAGATTTCATTTTTGTATATTTTAAGTTGTTTTACAACAATCATCATTCAATTTCTTCAAATAGGTGCTAACATACAAAGAAGAACCATAAGACAAATTTATTGACATTGGGTTAAATATGGTTTGTCAGTTTATGTTGGCATATCATAAATTAATTGTGGAATTTGTAAGCATCGATTGATCTTGTTTTATTTAGCATTGTCTATAATGAATAGAACAAAGAAATCTTTTATATTAAATATATGATTTTTTATGGGGTATAAAACTTACAGGAAACAATGTATGGAACTGCACCAACAAATGGAATTTTTAAATATGGCATGAAATTTGGTTTTGAAAGACTGTGTATAGTTCATGAGTCAATTCTTCATATGGTACGTCATTTATTTTTGATTTACATTGATGAATATTATTTAATATTTCAATTTTCATTATTCTCACCAATGTATATACACTCATTAAAATTTATTTTTATGTTTGTACATGGAAGGTGAAGAAGAAGAAAACAATGAACACCGTGAACAAAACATTCCTCAAAATAACCCAAGTCATAGAAGTAGTTCGAGTAGTGACAACAGTTCAAGCAAAGAATGATGATTGATATGTTTGGATATCAAAGCAAGGCGTTGTATTTTTTGAAATATTTGTTTGTGAAATTGGACATAATGTCCCACTTTAAACATAGAGGCATACCAATAATTGTCCCATTTTGTATGGCAAAGAGTGTCTTATTAATATATATATATATATAATGAAATATGTTTTAATTTATTCTATTGCGTTCTCCATTGTCGTTGTGAAATGTAACACCGTTGATTAAATATATGGATGAATAAATATTGTAATGAAGAGATGTGAAATGCGATGATATGATATAACAAATTAATCCAAACATCACATTCAAATGCACTAATAAAAAATTAATTGATATGAATACTGTTATAACATATGTGTCGACTTTTGATGAATAATGAATGTAAAAAAATCACAATAATTGTGATATGATATAACAAATTAATCCAAACATCACATTCAAATGAATTAATAAAAATTTAATTGATATGAATACTATTATAACATATGTGTCGACTTTTGATGAATAATGAATTTTAAAAAATCACAATAATTGCACTGTCACAGGTCAATTTTTCTAAAAAATACAAAATGAACACCAGTGTGTGTTAGTTACTATGCACCTATGTGTTTGTATGATACGATGCACCAGTGCACTTCAACCAATGGGCACCACAAAAATACCAATACCAATTAGAATGCATAGTGTGTTTGTGTGATACTCCGCACCAGTGCGTTTATGTGAGACTTCTCACTGGTGCGTTGATACGACCTATGGGCACTGCAAAAATACCAATACCAATTAGAATGCTCAGTACGTTTGTGTTTTAATATGCGCCAATGCATTTGTATAATACTACACACTGGTGTGTTGATAAGACCTATGCACACTACACAAATACCAATACCAATTACAACAACTCGGTGTGTTGTATCACCTACAGTGCGTTCAGTGAGGTTTTAGACCTTAGCAGCTCGGTGCATGTACCTTCGACCACCCCGGGGTGACTGTGTCGCTAACATGCACCAAGACATTGCTAAATGCCACGAGGAGTCCTAAATTTTTTTTCCATCTCAGTGCTTGGTAGGTTTATAGTACCCCTGAGTTCACTATAAAATGCACTGGTGTGTTGACACTTGATTAACGCATCGATGATAAAAACATTTGTAACAACCTCTGATCACCCATTTTCTTATTTGTGTTGAAATTCTGTTAAAAGCTCCACCAAAACCTCTGTTACCAAAAACAGATGTTGTAGAAAATATTTTTTTGACAATTTTGGCAAATTTTATAACACTAAAAACCTTTGTTATAACCTCCTCTACAGGGTCTTTTCCTTGTAATTGTTACACAGTAATTTGTCACCGTCCCTACCTTTCCCCGTCCCGCACATTGGAGGGCCCATTTTGTGACCTGTGAGCAATGTCATGCCTTGAAACCATTATCATTGCATTACTCTAAACATGAGCTTCAATTGCCCTGAAGACATCTCCTTGCAAAGAACCATAAAAACATCCCTTTTTGCATTGGTGCGGAAAACCAGTTCATAACTCGCGCCAATGAGGAAAATACTACAAAGAGGCCGTGTCAACTGGCGCTCTGTCCCAGAGTCGCAGTCGTGCCAGCCAATTTAAGGAGTGTTTTTTAAATAAGAATGGCAGAAGTTTCGTTTCAACAGACTCAAAAACTGTTACCTATCTTGAGTTGGGAGGTTTGGCTCTGGGAGTTCCATGAAAGGGAAGTGGTTTGCCACCTCTCATGGAAGCTTCCTTGAAGATAGGGCCAATCCCACAATTATAGGGATCCCAACTCCCCTTCCTCCATCTATAAAAGCTAGCTCATTGCCATTGCAAGCTGGTCTTGAAGTGCCTAAGCCTTGAATCTCCAAGTTCTCAAATTCCCAAGATCCTTCATGCTGCAAGAGCCCTCATTCTTCCCTTAAGGCCGACTCAAGCAAGGAGACTATCATCGAGAGACTCTTAGAAAGGCTTGTCCCATCCCTGGTAGGCTTTGCGAGACGTGTACGACTGGAGATCCCTCCGAAGGAGACCTCAGCATCAGAACATTGGTTGTACTCTCTTTCGATTACTTATTAATGAATGACTACTGGTTATGGTTCCACTCTTTTTTTCACTTATGATAATGATGAGTTATATCCTTTCTAACTGATATATAGTTGCGTATTCTAGATTTTATGCTTGTATTCGTGTTGTTTCTTGCATGTGCAGGTGTCCATTCACGGAGATCGTGGGGATCATGATCTGCAGAGGCTGAGGAACGGGAACGTTGTCTCTCCTACAAATCATAGCATTGGACTCCATGTAGGCCTCCATCGTTGGTCTGTTTATTCGCAATTAGGAACTTGCGCTGTAGCATTTGATGATTGTTGCTAGACCCTTTCTCGGCTAGTAGGGATCGTCTCTGTCCGCAGAGGGGATTTACCTCTTCCATAGTAGTGATGTCTTCCCCACATTTTCCCACTCTTAACCAATAATAAATTTCCACATAACCAAAAATTAAAACCAATCAGATGATGCCACTTCGCAGTCATACATTCGCTGATGGAAAATTGACCAACATTGGCCCTGCCTAGTGAGCATGCCACGTCAGTAGTACAGACTGTTGAATGTGCTCCATGACATATTTTTTTTGTGTGTTTGTGAAAATGGACATAACTCATTTCTTGAATCATACACAGTCCATTTTTCGCAAAACAAATTGTGTCAGATTCAGAACGACGAACACTACACAGTCGTTCAGGTTTCCTACCATTATGAGAACTTTAATTTTGGAGAATAAAAATTAGCACTTGATCATTCCTCCACACTAGAAGCCTTTTGGACCAAAAAATATATTTCATTACCGAACATGTGGATGAGGGTACAATTCCCTCACCCTTCCAGTCTCAATCCACTGGAATTTTCCTAATTTCAACAATCTAAGCTTCTCGAAAAAGCTAATATTTTTCATCGATTCTTGAGACCCTATCTTGCTACTGTAGACACTGTCATGCTGCAATTTACCTGAATTTTCATATCAATAACATGTCCTTGAAGAAACAAACTTGTTCCCACCTCAATCGTCAATCAAAGAAAACTTCAAAACTGTCTTACCTCGAACAACGACATGGTGATTTTTAGTTTATCTTACCTTGTACTTGCGTTGACTTTTAACCAAGTGTTTTTGCCATTACCATGTAACATTTTGAAACCAAAAACAAGTACTTGTGGAGCCTATGGCTTCCTTGTCAATTTTTTTTAGTGTTTTCTCTTTTACCTTTGCACTCCTTGCACTGGCATCTTGTTTGCATCACCCTTCAACAATGATGTTGGCTACTACAAATATTTCCCATATTTTTTACCTCTTTTAAAAGGAAACATATTAGAGCCCTAAAACATCTTATTACAGACATTAGAAACTTCAATGGAATAATATTTTCCATTTGATGCATCTTTTTGAAAGGTCTCATTCAAAACATCACTATGCTTGAACATTAACAAAGCTAAATTTTGACTTGCATTCACTATTCTCTTCATTTATCCTGCATGTATAAGAGACAAAATTATTTTCTTCTTATGCACTCTAATTGTATTCAATTCCATCCTTGAACAAGTGGTAATTATTCTCATGGCAATGAAATTCTACTTTCCTCTCATAAAGATAATGAATTCCCAAAACAATACTTGAAATCAGAAGAGAAAATACATCAAGCTCGACTTTGTCAAGAAATGTTGAATTGATTGAAAAACTTAGGATTCATTTCCTTGTTACCTACAATTTTTCATTCTTGAATATCTAGCCTAAAGGATAAGGTCTTGGATGTGTAACGGGTTAAGGATTTAACCTCTTAACCAAGTCCAAAAAAATCAAATTAGCTTGAAAACCACTATCAAATAGTGTGTCTATTTTGGTATGCTTTGAAACAACTCTAATATGAAAGAGTTCAATTATTGTATGTTCATATTTGGTTACATTAGAACAACTTGAAGAATTATTTCTTGCTATTTTATTGCCTTTCAAACCCATTTCTATAATCTTGGTTTCATCTCCCGAATTTGAACCTAAGTCATGTTCAATTATTGTAACAATTTTTTCCTTCTCTTTGGTTTTAAGTTTGTTTGACTTCAACTCTGGATGGAGTTTCCAACAATGGTCCTCATCATGGCAATTCTTAGAACAATTTTTACATGTGATTTTATCTTTCTCTATTTTAATGGAACCATTTTTCTTTCATCTTCCATTAAACATACCCTTTTCTTTACCTTCATAGTCAAGGAAACTATCAATTTTCTCATTTGTACTATGATTCCCTCTTGCTTCTAGATATATGGCTTGAAGGCAAACCTCATCTAAGTTTGTGGTATCGAACATGAGAATAGTATGTCTAAGATAGCTATGCAAACCCCCAATATAGTTTAACGAAGTTTCTTGAGAAGATAAATTGACACCCAAAATAAGATCTCTTATCCTAAATTCATGAGTGTAACCTTGCACACTTTCCCCTTTCAATTGTCTACAATTATACCAGTTCATAATGTATTTTTGCATGTAATATAGAGGGTAAAATTCCCTTTTAATGGAAGGAATGAAATTCAACCAAGACATTGATATATTACCATGGTTTTTAATCTAATATTGTTTTTTAATTCCTTGTGTCCCACCATACAAGTGTTGAACCCTCCATTCTCAAGGAAGCAAATGCAAAATTTATGTCATCCTCTTGAAGGTTTTGAATTCTGCAATAAACTACCAATTGATGAATCCAATTATCCATCTTCTCTGCAATCACTTCACCATTATACATCGGTAGTTGAAATTTGACATCAAGTTTAAGTGAGGGTGATTTACCAGTTCCTTTTGAAGTATGTGGATGAACATATTGAAAATTTGTGGTAGTGGAAGTTGATGAAGAGGAAGGCATAGATGGTGGTGAGGGTGATCATGGATTGGTTTGTGATTTCCCACCATATCCATGGCCTCCTTCTCCTGAAGAACCCTCTCCTCTTGGAGGCCTAGAACTTTCTCCTTGCATCCTTAAATTCCTCTCATCATAGAGGAGCTTAACCATCTCAATTATCTCAAAAAATTCCTTCATGAATGGTCTCTAATATTTCATCATGATAGGTTCTCCTCCATGAGACATTCTCACTGAAGTCTCAAATTTAGGGTAAGGATGTGCTGGTTGTAATATCCCAAAATAGGAAAATATGATAATGTAAAACACAATAGCTGGAAACTACAACAATATGAAAATAAACTAAATACACCGTAAAAATAGACAGAATAGTTGAGTCATTTTTTTAATCAGGAGGTGCAATAAAATGTACAACAGTTCTATAAAATAGTCACACTCAAGCCAACAGAGATGGCTAGAGTGACCCTGAAGTCCTCTCACTAAGAACACTGCGTAACTGCTACTTTGCTAGAGGACATACTGTGCTCTCCCTGCTGGAAATGATGGAAAGATAACGGTTGGATTAAAATGGATGCATATATTAAGCTATTATAGAGCTCAGAAAATGCTGGGATGTGGAATCTAGACTCTATGATGAAAACACAGAATAACCCAGAAAGGATTTCCAGATTGGCTCACCTTGGAAAATCACCCTCCTAGGGCTTGTAATACATACCTGCTAGGTATGCAGATATATGGCATGAAATGAAAGATACAAGGGCTAAAATAATACAAAATCAGGTAAATTCATGAAGGGATGACCCCTTCTCTCGATTCCCAAGCTAGAAGCTTGAGATTTGGCTCCTCCTTCCTCCTCTCAAGTTGCAGCTGCTAAACAACACAAATTCTAGGAGTAATTGCGCTATCAAGAGGGATAAAGCTATCTTCTATTGCAATGTGATGGAATATAGTTCAAAACTAATGGAAATAATATCACCAAAGTGAGGGGATGATCTCTCATAGGATTCCAAGCTGAAATACTTCGAAATTCCTTCCTCCTCTGACCCTAGATTGATGGAATGCATAATTCCTGCAGGAGTTGCTACTGCATGGAGGTGTAGAATGATGGCTTGATGCCGTATGTCATAATGATTCTCCTGGAAGACTGAAATGGATGCCCAAGCTGAGTGGTTGATCCCTCCATATTTTTTCAAGCTGAAGTATTGGAAAATACCTTCCTCCTCTCAAACCTTATGGTAGGAATGTATAATTAATGAATTTTTATGTGCTGAAGAGAGGGGCTAAATATGGCACCAATGTCGGATGATGAATGTCTACTCAAAGAAAAATTTCCAGAGTAGGCACTTGAAGTCCCCCATGGATAAGGGTGGGATATTTTCTCTGGGACACCCATGTGCTAAACAACACAAAAAACTTAGCTAAATAGCTGAAGCCTGCAAAGAAATGTCGAAACAACAAATACAAGATCTAAATCTAGAATGCCTTCTATGGTTGCACTCATGTTCCTTTTATGCTTTGTGAGCCTCCCCAAGCCTTGGCCCAACTCATTACTGTGCTGCACATGTGGCCACTAGCCTCCATGACGACTATGTTTTCTCCCCATGATCTCCATCATCTCTGCATTTACTCTCCACTCCCTTCGTCATGTGTGCATTTAATGTACCACTTCCTCCATTAGTTCATCATTATTGATCCATGATCTTACTTTTATTCTTCCAATATCTGCATCGTATTCCTCTTTATTGCTCCATGATCTGCACCCTTCCTTCATCAATAAGTTGCTCCACTACTCCAAAATGTTGATCCACTATATAAATAACCCATATTCACACAACAGAAGTGGATTGTATTCATCTATGGGGTTTATGGGTCCCTACACCATTTTATTTACTTAACTAATTAAGAAAAGTAAGAACTCTAATATTCCAATTAACTGATTGAAAATTTGCAATATTACAGTCCTCCTTGCCAAAATGTTGCTTGTCCTCAAGTAACTGCAAAATTGAATGATGCAACAATTCATCTCCCTCCCAAGTGGCATCCTCATATGGAAGGTTTCCCCATCTACTCCAATGTGTTATGTATTCCTAGCTCCATAGCTTCCTCTCTAGAATGTCTAGAATGGCCTCCAACTTAGATTCCTCTCCTCATAAATGAGTCTCCAAGTGGAACCCATCTGTTATCCAAAAGCCTCCACTCTACCTAAGATATATGAAGTGAGGTGGTTCCTTCCCTAAGTGGAAAGTCCCAACTCATAAAATATCTCTCCAACCCATGCTACATGGAGTATATTGTGTGTCTCCATGCTCCCATCCTTAGCCCTGTTGGCCTTACTTGCTCTAATAATAACCTCAACACTGTGAAAAATAGGAAATATACACATATGGGTTGAAATGTGAAATTTCAGACCATACTCTCCCAATAGAAACCACCGCAGAAATGCCTCTTATTCCACCTCATCATCATACCATGTATGGTGGCCATACTCTCCTAATAGAAGCTAACGTAGCAAGGCTTCATGTTACCATCATACATCATCGTCATGCAAGGTATGGGAGAATGTCAGTCGATACTCTCCTAAGAGTAGTTAGATGAGCAATGACTCTTGCTGCCACCTCACATCATCATAATGAAAAGCATGTAGCAATGATATACTGATTGACATGTAGAATGTCATGTCAGACCAACATAGCCAAGCTCCCTACTTCCACACCATATGAGTGTCATGCAATATCGTAAACAATAATTCACTCATGGATATGTGATATGTCATGTGATGGCCAAACTCTCTCAAAAGTAGTCAGTGCAGCCATGTCTCCTGCTGCCCTGTGTCATAGATCTTCAAGTAACTTTTCAACCACTTTCTCACCATACTCACCTATCCATCCAATTGTGGGTGATGATTCATATCATTCTCCAGCTCGGTATCCACCCAATGGAGAATACCATCCTCCACAATCTGATGACAATATTTGCACTCCATGATATGTCGAAGTGCATCATCCTTGAGGTATCTCCACGATAACCTCTCAATGATGGACCGATAGAACCTATGAGGTTCTGAATATTTTTTATGTAGAAGCTTCTATTTTAGTTGTGACATGCTCATCAAAAAGGCTCTATACTCATAATGGAAGATGTTATCCATCACAAGATGTCTACCAGCTACCATCTGCCCATCCAATGTTTCATAAGTGAAGCGGTCATGGGAATTCCCTAAGAATAATTGGGCCCCAAACTTGTCACTGCTCAGTGACAATGCTGATGATCTCCATGATGGTGCATCTTTTGTCTCATGGCCGTCTCCATACACAATTTTGAACTCATAGTCCTGCATTGTACTGGTGTTGGCTCAAGGGGTCCTGACCCGGGTTCGGAGCTCAGGTTTGCCAACAAATCCCTATACTAATAGCTCTTTCAAAAATTACCTACTTACGCAGGTCAAAGTCTCACCCGAAGTAGTATGGGTGGGTGCTGGAACTAGGTTTACGCACCCTGAGAAAGGATAGGTAAGCCAAGCAGAGTTGTGTTCAGCCCTAAGATACCTAGATTTCCTTGTTCTGTACAGGGCCAAGTAGGTCTCTATTCACATCCACGTGCACTAGATCTATAATTATATATCTTTAGGATAGTAGCAAAATATTTCATAAACAGAACAAAACAAATCTAGATACAGAAAACACACTTACACAGATCTTTCGCAGCTAAAATATAGAATGCGCACAATGCAGTAATTACCAAGATTCACACAGATAGTACTCATAGATTTAGTTCTCTATTAACCTTCCTTATTCATCAATTCATCAGTTCCTTCTTACGATCCCCTTCCTAGCCTATGCACACAGCAGTAGGGTCTGCACACAGCTGGACTCTGGATCTCCGCGCACACAGCCAGCAGGAGTCCTTTCCCCAAAAACCCAAAAAGATAACTTAAACCAAAATTCGCATCAATAGCTCTTCATTTCTTACCTTACAATACAAAATGTTCCTCTATTTATAATAATCTAGCCTAGACTTTCCTATGGTCCGCAAACCGTGGTTTTCGGACCCCTGGTTTACCCTTTTACCAATTACAATGCTTTTGGGGCTTTGACCCACCCAAAAAACCCTGCGCTAGACTAAATCTAATCAAAAGTATTAAAAAATGGACCAGTTTCACAGCTCGTAGGAGACCATGTTCCAAAAGTCCCCCAACACAATCTTGTGACTCATCCTGAGTCAGTGTGACCACTATATAGACATTTATCCCTGAATGGCTTGAGTCAACTACCATTCACAAAGCCAGGTAAGAGGTCACCGCACAAGGTAGCTAGCTAGACTGCTCCACCATTTGTGATCTCTTGAACGGTGTAGGGACCAAGCCAGTGCTACCGGAATTTCCCTGGGTGTTTCGCAAATTGGCTATCGTATAAAAGGATGAGATCACCTGCTATGAATTTCTTTTGGCGAATATGTCGATCATGCTAGGCTTTATCATGGGCCTTCTGAACCTATTGATGAAAGTTAGAAATAAACCGATCTTCCTCCAATGCCAAAATTTGTGCAAGGCACTCCTCTATGATGTTTGGTTCCGCCATATTTGTAAACGTTGTGATATGTAGGCTAGGAACAATGTATTCTATGGGCATAATGGCCTCCTTGCCATAGACCATTCGGAAGGGGGGCCTGCCTGTCATCTTCTTGTAGGTCATTCGGTAGGCCCATAGAATAGAGGGGATGCTAACATCCCAGTCACTACGATCGGCATTGAAAACCTTGGTTAATGCCTATTCCAAAATTTTGTTAAAAGTTTCAACCGCCCCATTTTCCTGTGGATGGTATGGTGTACTCCTCGCATGGTGGATCCGGAATTCCTCATTCAGGGCTTGAATCGTTTGGTTAACAAATTGCGTAACTCTGTCACTCATTAGGATCTTTGTCCAGCCAAACATAGTCAGAATTTGCTCAAAGATGAAGTGCACAACAGTATCCACAGTACAATCCTTCACCGCTTGTGCCTTAGCCCATCAAGTGACATAGTCAGTGGCGGTAATAATGCAGCACGCACCTGTTTTCTTGCCTGGCGGGTTGATGGGTCCTATAAAATCAATGGCCCATTTGTCAAAAGCCTGTAAAGCCATTTGAGGCTGTAATGGCATCTCATCTCGTCGTGAGGGCCATCTGGTTTGCTGGAATGTGTCGCATGATTTACAATAGGTATAAGAATCCTGACGCAGGGTAGGCCACCATAACTCAGCCCTAATAAAAATTTATGCCGTTGCTCTCCCTACATAGAGGCCTCCTGCAACACCTTTGTGTGCTTCCGCCAAAATGACAGTCCGTTCATGTTCCAGGACATATCTGCATAGTATTTCATCCACACCAAACTTGTATAACTAACCGGCAATGCTAGTAAATTCCGCTGCCCGAGAACCCATCAGTGAAGGAATAGGCCTCCTGTCCACCCACGCTATCAAGGATTTCATTGGAGAAGGGCATAGGGAAGGGGTCATGGATGCAGGCATTGTTTAACTTGCGGAGATCTATGCAGATGCGTATTTCCCCCTTTTTCTTCTTCTCCTGGATGACCATTGGACTTACCTAATCCGATTGCTCAACTGGTTCAATGATACCTGCGGTAAGCATTTTGTCCAGTTCTTCTTTGACCTTTTGGCTATATTTAGGATTCAGTTGGTAAAGCCATTACTTGACGGGATGTGCCTCAGGTTTCAGAGTGATGTGCATAATGCCTAGGTCCCCTGTGATTCCTTTGAGCTCGGAAAACTTTGTCGGAAATAAGTCTTGATACTCCGTAAGTAGATCTGTAATTTTTCCTACGGTTCCTTCATCCCAATAGTCCCCAATTTTAGCTACCTTAGGGTGTTCTTCCATCCCAATATTAACTTCACGCAGCTTCAAAGGTTGCATCACATCAATATTCTACAGCGGAGGTCCAATAATGGTGTGTTCCCCTTCAGATTCTGAAACAGAGACATTTCGAGGATTATCTTCATCTTCGTCTATCGCCAAGCTCCGGGAGTTGACTATGTCTTGCATCTGTGCCTCCCATGCCAGGACCGTTGGTGCGGCCTGGTGGCACGAGTTCTTAAATACAAACACATCGATGTCCTGTAGAGCATCATCGAGCATCTCCGTCCCCCCAATTATTTCGAACATTCTTATAAATTCCTCTTTTAGTATTTCCCAGTGGTGGGTGTGCTGATGTAACTCCGCATCTAAATACCAAGCTGCGGGGATAGGGCCCAAGGCATGAAAAAATAGATGGACCCATTCTTTTGTAGTCTAGTCGGACCATTTGGTCATCCAGGTATGCATATGTGCTCGGGGATCCTCAGATAAACCTTGTATCAAAATGGTCACTGTGTTTTGTTTTAGCAAAGCTTATAAGGTTCAAATTCAGGAAGAAATAGAGTAAGAAGGTCCTATGTCCGAAGAAAGTGATCAAGTGAAATTTTCAAGCATTAGCATCGTGATACCACAGAAAAGGTCTCCAATGGTCAAAGATATTTTATTAATGCATCTCTGCAGGGGTGCTAGGATAGATGCCAATAAGCAGTTCTGAACAAAGGGACACTTCAAGGAAAGTTTTCAAAGAAAGAACAATTGACTATTTGAAGACTAAAGGAAATATAGGTTTAAGAAGAAGAAAGCCAAAAAGATTCATCCCTGCAAAATCAAAAACACGAAGAAGGTAAAAGAATTATTCATCCTGGAAAAACGAGTACAAAGGTGTGTTATTTTTCTAGAAAAACACTTCCAGAAGTTTAGGCATCAAAGTGAAAAGCATAAAAAGGGAACAACTGCCTTTTTTATAGCCCTATAGCCTAAACTCTAAACCATCAAAGATATTGTCATCACAAAGGAAGCTAAAGCTATTGCAAAAGAAAGTTAACCTAAGAGACATAAGCAGATATGCTAGAGTTTGAAATATCTTACCTTTTCATTATCTCCATAGTAAATTTCTACAAGAAACATGTCTCATACAGATTGATAAAGGATAAACCATTTAAATGCCTCCTTCAAATATAAAGCAGAGGACACATTTTCTGGTTTAAATGCCTCCTTCAAATATAAAGCAGAGGGCATAGTTTCTGGTTTAAATGCCTCCTTCAAATATAAAGCAGAGGGCACAGTTTCTTGTAAATGCCTCCAAAAATAAGCAGATTGAAATCACATGTTTTTATGAGGCACCGATTTCAATCATGAGCAGAGGGCCTAAATAGTTTATGTCTAGCAAGCCTCCTTCAAAGATGATAAGCAGAGGACATGACACAAATAGTTTGTTTAGAAGGCTAAAGGCTTCATTTGGAAAATAGAGACCAGACCTAAAGTTGCTTTAAAGGACCTCCTTCAATTTATAAGCAGAGGGTGTGTAGTTTCCAAACTGGTTTCACTGTTGAAAAATTCTGATTAAAAATACCCCAAAATGAAAAATGTTTCAAAATTGTTTCATAGAAATAGGGTAAATGAGAAAAAGAGGCAAAATTTAATTAAACTATTTTGAAAAAGCTAAAAGGTGAAGAGTACGTGCCATAAAATCATTTCAAAGGGCATACAAAAGTGCTCAACGGGCATATCTATCCTCATTTTATTGATTGGAAAACAGAGGGAGTTTTTCTGGTCCATTGACAAACACTATGTGCACGTTTTCCAGGATGTGATGGGTCTATGCCTGAGTGCTACACGCCTGTAGCAGCTCACAAAAGAAAAACACAAAGGGCGCGATGTGCCTATACATTAGCACGACGTGTTTCAACGCCTGACCCTCGTTCAGCTTTTCTGCCCAGCACCCACAACTTCCCATCATTCAAACCTTGTTCAAAAACCCAATTTTTTGAACTAGCACAGTGTATTTTTTTCGTGCAACCTTCGTTCAGACACTACAGGCCTATGTGCAAGGGCGTATCACCTGCTCATTTCATTACAAGGGCCAAAAATTTCCAGTCTTGCTCAAGGATCATTTTTCATCACTGCAAAGAAGTTTTTCAAGGTATTTATCACTATCTTTTACCCCTCAGTTGCTCTTAAAACATAAAGGATGTTTTGAAAACCAAATTAAAGGAGAAAGAAGTTTTAAAGGAAAATAAATCATGTTTTTATTTAAGGTCTATTTAGTTGATTTTGGAGAAGAACAGAAAAATCAAAATGCCTGCAAAGAAAAGGGTAAAAAAGGGAGGCCAACACAACAGATTTGAGCCCACCACTATTCAAGAAATCACTGCCTCTCCCTCAATCTTGTCATGTTTTCAAGAGGTAGGCTGATTTTATTTTTGCAGTAGAATACCAGAGGTCACTAGCCACCCTTATTTAACTGAGTTTTTTGCACTGAGATTTGATGGAAAGCAAGTTCACATAGCAATTCTAGATTTTGAACTCACTCCAAGAGTTGTTTCTAAAGCAACCAGAATCCCTCACATAGGAGAGGAGTGGTTCAAACAATCATACCTTGACCTTAGCCACTATCAGCCTTTTCTAAAGCCAAATCATCAATATGCATGCAGCTCCATTTTTCCTTTTTCACACTTACTGGATGACTATGTAGTCCTCATTAAAATAATCATGAAGTTCTTCACTTGTTAAGGTAGATTCTCCCAAGTATATTCCTATCACGTTAGACTCCTTATGAATTTCACAAAAGCTAAGTTGCTAAACCTACCCTTTTTCCTGTGCAAAATTATAGACAAGATGTCTTCCATTGTTTGAAATAATCCTCCAGCTCAGCAGAAAGCAAGTTTATTCCATCACTCTCTCATTAAGATCATTATCCTTCACCAGCTGAAACAAAAGGGCATCCCTTAGGAAAATTTCATCTCTCACCTTGATTTCACTTCTGCATCTTCTATGCCACTACAAATCAGGCAATTTTTATCCCAAGACCCTCCTCATGCTCATTCCTTTCCCTCCACACCTTATGTTTCGTCTTCTTCTCATGAGTCTACTCCCCAAGAAAAACCGTCCTCCATAGATAACAGTGAGAAAGAAGAATGTAGTAAAAGAAAATAACAAGGAAGTGAAGGTGACAAAGAGAGGGAAAGTGATGAAAGAAATAGTAGAGGGAAAGGAAAGCATGATGAGGCAGGCAGTACACAAGGAGAGAGTGAAAGCAGTGATCATGAAAGTGGCAGCCCAGAAAGAGAAAATGAAAGTAGTAATCATGAAATTGGCAGCCCACAAGGAGAAAATGAAAGCAGTAATCATGAAAGTGGCATCCCACAAGTAGAAAATGAAGACAGTGATGAAGAAAGAGGGAGACCATAGAGAGACAGTGAAGATAGTAAAGAAGAAGGCAGCCCACAGCAAGAAAATGAAGACAGTGATGAAGAAGAAGGCAACCCACAGAGAGACAGTGAAGATATTAAAGAAGAAGGCAGCCCACAGTAAGAAAATAAAAACAGTGATCATGATGAAGGCAGTCCACATCAGGAAAACATTAAAAACAATGAAAATGATGGAAGCAGTCATAGAAAATAGGGAATTAATAAAAGCAGTCATGATAGAAAGAAGATAGATGAAGGCAGAGATAGTTTTGGAAAGGAAAAAATAGCAGACCTAGACATCTCTCACCAAACAGAAAAAGAGCATGATATTTCTGAGATTACTCCTGAAGATGAGTTCATTACAAATATAAAAATTAATGAAAAAGGAATTTCCCGACAGCGAAGTAACCAAGAAGTGCAAACAGAAAATGTTTTTGGAGAAGAGGATAGCCCTAAGGCTGTAGGAGACCAAACTAAACAAATCCATATGTTAACTCCTCCTCTCACTCATCATCAGCAAGGTCAAGAGCATGTGTTTACTGCCTCTCCAAGGCAAGGGGCCATGCTTCCTTCATCAAAATTAGAAAAGGAAAAACACACCAAAGCAGCAAAGAAGAAAACCACTCAAACAGTGACTAGCAATGTCACTAGGCACTAAGGAGTAGAGGAAAATTGCCAAAGAAGAGCAATATAGAATTGCCCAAGAAAACCAGAGGAAAGAAAATAATTAAGGGCAAGGACAAAGAGAAGATTGAACAGCAATAGAGCAGACATGACCATGAAAGGGAATTTGACATAATACAAATGGACAGTGATGCTGAAGATGATGAGGCTAGTATTCTTATATTTCTTTTGCAAAACTGGGAGGCTCAGATTAAAGATTTGGAAAATGGCCTAGAAAGGTCAAAATACATCATCCACTATTTTCAATTGCAAAATAATCAAATGAGTGGACATATGGCAATATTTGAGGCTCGGGCACTCAAATACAGAAGGGAAGCTCAAAAGTCATAAGTGAGGCTAGAAGAATACATGGGTGAGTATACGGAAGATGATGAAGAAGAAGGGCCAGCAAGAAAGAGACCTAAGACCATGGGTCTTAGAAGAGCATTGCAAAAAAAGAAATAAGAAGAATCAGCTCATGCACAACAATACCCTCTTACGGATCTCCTTTCCAAAGAAATTGAGAATGATAGAGAGTCTTGGCTTGAGAGGGAAAATCAACATTTGGAAACCAAATTGGAGAAAGTTAACAAGGATTTGGGCCTTTGAAGAAGAATGACCGAGCATTACAAGAAGTTGAATAAATTTGCCCAAAGGAAACTCAAAGTTGCCCAAAGGAGGCGCCCGGTGGAAAAACATGGAAAATACCTATCCCGGCTTGGAATTCTTGGTCAAGCTTCATTACATGTTTCTAAAAACCCTTAAGGGATTTACTCACCAAATTTGGGCATTTTTGGACTCATTCTTGTTCTTTGTGAATTTTAGGCCTAAAAGCATAAAATCATGGGTACCTTAACTTTTTCTCGAACCATCCTCAGCTGAAGAAAAATATATTTTTGGATTCCTTGACATCAAAGTAACATGCTAAAAAATTTTCAGTTCAAATGAAGTTGTTCTGATCCCTCAAAAAGGCAAAAAACATCCATTTTTTTACCTTTCTGCCCCCAATATCAGCAGGTGCTACACTCTTGGGGTTTTTCACTATTTATAATTTTTGACTAAATTCCAAGCATCATATTGGAAACAATCAAGCATTTTTGGAAATTAGACATCTGTAGCTTTCCAACGAGCCATCACGGGACTCATTTTGACATCGGGAGGTCTGCCAAAAATTCACTGCAAAACAGACTTTTTTCTGGTGCTATGCTCCTGTATATTTTGCTGAAAAGAAGTTTTTTGAGTGATGACTGGGCCAGATGTGTGTTAAGCAAGTTTATCTTGTGTGTCAGGCCTTGAAAGTGATTCGTTTTTTCTATTTTGGTCCGAAAATATATTTTTGAAGGATATTTTGTGCCTTGGACTTTGTTAAGCCTCAAGGACAGTTTTAGATATTTGTTTTTGCCCAATGGCCTTCTAGTTGCTCTAGGTGGTTTTCCTCCTCCTTGGCTTATATAAACCAAGAGGATTCATTGTAACAAAGAGGTAGAACTTGATATATTGAGAGCAATACATAGCATTATGAGCTTGGAAGAAATACTTGTTTTATGAAGTGGATGATGTCTTGCTTGGGTTGATGGTGGAGGAGCATTGTGTGCAGGATTACATGGCTTGGTGAATGGTGATGTTTCTCTGATTTGTTTATGTTTCCTTGTTTTAATTAATGTTCCATACTTCTCATTTGCTATAGATCAGAAAAGTATATGTTGAGACATTCTCATGGAAGCACCTCAAACATCTTGCACATTACAGTTTTGATGTCTTCCTCTTCTTGATCATTTCTAAAGGATTCTTAACTGTCGTTTAGGTCCATCAAGAAATTGTTACTTGTTTCATTTATGGTTAGTATGTTTTTCTATATTGTAGGATTTAAGGTATGCCCTGCTTACTTATAGTTTCTCAAAACTCCATTTCTGAAATCTTTCTATGAAATATTGGTTGTTTTAGTTAAGTCAAAGAGGTCTCGTTCAATCTTGCCCTTTGTTCATGCTTGCAAACTTATTTCAGAGTTCCTGATAGCTCAAGATATGCTATTTAGGATTTCCCTCTTCATAGATTGATTTTTTTTTTATCTTATTTGTTTTCTCAACAGCTGAAGGTGATTTTCTAGAGTTAGAGGTTCTTATGCTTCTATGTATCGTCAGATTGTTTATCTCTCATATGTATCAGTTTGAGTTTTATTCATAGAGATTTATGGTTTGCCCTACCTCATGAATACCTGCTTCAAAACTATATATGTTTAAGATCTCTTTGTCTTTCACAAACTTAATGTTCATTTCACTTCATTTTCACCCAAAGAATCCATTTACCTTGACTAAATCGGCCCTGCAGTAATACCTTGTCCACCATTTAGACAGTCCTGGCTTTATCTGACCCCATAGCCCTGTTGATTTAATGTACTCTCTTTCTATTTTTCCTTTTTGATCAGTTTAGCTCAAAAAACCCCAGAAAAAAACCAAAATATACTTAACATCTAGCCTAAAATCAAACATACAAAGCAAAAAAGTTCACATCCTTCGCATAATAGAGAGAGCCCTCTCTAAGTCCAGGAAGGCTACGTCTTAGGACTCCAAAGCTTGGTCTGATGTTACCCTCTCATTTGGTTTACCAATCTGCCAAATTACGGGACTCCAACAGGTGGACCATTCCAATTTAGGCTCACCCATTCGTTGCCATGTTTACTTTGGCAATACATTCGCATCTAATCCCAAATCTAAAATAACTTGATCCATCTCGTAATCACCAATCTACGTAGTCAACCGCATTTCTCTTCCGGTGCGTTTCTTAAACCTGTATAGCTGGTGTATGTCCTTGGTCCTAGGAATCAGAGTGGACTAAGCTGTGCAGCTATGCATTAATAGTTGAAGGTTCTCTACAGCCCATGGGTTGCATAGCAGCTTCAGACATGCCTGGAAAAAGGGCTCAACCTCCTCTTCTACCTTAAGATATGTTGGCATCTGTGCAATAACCGCTAGTGCTTCTTGTATTTGGCTGATGTTTGATTCTTCCCAAGAAGTCGTAGAATTAGGAACTTCCCTCACTTCATGGGTAGCCATACTACTGCATGTTATGACTTTCACATTTATTTTTATGTTTCTTAGCTCAGATTTAACTCTCTACACATTCTGCGTAGGAGTGGGCTGTTTTTCCTGCATTTTCGCTATCAGGATCGAGCAGTCTTCAATCTCATGGTCCAGCTATCGGAAATATTTGCAGGACTGCCTGGTGGGGTTAGGGAAGTCCCTTACAAATTTCCCTACCTCTCCGCAGTTATAGCAGATTAGCTGCCCCCATCCCCATCCTACACTTCCTCCCCGACCTCCCCTGCCCATTGCTGGGGAGCCACCAAAAGTTGCGTGGGATCTCGGTGACACAAGGTCTGATTGTACCCTATAGAAGTTCCCTCGATCTACAATAAAGTCATACGTGTGACAGTTATTCTCATCATGTCCTACTGACTAGCAGAACCTGCACCACTGTTGCTTCAGTTCGCCCATACTTAGCCGAGGGCACTGGGCCATATCATGTAGTCCTGCTACCCGACAATCATCGCACCATAACGCAGACCTGCTAGAGCCTGGGTGTATCGGACTAGGTCCTCCTGCATGCATGTAATCTGTCAATAGAGGGCACTGGTCCTTTGTATGGCCAGATACCCCACATCGTATGCACCAGAGGTCTATGCTATCTCCTTTTCCCGGTTCCGTTGGTAGGCTCTGAATCTCCATGTGCATGGCTCCAAGCTTCTCTTGAATTTGTTGTACTCCTCCCAAAGTGTCGGCTTTGGGCATGGCTTCGAGTTTCATTGCAGATTCCAAGGCTTTTTCCAACAAATCGAAGGTTTGGTGGCCCATTGGTATATGAAAGTGGGGTAGCAACATAGAAATGAACCATTCGGTGTGTTGTCTTTCATTGTACTTGAATCCTCCTTCCTTGATTGCTTTCTTCAATCACTGATCGGCCTCCCACACTGATTCAAATGCACCTTGCTTGAAGTCCTTTACTTTTTCTACCAACTGAGAGTAATATTTTGGCTTCCAGAACTATTGTTTTAAGGCACCCTTAATATCTTGAAGAGATGCGCTCCCGTTTTGAGATATGTAGCGCATATACCAGTCCAGAGCTCTTTCTTCGAAGGCTAGGGACAACTGTGCTCTCTTCACAGTATCACTTACCACCCCCTGTGCAATCCATACCAAGTCAGCCATGAACCAAAATTGATCCATGTCCTCATTGGTTGCGCCTTTAAAGGTAGGTAATTTCAAGTGTACTTCCATGTCTCCTTCTAGCGAGGTTTTAGTTGAGGGCTTGTTCTCCCATGAGTCTGACATAAGGGTAACTGGAGGATCTTGTGTAGCTGATGTTTTCAGTGGGTTATGGATAGAGTGATCCCTTTCTTGATTGGTTCGATAGTACTTACCGCTATGTTTTGTACTTTCATCCAAACTAACGCTCATTCACTTCCGTGTTAGATTTCCAGTATTTTCTTGTCAGTACCTGATCCCTTTCTAAAAATGCTTCGGTCCTGGCAACGAAACCATTTGTTGGCCCGAGGGGTACTGACCCAGGTTCGGAGTTCAAGGTTTTCCAACAAACCCCTATAGTACTGGCCCTTTCGGCAATGACCTACTTGCGCAGGTCAAAGTCTCACTCGAAGTAGTATGGGTGGGCGCTGGAACCAGGTTTCTGCACCCTGAGAAAGGATAGGTAAGGCAAGCAGAGTTGTGTTCAGCCCTAAGATACTGAGATCGCCTTGTTCTGCGTAGGGCCAAGGAGGTCTCTATTCTCATCCACGTGCACTAGATATATAATTATATATTTTTAGGACAGTAGCACAATCTTCCATAAATAGAATAGAAGATATCTAGATACAGAAAACACACTTACACAGATCTTTCACAGCTAAAATATAGAATGTGCACAATGCATTAATTACCAAGATTCACACAGATAGTATTCATAGATTCAGTTCTCTATCAACCTTCCTTATTCATCAATTCATCAGTTACTTCTTGCAATCCCCTTCCCAGCTTGCGCACACAGCAACAAGGTTCGCACACAGCTCGACTCTTGATCTCCGCGCACACAACCATTAGGAGTCCTTTGTCCAAAAACCAAAACAGAAAACTTAAACCAAAATTCACATCAATAGCTCTTCATTTCTTACCTTACAATACAAAATGTTTCTCTCTTTATAATAATCTAGCCTACACTTTCCTATGGTCCGCAAACTGTGGTTTTTGGACCCCTAGTTTACCATTTTACCCATTACAATGCTTTTGGGGCTTTAAACTACCCCAAAACCCTTGCGCTAGACTAAATCTAATCAAAAGTATTAAAAAATGGACTAGCTTGAGACCCTGTTCCAACAACTGGTTAGGACTATGCTCATATTATTCTTTGAAACTCAACACTCCAACAAAAAATGTTGTGTGCAACTCAACAATGTAAAACTAGGATGGTTATACATCTCCTCCTTGAAAAATTCAAGGTTTCTCTACGCGGTGATAGTCTGCTACTCCAAATCAACAAGGCGCTCTAACCCTTGGTCATGCAATATCTGTGATGGCATTGCCCCAAAAATCTTGAGCTGAGGTGCTGAAATAATATGGGATGGAAATGTTTGCAAACCTTGGATTGGCTGATACTTGGAAACATCTTACAAAGCTGCAAGAGTGTCTCCAACCAGTGCAATGGATTCTCCAACTACTGTTGATGGTGATGGCTGCTCCTCTACTGCTGCACCAACACTGGTATTTGTTTCCTCTTCCTCATGCAGCTCCTGAATCATGCATGTGACTCTCAATTTCAAATTATCATGACCATATTGCAAAGATGTAGGTGCCCCTTCTACTGATGTAAGTACTTCTACAGCTAGTTGTGATAGTTTCTTTTTTTCTGGAGTGATAGTGCTGGCATATTCATTTTTCTCCTCATGTGCTTCCTCATCAATGTCAGGAAATGTCTCAATGGGAATTACCTCCAATTTTCTTCTATCAAACCTTTCTACTAATATTTTAGTGAAGTCTGTATACACAGTCACTCTTGTGTGCTCCATATGGCTGAACCACTAGTAATTTTCTTCACCCTCAAGGTGCAGCGCTACAATCTCAATGGCCTCCCTTTCCACTACTGGGTGTAGCTGGAAGAAATCATATAACTCCTTCATCCAAGATTTTTCTTTGCGTGTGGATGACCCATCAAATGTAGGTAGGAAGAATATATTATGTATGTGTCTCTCTCTTATATTGTTACTGTGGGGTATCCAGTTTTCTTTGATTTGGAAGAACTGTTGGAGAGTCAGATTCTGCTTGGGTGATCTAGATTGAGATTTGTACTCTGCAAGATAATTACTTAGAGTCTCATGCTCCAAGTATCCTACATCTCCATACCATTCACTTCCTTCTGCAAGGGAAGTGGACATAGTAGAGTGTTGTGGATCTCTCTGCATTACCAGTTTTTTATGCTGCTAATAGGAAGTGCTTGGACCTTCCTCATCCTGAAACCTTCTCGAGGTTTCCTTTTTCCTCTCCCTTCTCATTTCTTTAACCTCCTTGGAGAGATCCTGCATAGATATAAAGAGAAGTGTGGAAAAACCTAATCTCTCTACCATTATAGATCTCTACTTTCTACTTCTTCTTCTTATGTCATGAAATGTAGTCCCCATAAGATAAGCCAAAGATCATGCTCTGATACCACTGTAGTATCCCAAAATAGGAAAAGACAGTAATATAAAACACAATAGCTAGAAACTACATCAATATGGAATAAACTAAATACACCATAAAAATAGAAAGAATACCCGAGTCATTTTATTAATAAAGAGGTGGAATACAATGTACAACAGTGCTAAAAAATAGTCACACTCAAGCTGACAGAGTTGGCTAGAGTGACCCTCAAGTCCTGTCACTGAGAACACTCTGTAACTACTGTTCTGCTTGAGGCCATACAACATTGTCTCTGCTAGAAATGTTAGAAATATAACTGCTGGCTGAAAATTCATGTATACATCAGGTTGTTCTGGAGCTTAGAAAATGTCAATATTTGGAATCCAGACTCTATGACAAAAATCCAGAATAACCCAGAAAGTATTTTCATATTGGATCATATTGGAAAATCACTCTCCTAGGGCTTGCAATACATAACTGACAGGTATGAAAATATATGGAATGAACTGAAAGATACAAGGGATACAATAATACAAAATCAGGTTAATGCATGAAGGGATGGCCCCTTCTCCTGATTCCCAAGCTAGAAGCCTTATATCTAGCTCCTCCTTCTTCCTCTCAAGTTGCAGCTGTTGAACTGCACAACTGTTGGAAGTGACTGCACTATCAAGAGGGATAAAGTTGTAGCATGCTACTAGGTGATGGAATATAGCTAAAAACTAATGGAAATAATCTCACCAAAGTGATGGGATGATCCCTCAGGGGATTCCAAGTGGATATACTTGGAACTTCCTTCCTCCTCTTACCCTACATTGTTGGAATGCATAACTCATGCAGGAGTTTATACTGCATGGAGGTGTATAATGATGGCTTGATGATGGATGTCACAATGCTACTGCTAGAAGACTGAAATGGATGCAAAAGGTGAAGGGTTGAGCCTCCATAGGTTTTCTAGCTAAAGTACTGGAAACTACCTTCCTCCTCTCAAACCCTAAGGTAAGAATGCATAATTCTTGAAGCTGTATGTGTTGTAGAGAGGGGTTGAATATGGCACCAATGCTGGATGGTGAATGGCTACTCAAAGAAACCTTTCAAGAGTAGGCACTCGAAGTCCCCTGTGGATAAGGGTGGGATCTCCGCTGAGAGACACAATGTGCTAAACAGCACAGTAGACTTAGCTAAACTGCTGAAGTGTGCAAAGAAATTTTGAAATGACAATACAAGATCTAAATATAGAATGCCTTATATGGTTTCCCTCACCTTCCTTTCCATAGGTTTTCTAGCTAAAGTACTGGAAACTACCTTCCTCCTCTCAAACCCTAAGGTAGGAATGCATAATTCTTGAAGCTGTATGTGTTGTAGAGAGGGGCTGAATATGGCACCAATGCCGGATGGTGAATGGCTACTCAAAGAAACCTTTCAAGAGTAGGCACTCGAAGTCCCCTGTGGATAAGGGTGGGATCTCCTCTGAGAGACACAATGTGCTAAACAGCACAGTAGACTTAGCTAATCTGCTAAAGTGTGCAAGGAAATGTTGAAATGACAATACAAGATCTAAATCTAGAATGCCTTCTATGGTTGACTTCACCTTCCTTTTATGCTTTGTGAGCCTCCTCTAGCCTTAACCCACCTCATTAATGTGTTGCACATGTGGCCACTAGCCGCCATGAAGACTGTGATGTCTTCCCATGATCTCCATCATCTCTACATTTACCCTCCACTCCCTACATCATGTGTGCATTTAATGCACCACTTCCTCCATCACTTCATCATTATTGCTCCATTATCTTACTATTATTCCTCCACTATCTCCATCATCTTCCTCATTCTTCTCCATGATCTCCACCCTTCCTTCATCAATAAGATGCTCCAATACTCCATAATGATGATCCACTATCTAACTAATCCACATTCACACAACATAAGTGAATTTTATTTATCTATGGGGCTTATGGGTCCCTCCACCCTTTTATTTACTTGACTAATTAAGAAAAGTAAGAACTCTAATATTCCAATTAACTAATGGAAAAATTGGAATATTACATTGGTGTTGAAGACTTTGGAAAAATTTCCCTTCTTCCTCTTGACCCAACTACAGGGCTTTCACCTAGCTTCCCTTTTGCGTTTTTAATTTTAACCTTGTAAGCATGACACAATCTTGCAAACAATTAGATCCCTTCTTGAAGGACAAAGCCTAAAGTTGTGATACCAAAAATGATTTGAATGAAGCGTGTTAGTGTTTTTGTGCTAATCCCTCTTTCAAATTTTGTAAACAATGTCTTATATGTGCTTAAGGGTTCAAGTTCTCTTGCAAGTTATTGAGTCTCATGAGTGTTTCTCATGTTAATTTTATGAACAATTTAACATAAAAGAATAGCTGAACAACATCAAATATAAGTATAATACATCACTATAAAACACATGAACACAGGAATTTGATGAAGGAGTTCACCCCTCCTGGGCTACATCTCCTCGGCCAAAATTCCATTGCTTGGGGCTATATATTATGCTCAAAGTTTCAAATTGATGTGCTTACAATGCTTTTCGGCTCATGGAACCTACACCAATGAGTCCAGAATGCCCAAAAATGGTCATCTAACCTCTTTTTTGCTCCTGATTTGGTCAAAAAATCCAAAATTTATGACCATCTCTAGTTCTTTCCACAATTTCTGGCCTAAATTTAACTAATTGGTGTTAGATTTGGTTAGATGGCACCAAAACTAGGAGTTACCGTGGATTTGGTGGACCACCAAACTAATCCAGTTTAACTTAATTAGTTGCAGTGAGCACTAATGAAGCATTTTTAATCTTTAAATTTGTGCTTAGTGGAAAATATAGTTAAGGCTTAATTAATGACAGTTAAGGTTAATTAATGGCGGATTAATATTTAAACCATAAGCTTAAGGTTTTGGCTCTGCCAATCAACATAGGTGTTGATCATATGCATTGGGGTTTGGCCCCCTCTCCCCCTGTCATCATAACATTTAAACTTTAAATATATGTGTAAACGTTATATGGTTAAGATCTTGTGTGTTGGCAGAATGGTAAACAATGTGCGTATTACGTGGGAGGTCATGGGGTTGAACTCTGGCGCCTCCATCTTGCCTTAAACCAAAATTATTACACCAAAATGAAGCGGGTACTTGGCAGCCCCATGCCAAGCCACGTGTCTTCCCCAGATTGGCCCACTCTTAACCAATAATAAATTTTCACGTAACCAAAAATTCAAACCAATCAGATGTTGCCACTTCAAAGTCACACATTCGCCGATGGAAAATTGACCAACATTGACCCTGCCCAATCAACATACTACATCAGTAGTACAAACTGCTGACTAAGCTCCCTGTCATCATTTGTTTGCTTGTTTCTGAAAATGGACAAAACTCATTTCTTGGAGCATACGAAGTCCATTTTGCACCAAATGAAATGTGTTGGATTCAGAATGATAATCACTACGAAGCCATTAAAGGTTTGTGCCATTATGATAAATTGCATTTTTGAGCATAAAACTGAGCACCTCATAAATGTATGAGTCTAATGTATTTTATATGTCAATCGTGTAGTAGAGGCGTTAGCAGAGGGAGAAATAGAAAGAGCCGGAGAAAATGGCAGACCCATACAATATGGTTGAACCATGGGAGGTTGTAGAGAGGGAGAAGGATTTATAGCCTCACCCTATTAGTGTGGTGACCTGAGCGCTCTAAAAGTATATAAGCCTCCTCAAGTACTATGAGGCAGATACATACCCAAAGTTGCACTCTGTCTTGTTGGTGCAACTGATCCCATGGTGAAGTGCCCAAGAGAAGGGTTTATGTGTCAGTCTTGGGGTTTAGTATAGGACCTCCTAGGAGGATATATAATTTATCACTGGCTTATCTAGGATAAGGGAGGATTTTACCTAGTTCCTTGGTCTCCCCCATGGGGTTGGAGCTAACATTCATATCTCCTACACTCAAGGATATGTTGGCCCTCATGCGGTCTATCCAACATATTTTTAAGTTCCTGGAGGAAATCTATGGATTTATTCCTTTGCTGCACAAGAGGTTAGGTCCCTCTCGTTACTAGTAACCACCATTCCATACTTTAGTAGTGATGGGTAGCACAATATTTTCCCTCTTTTGTGTTATGTCAATTCTTTGATTAAGGTGACACGTTGTATCATATGTTCTACCATTTTTGGTAGGTATTTTTGCATGGCTTAATATAAATGTCGTGCGTTGAGACATGGTGGGGAGACCTTCCCTTTCACTTCAAAGATTTTTTATTTTATTTTTTGATATGTTTCTAGAGAAGAGGGCTACATTTGACCCTCTCCCTCCTAGGTCTATCACTAAGGTCTAAAGTCCCATGTGGGGGAAGATGATTACCAAGAGGGACCTGCAGGAGTCTCTGACTAGGATTTCTGCCAAGGCACTAGCACTACGGGCCACTAAGGATGACCATGCATATGTTGC
This sequence comes from Pinus albicaulis, assembly GCA_034641835.2. Classification (NCBI taxonomy): domain Eukaryota; kingdom Viridiplantae; phylum Streptophyta; class Pinopsida; order Pinales; family Pinaceae; genus Pinus; species Pinus albicaulis. The sequence continues at coordinate 846,869,366 of CM076577.1, read as the reverse complement.
ATTGACGTTTATGTACATAGGGATTTATTCATGACAATTTACCAACATCCTATTCGCACTGACTGCGCCTCCAAATGATAGAGGTAATATTGATGTTTTCTTTGAATTAATATAGTTTCAATTTATTGTTTTAATTAATTAGAATACAATGTATTCTACCACGTTATTTAACTTGATTTTTTAAATTTTTTAATGGAATTGTCTAATTATTAATGACTAATATATGTTTTGTAGACATCGGTACATTCTATGGGCACATTTCTCCAGCCTTGCTAGATGGAGGATATCAAGATATGGGTAAGGCCCAAGAATGTGAGGCACATCCTCCAAGAAGTGTGGGTTTCTAGGGCTATAGGGTTTGTCTACGATTTTGGATGGACTACTATGACATATTGGACATAGTTTTAGTTTAAGAGGGAGTCCTCCCAAAGAGGGCTCGAGATATCAACATGGATTTAAGGTTCTTGGATCTCTACACGGACTATTCGCATGAGATGATGTCGCTTATGTGTCATATCGTCCGAGCCAGTAGGATACTAGTAGCAGTGAGGGATGCAGAGCATACAACGGAAGATACATCAGATGAGGGTGGTGATCATGATGTTGAGAGTGGTGATCATGATGTTGAGGGTGGGATCATGATCATGATGATGAGTGTTGTTCATGATCATGATGATGAGGGTGGTGATCATGATGCTCTTGGTAGTAGGTCCGCATCAAATCATGGTATTTAGGGCGTCAGTGATCTATCTTGTAGGAAACCTCCCGAGCCTCTTGATGATGAGATGCTAGAGCTAGAGGATGTGCCTTATGTTTCTCTAAATAGAGAAAACCAACCCCCTCCTCCTCCACTTGAGAGTTCACCAGACCGTGTTGAGGTAGTAGTTGACCATCCATCATCTTTTGTTACATACCACCTGATACCTCCTCCTCTGCCTTCGAGTTCGACAAATTTTGTGGGAGTAACTGACCATCCATCATCTTTTACTGCAGACAAGGCTAGTACTACTACATCTATTGTATCATATATTTGACTTTAGTTATTTGACTTGATCATCTATTTATTTGATTTTTTTATATATATATATATATATATATATATATATATATATATATATATATATATGGTGCATTTTTTTTGTTGGTGTATATCTACTTAATTTGTATGTCGGTGTTGATGTGTATACTATTAGGTCATGTTAGATATGTTCGTTTAATATGCTTGCAAATAGATGTCTATGTGATAGCAGTTATTTGACATGACATGTATATTAAATTGAGGATGTGTGTGGTGACGATGTGAGATTACAATGTTTGTGTTTTTTTAGATGTGATCACAATGATGATTTTGTGTTAGATTTTTATATTTGTGTGCTAGCTAATGACGTTTATAAGTGCTAGAGGTGTATATAATTAGATGATGGTAGTGAATTTGAATGCATATCTTAGAAGATGTTTATGTTTGTTAGATGGTTATCATCATGATGTTTATTTATATGAAATAATATCTATTATAGATTATGTATTCATGAGCCTATATCAAACATTTATATATGAAATTGCTTGCAAAATGAATTACTTTAAAAAAAATGCAAAGATATTTTTATAAATTACAAATCTTAGTGTGGTTGAAACTATGATTCTATTATTAGAATAAATATTTTTCTATTTCTTAGATAGTTTATTCATTCTTTTTTTTTGTATTAGGAAGGAAATTGGTAACGAGAACCATACAATCATATTTTCCACCCAATATCACATCGCATTGCTGCCAAGGAAAACCCCCCTGGCTGACACCATTCCTCGCCAACAATGCCAACAAAATTTCACAGGCTTATGCCTGGCGGGCTCCCAACGGGGTTTGAACTGGTGACCTTTAAAGACGAGTGGCTTAACAGAACACTCAATCACCAACAAGCCCCCACCCCATGAGTAAATATTTTATTCACATTCAATCTGATTAATTACAAAAATATTTCAATACTCGGAAGGAAAATATAATTAAAGGTAAAATAATTTAGTTAGTTCTTAATAAGACGAAAATGTGTAACTCATTCAATTTTTAATATAAAATATTATGAATAGTAAATTAATCAAAAATACAATATAGCCAATTAAATATTGGTTTATAAAGTTAAATCTATCATTAAATTTAAAAAACACAAGTAAAATTTGTTTATAATTAATTTAGATTTAATCTAACTTAAAAAATTATATTTAAAAAAAAAATTAATTTACAAGTTTCAAGGAATTCAAATTTAATATTTATAGCAACTCTTACCAAATCAAATTATAAATTTCTCTCTCTAAAGATGAGGATCAAGAAATGTAAAATAAGGCTTGTGAAGTTGTAGTTGGAAATTTTTTCTATTGGAAGTTCTTTCTTAAAGAGGCAAGTGAACTTTTTTCTAATAATAAAGATATAACATTTTGGTGCAATTTTGGTTCTTTATTTGCTATTGTATTGGTTTAGATTTAAATGTTTTTAATAATAAATACGAGTTAAATAATACAAAATTGATACTACCTTAGATAATACAAAATTGATACACTATTAGATTTAAACTTTTGACAAATAATATGTTTTATGATTTCTTAATGAACAGCTTAAAAATATTACTTTTTCCACATACTTATCACGAGATAGTTACTAAAATTTGTGTTTTCACATTTCTCCTAGGTAATATTACATCATGTTCACAATTATAAAGACATGTCTACTTTAAATAATTTACTTATAAATACATTATCATTTAATTCTATCCTTTAAATATTTATTAATTCAAATTTTATTTATAATTACCATTGAAAAGAAAAGTGAAAATTGTTCCATTATCCATGAAGAAAAAAATTAAAACCTCTCACACATGCATGTAAGCCCATTTTTTTCCTTATGGTCCATAAAAATATGTAATCGACATTTTATACATGCATAATAACTCCTTTTAGTTTGAATAATGTTGCAAGAACTGTAATTTAAATATAGGACACGCGAGCTTACCTCTCATGTAAAAAATCTTATCTTACATTTTAATACGCTTTGGGTTCATTGTTAAATACCTCATAGAGTTATCACTACATGATGATTTATATTGATTTTGAACTAAACAAGAAGAAAAAACATGTGAACTGATTAATAAACTAGTAAGTATCTAAATAAAGACTAAATTTTCAATCTTTTCTAAATTCACTATTTTTCTCTCATTTTCCTAATTGATAAGGGTTTTGACCTTTAATCGTTATTATCATAGACATTGTAAACAATAAAAAACACTTAGTTTCAAGTGTAAAAATATTTCCACTACAAAAAACAAACATGTAAAAACGTTTGTGAATATTACTAGTTATATTATAAAATTCTAACAAGACAAGTGAAAAACAATATAATTCGCGAAATAAAGAAAACAAAAACATACAAAAATATTATAAATGATGAAACAAAAAGTACATATCACTCTCTAGTATCATCACCCAAATTATTTTCCTTTGTTGGCATGATGACATTGTTTTTCCCAAAAATATGTTTCGATCTAGGGTCATGTATTAATACGAGCCACCAATCCCTATGTAACACATCTAGGTAAAAAAGAACCTAGTTGCAATGTTGTGGGGAAGCATAAGGATCCATAGCTTCATGCCACATATTTTAGAGTTGGTTGATATCATCCCACTATCGCAATAATCTTCCTTTACATTATTTTGATCAAAGGAGTCACATTACTTGTACCTAAAAATAACACATTTAAAGGAAGAGAAGTCGACTTGAATGATATCTTGTATCTTTCCAATGTAACCTAATGTCCCTTACATTAGGTTTTGATCATGGTGGCTAGCACAACTAGATTGGTTGAAATGGAATCCCACTGCACAACCTTGTGTCATGCATCCATCCTAAACATCCTCCATGCAAAAATTATGTGCATATGCCCACATAGATGGGAACAAATTCACGTATAAAAAAGTTAGAAAATCACAGTGTTATATCTAATAACCCGAACATAATAAAAAATATAAAATATATGTAGGCGTTACAATTCAAAGTTGCACTATGAATTTAAAACCATACAGAAATATATTATAATTACCAAGTTGTTGCACCCAATTCATATGTTTAGTGCATCCTCTTCAGCACGGGGTTAATGACTAAATGCATTGTATTCATCTCTCACTTGACCAACAACCCAACTATTAGGGCATGTCATTGGAATATTTTATTTTAAATGATTAGGATAAGGCACACTTCTACCATTTAAATTTTTGAATTCATTCCTATCACTATACCATTTACTCCTCTTATGTTCATACAATGTGATCCATGGCTTTGCTGCTTCCATATTGTAAATAACAATTTTTTTTATGGCCTCAATTTTTGAATTTTCCGATGAATTAAAACCAACACACACACACACACACACACACACACACACACACACACACACACATATACGTAGTACGTATGAGATAAAAATATGCATTAATATGAGCTTCAGTGTGAATAGTTACTATGTAGTAATTTGAAAAATGATAAGCCTGCACTTACTCTTTATCATACGCCTCTTTCCATTCATTTCGAGAAACTTCCCTTCTCATTTGTCTTCATCACTTTCATTGTCCCAAATCGTCACACCTGATGTGTTGTGGATCTACTTGATATACTCACTGAAATAATAAAAAGACTCATAGAATATATTCTCCTCCGTCATAGACACCTAAATTTTTTCCACTTGTCAAAAATATCCTTCCAATTTCTTCACTTACATCTCTAAGAAGAACATATAATGACAAGAAATTACCCAAACTAATTCAACATCATCTACTATGTGAATTAGAAGATGAATGTACAAGTCCATGAAACCCATTAGAAAATCCTTCTCAGACATACAAACAATCTTAACTATCTCTTGACTCCACCATGGAATGCTAGCCATATGGATCTCCTTTGATGTGATCCAATGTAGAAATGAAGATTATTTAGATATGGCACATGGTAGGTATTGGGGGAAGTCATGGTTCACACACCCATGCATGAGAAGAGGTTAATGAAGCTGCATATTAAATATTATATTATACAAAAATTATTTATAAAATACCCCATTACAAAAAAATAAACAAGTTAAAAAAAATTCTTTTTGACATATGTACTCTTAGAAGGGTCAATTTGTCACGTTATTTTAACCCCGAAAAATAGTCTTCCATCATGAAGCAACTTCATATCGAATACCAATAGAAAGGAGGCATACTCACACTCATTATAACTTTCTTTTCCAAATAAATATCATGTTTCTTAAATTCCACGAGACATCACCTTCATTGAAAGACCAAGAGGGACTAGCCTGTCCTATAGCTTATTGTCTTGGCCAGTGTTTCTTTTTAGTTTTTGAAGAAATAAGATCACTCTTAACATCTAATGTGTCACTTTATTTCTATGATATGTGCCTCCATAAGAAAGATGAACGATTTTTAAATATATGCATGGGATCTAGTAAGTGGGAAATCTTAAGATTCTTCGAATATGGGAGATCATAAAAGATATATTTCATTTTCATCCCAATGGGAAATTTCTCAACATATGTTTCAAGGAATTATGTATCATCGAACATAGGCTCCCCATTTGAATTGAACATTTTTGAAAACTCCTTCTCCTTCTCTCTCTCATATTCTCTATTCCATTCAATTGGTGTCATTATTATATGCCTTTAGGTTCTCTCTAGTTTACTATTGAAACAGGATTTTTTGGTTCTATAAGGGTGTTCTTATGGGAGGAATACCCTGGACTAGTCATAAACTAGATTTTGTAGGTAGTTCAAACACCTAGCCTTTAGAGAAGGTCAACAAAATTTACATCCATGATAACTTTTTTTAAAAGACCTGTGAAATTATTGTATACATGTTGGCACATTAGCAACCATGAGGATCAGAACAATCACAACAAATAAAATTAATATGTGAAAAAATACTGTTACATCTATAAACAAATCAATAAAAATGTAATTTACGAGTGAAAAATCCTAAGCCTTGATAATCATGTATGGTGTGAGCACATATCACATACAATGTAAAACTCTTCTATGTTGTGATGGTTCTTGATACATCATACACATGTATCCCTTCCCATAATTCCTTCAATAGATATACCAATCGTTTTAAGTAGACATCCATATTATTCACATGTATTCTACTAGGGATTATGAGAGCCAACATAATATGTTCATTCTTCACGGACAACCACGAGGTGTATTTTTATTGATCACTACCAGAGGTCAAACAAAGCAGTTGATGTTCTGGAGGGAATATGGGTTGGCATCATCCATGGCTACATTGAGACGTAGAATTCATAATAAATCCTTGATTTTTTCAAGCCATGTATACTATAAATTCTTCATGGCTATTGAATCTCTTAGGATTCACATAACTCCTGACTCACTTCTGTGTGAGGTGTGGCATCCATAAAACATAGCTAATTCTTTGTAATGAAATAGTCTTTGAATCCTTGGGATTATAGGAATTTTCCTCAATATCTTATGAGGAGGACCATGTGATTTACCCCAAATGTTTAAATTATGGTACCTATCATTTCTACATTTCATAGATATCCCTTTCTCTGCATATTATCCTCTATATAAAATAAAATCATTTGAACATTCATGATATGATATGTACTCAACACCAAGCATTTTCAAAAACTAATTTACCTCTCTACATCTACCTCACAAGAAATTATCACTCAGAGGAACCTTATATTTGAATAACCTTCAGTTGGTGGGGAATATAATTCTACATTTTCAATATTTAAATTTTGTAAAATTGACCATTTTTAATGCTGATTGTGTAATGGGAATTCTCAAAAAATAATGGACTTGATCGAGACAGCAGGTGAATTACCTCTATATTGCCAAGAAACATGCATTAAACATGAAAAAAATTTCTTTCAAATTGTACAACAACAATGGTGTTCCTATATAAGAATACTTTGACTTACCGTCAGATCCAAATAGAGGTGTGGGGGAGGCACATTTCAGGCTTTCAAATAAGGTATCAGTGATATGAGCACCATTCGCTAGCTCATCATTATCGAATGCATCTAACACCACTTCCCTCATGGAAGTCATATCTCATAAATAATTTTCCATACAAATGTCTGTTTGATTTCCTCCATTTGCAACTTGTGATGAGTAACTACTATTTTTGTAGTCATTCCTAATTGGTAAATCTAGACAAAGAAGGAAGGTGGTTGATTCAACCACTCTTTGTACGTTTCCCCTCTGAGTATTTCTATTAATGCAACCTTCTCTTGAGTTGACATTGTAGTGGGGTGCACCAGAATATGGTAGATGGGTGGCTCATCATAAGTAGAATCTTACTTTAAAAAAATATTGAATGTCATTAGTAAAATATCGATGATATTAGTAAGCACGTCAATGCAATTGGTTTCTTGAAATTAGTTTATAACAAACAACTATTCCCATCATTGATCTAGGATTTTTCCTGGAAGATGTGATGTTCCAATTGGAAAGGTGAAGAGGTTTTCAATTTTCGTCTACCAACTACTTTCAATATGCTACTCCTAATCAAATATTCCTATGTTTTTTAAATGGAGAAATATTTTCTTCTTCTGAAATCGATTATGAATCAACATCCTGCAAATTTGGATACATTTTTATTCAAAACAACATGGATTAAGAAAAATCAATTAGATAATCAAAATATAAATAAAATATGAACTTATTGGATATGGAAAAGGAGAACTTTGTGAAGGAATTCCATCAACAATATGGAATGAATTGGATTTTGAAGAATTTTCCATTTAATATTATTAATATTCTGCCCATGCATTTTAGAAAAATTAGAAAAACAAATTGTGTGCATATCTAAAATTAATCTCGAGAACCATATAACCAAAATATAAATTTCAATATAGTTTTCAAACCATTTTAAGAGAATAATATGACTTTAAGTAGAAAATGTATATTAAGAACTACTATAATTCATGTGGATACATCCTAAAAGATAATTTGAGATTAATATGTCATTTTATGTGAAAATAAAATTTCATATTTCTTTTAAACCCGACTGGTGCACTTACCAGAAGAAAGTGCACTGATGTGTTTAAATAATACCATCACTAGGGAATTCGAATAATACCTACATCAGTTTCTAGCATTTCAAAGAAAAAAAAAAATGTTATCATATTGGTTTTCTTCTACAAAAACACACTGATGCATTTAAAAAAAAACAGCACCAGTGCACACTTGTTTATGTATTTTAGAAAATAAAAATGAATTCAACCAAATTGGTGCTCTTACAAAAATTAGAGCACTTATTCTTTTAAATAAAAACCATGTTGTTGCATTAAAAAAATAATCGCATAGTTTCAGGATTTAAAAAAAATATATTGTATCATGTTGGTGTAAGAAAAATATCGTGCCTTGAATGTTGATGCACTTGACCATTGAACGCACAGATGCTCGAATAAAATGAAAAAAAAAAAACATGATTTTTTTTTTTAATTTAAAAATGAGCAAAAAATGATTTTTCAAAATGTAATTTCATAAATTATTTTAAATAGTAAAAATTTATTCACTATTTCATTATTTTACTCAAAATTTCTATGGAGTTATTTGCAAGAGAGGTATACAAGGAGCATTGTGCAACAACGGAATACCTAAGACCAACGGGACTATTCAAAAGATCATATGCTGAAAGGTATGGTGATTCACTCAAATCCCTTCGTAGAAAAAATAAATAAATTTTATTGTTTATTTTACTAATAAAAACTTTTATAAAAAAGAGAGATCATTTGCAAGAGGGACATACTGGGAGCACTATGGAGCAACAAAATTTTTTGGAACCAAATAAATATCAGAATCAGAATTTGAGAGGTATGGTGATTCACTCAAAACCCAAAATTTTTGTTAGATTTATTCACAATTCATAAAAAAATTAAAAATGAAACTTGTATAATAAAAAATTACTATTTATTTTACTAGTAAATATTTTTATGATTTATGTTGCTATTTAAATTTAATTAAAATTAAGAAAAAAAAAACTGGAAAAAAAATTAATGCTTACTTGAAACCCTTGCTTCTTCCTGCAAAATTTCACCTGAGGGTTTAATTCCTCTACCACTTCACAACTAGGGCTTTTCAGTTTAGTAATTTTATATGTAATGTGTTTGTGTACTCACTATATATAGGGTGTTTGACATGTAAAGTATGGGAATAAATTATTGAATTATATACAAACCTTGTCGGCCCTATCCGTTTAAAAAAAATAGATATATGTTTTGCAATGCGCCATGTGTAATATAATGCACAAGTGTGCCCTATGTAATACAACACATTGGTATTTTATAACATAATCAGTTTTCTCTAGTCTATTCATCTTTGCTCCTGGTGTAATATAACGAATCGACATGTCTCTTCCAAATAACACTGTTAAATCATTGCGATGCATTTAGGATTACAAATCACACCACCATAATTTCAAATAATTTTTAAGATTCAATTTTCCTTTATGGTGACAAACAATTAAGCACCTAGTGCATTTCGTCGATGTGTTTATTCAGGTAAGTGCACCGGTTACGAGAGCTCTTTTTGGATGAAAATTATTTGATTTATTTACAAAATATATTTAATGGATTTTTTTATTGAATGATATAGGTTGTATATTGATTAAAAATATCTAAGAAGGTTTGAAGTAGAAAAAATATGGATCAACACAATTACAACACATCGGAAAACGAAGAGACGGAATTTTTTTTTAAATTCTTTACAAAATTAATATGTTTGAACTACATGTCAGTTTAATTAATATGTATTGGTTAGTATGTGTCATTAAGAGTCAGAAAATGAAGCAGGTTGTTGACATTATTTCTAATATAAGTGCAGAATAGTGTAAAATCTTGATAGAAAAATTGCAGAAGGACAAATCAAGAGAATGAAAATATAGTTTTCAATATGATTTTTTTTTTTTAATTTTCATTAATAATATACTTATGAATATTAGATAACATGTTTCAAACAATCTATTAATTTATGTATTTTTAATTTTCTACAGGGAGAAACAACAAAGGAAAATATCAATGTGGTTCTAAGAAAAGAAAAATTATAGAACATGTAAATGGCAATGAGTTAGTCCTTAGCTCATGTAGAGTGGTGTTGGAGGTTAGTGAAAAGGGAATTTTTGTTATAAAAAATATGAGGGATATAGTGTAACAAATGTATATACGTACTTTTAAGTTATAATACAAAATTCAATCCAATGATTATAAGAACCAAATTATATCTAAACTACAAGAAGCATTCTTAGAGAAATGGTCATTGAGACATGCCAGACATTCAATAGAAAAAAAATACAACAAAAAATAATCATTCAAAAGGTAATATTGCTAGTTTAAACTATTTTATAGAAATATATGTATATATTACTACAAACCATTCATTTATTAATATCAATTTTATTATAGTTAGTTTTCATATATCAATATTAAAATAGTTTATTAGTTTTTCCATGAACAATTATGAAAATACCAAATGATCAACGAGTTGATATGCAAAACATACTAGTAGGAATGCCCAAAAAAATGTACAAGGAGATGGTCAAAGAAATGGACATAATTGAATCACAAGAGGAGCCATATCAACAACAACATGCTTCAAATATATGTAATCATGATTGAATTTGTAGATATAAAAATGTAATTTGGCATTAAGTATTACTTTTCAAGTATTTTCTTGTAAAAAATAAATCAAAATGGAACTCATTCAACACATAAAACAAGAAGACAAGGAAGAAAAGGGTTGATTTCAAAGTTTGTAAGTAATTGTTAATATTTCCTTGTAAAAACTGAAGGTTTCATTTTTGTATATTTTAAGTCGTTTTACACATATCATCCTTGAATGTAATCAAATAGGCTCTAACATACAAAGAAGAGCCATCGGATGAATTGATTGACATTTAGTTAAATAATGGTTGTGAGTATATGTTGGCATGTCAAAAATTAATTCTAGAATTTGTAAGTATATATGTTTCTTTACTTCTCTATGTTTATATTTAATACAAAAAATAATCCTTTATATTAAATCTATGATTTATAATGGGGTTTAAAACATGCAGAAAAAAAAGTATGGAATTATACCAATAGAAGACTTGCTGCAACAAGGCATGATACTTGGTTTTGAAACCACGTGCATGGTTTATGAGTCACTTTTTTCTATGATACATTGCTATTTGATTTACGTTGATGTATATTATTTATTTCAATTTTCATTATTCTCACCAATATACATACACTCATTACACTTTATTTTTATGTTTACACATGGAAGAAGATAAAAAAGACAAACACAATCAATGAAATAAACACAACATTCCTCCAAATAACTCAAGTCACGGAAGTAGCTCAATCACTGACAGCAATTACAATCAAGAATGATTGTTGCAATGGAAATCGCATAGAGTTTTTTCTCTGTGATCTAGTGTCTAATAGATCATGAGACAGAAAAAGGCACGACTAAGAAGATACAAAATATCCCAATCCCATATGATTCAACAAGAAACATGTAATTGTATTTACACTATGAGGAAGAGAATAGTACCTTACCTCCTCGTAGTTTGGGGACAGATCTTGAGTTTGTAGAAAAATTCTTGCAGTGCACATGAGAAATATACTCAATCCTCTTCCAATCTCGACACCTGTAAACAATCACAAACATTCAATGATGACAAGATATATTCCTCGGAAGATCGTTAGATAAAAAATTATATAAGACAATTGCAATATCTAAAACATAATTATGTAGGTGGGGGGGGCACATAGATATTCATTAATCTCATAAAAATGATACAACGCTTTTATACCTTTCATCCAACATCCCCTCTCGAAGATCCAGTAGATTTTCCCCACTAGATCCAATGAATTAGCATGAAGAGCACTCACATACAACTAAGACCTCATAATCTATCTATATGGTAGCAAAGTGGTAGCATAAGATCATGATCTCAGCTCATCAAAACTATAGCATGGAACTCCAAAAAGTGACTAGAATTACCCTCTCAAGCGATCCATTATAAATATGTATACTATCGGTCCCGGGAGGATGAATATGTATGCTCAGGATGACAAGAAGTTATAGAATCTTCTAATGGATGAGTCTTGACCAGCTCGAATCAGTGAGTAATCAAACTAATCTCGTAGGGACCAAGTGATTATGGAATATTCCCTTAGTTGTAAGAAAATAAAGGGTGGATTAGGGCCTTAGCCACAGGCACAAGAGGCCTAGGTAGTAGCTAGAGGCCTTTGGCCACGGGCACAAGCCTTCCATCTCACAGCTAAGGGTCAAACTAGAAAAAAGGTCACCCCAAGTTAGGAAAAATTCATCTGAATGTGAGGGATTAGGGTCAGTGACACAAGGGTAGAAAAATAGGCTAATAGTAGATTCCCCCTAATGTAGGAGGTCAGAATGAGAAGTTGATGGCCGAAATACATTATGATCAAAATCAAAGGTCGAAGCGGCAATGGGGAAACAAAGCCAAGAATGCGGATCCAAAAACACTCAAGCTAAAGTCTCAACTATGTTGATAACATACCAAAGGAGGAAATACCCATGCTCGGTCATAATAAAATACTGAAAATGGCCATCAAACATATATTGTGGATCCATGACCGAAAGTGCTAGAACATGGCCACGATAAGCATACACAGTTGATCCATGTGTCTCAATGAAAATACCATAGCCACTAAGAAATAAAATCATGAATTTATGTCACAGTATACATATATAGAACTATGGACACATGAAAGACAAAGAAGTTTCCCATCTATCCCTCAAAGTACACAAATGATACATAACTCCAATGCAGTCTTGGAAGGCTGCAATATAAGAGTGAGATGTCCCTAACCTAGGGTCTTCAACATAACCATGATGGTATGAATCATGACATGTGAATAGATGAGATGAAGTAGAGCAATGTTAGAGACCGCCCAATTACCATCCAATGACGTAAACCAGTAACAAACAAGAAGGAATCCACCAATGAGAAAAATGGATGCCGAGGTACCTAGTACTTTCCACTAAATTTGAATAAATGAGCTAACATTGAAGACCAATAAACTCGACCAATCAGGAACCAATGATGTAAACCCAGTCTCGATCATGAGGAATCCTGCCACTAAGTTCTGCAAGATGCAAATTTCTATCGGTTCCTAGATCAAGCTCCTTGATAGTGAGCTTATGTTGAAAAGTGAAGATCCATCAAAGGAGGGCCTTACTATATCTCCCATCAATCGACATCGAACGGACCATGCTTATGTGATGTATGTATGAAGTCATGAAGTGATGAAGTACAATTGACATACCGATGGCCAACTGGAAATGTCAACATGCAACAGCAGATGGTCGATAAAAAATGAGACTTCCCTTAAACACATAGCATCATGACAAAAGAGTGACTTGGAAGCATGACTAATGAGCACAATGTGGTATCATGAAATGATGAAGGAGTCATTGATGTATGCTCCATATGATTGGAAGAGTAACCAACCGAAGGGGTAAAGAGAATCATATGGATGGTATAGCTCCTAGGCAAGCTAAAACCCAAATGTAAGATGATGAATCATACATGTTCTGTGTTCAAGGGTGATGCAATTGACTCTGCCAATGGATGATAAATGAAAATATATGTTCCCTTCCTTCTATTTTTAATAAGTTCCTTTTTTGTAAAGTTGTCCCCAAATCCCAAAAAAAATATAAAGTATAAAAGGGGGAACCTCCTAGCCACAGTAGGTTAGGGTATTCCTTTTTCATAACTAGTCTATCCCAGTCTAGATAAGGGTTAAAATTATGCTAGGTAGATGACCCTCCGGGTACTTTTACGAGTGTGAAGGATACAAGTTCATTCAAAAATATTTTCGAAGTTAAGGAGTCTGAAAAGAGCTTAAAGAATACTCATCCTTAAGGAACCAGTGGTATAAAGGATAGCAATTGGTTCCAGTAACGGTGTAACTACTCATGACATAAGGCATAAACGAGGTTGGCTAATGGGACCACTCATCACAGCGGTTACTCCAGGAAATGGTAAAAAACCAAGTGAATGTGAATGGTAGGCGAAGCAGGTGATGATGATAGAAAAATGAAACAAAGGCTCAAACTGCAGAAGTAGGCTAATAAAAGTTGAAATAACAAGGGATAGAGTGTGGAATCCTCGTGGTTTATGGCTAGAAATATGACAAAGAACATGACATGAGGCTCAAATTCGAAGGCATGGTGGTTCAGAAGGAGGGGTTCCGAGAGAAAATAAAAAATGGCTGCATGGACACCAATATGAAAAGAGAGTGCTAACTAGGGTATCCATGATTAGGTAAGCTCTACCGGAAATCTAGGACATGCATATAGGAAGTGACAAAATTTACAACTTGATGTTGTTGGACCTAAGGAATAAATAATTCTAACAGTAAAAATTCAGAATTGGCAAGTGTGACCTACCCTTATATGCTAGTAGAAGGATTATACCTCAAGCTCGGTGTAATAAAGGTAAATTCTCAATAAAGAAGCAAAAATCAACTCCTGAGTCCTCATAGAAAATGTAGACCGAGAAACAGATCATAAAGCTCAAAAACCGACTTTAACCTGGAAATTATAGAAGGAATATTCCTCAAGATTCCAAAAGATGCAAAAAAAATATTATAAAAGCATATCATACCTCTCTATCTGATCATTCTGAGGTTTTTGAAGAAAGGAGGAGATAGCTTCCAAGGGTTTGACAGCAAGAGAAAGGAGGAGCAAGTAGACATCTTCAAGTAGGTAACTAGTAAATCACCTGTCTCTTAGTCATTCATGCACTTAGATGTCGAGTCACGATTGTTTTGAAGTTAGGTTTTACATTTTTGAGAAAACATTTACCCTGGCCATGGACCCACTACGGGAATTTTTTGGCCATAAAAACCCGGTCGCGGGCATGCTATGGGTTGCCCATGATGAGGGTCACGATATTCCCGTGTGAAGCGCGCAGCTAGGGGGAAAATGGAAATTTATAAATAATTTTCCTTTAAATTTGTTTTTTTGTGTTTTTCCCGTAGTTTTACAGTGAGTAATAAGTGATATGTGGGCACAAGAGTAACCATGGTGTACAAATGGAGAGAGAGGAAACACATGGAGAACGAAATTCGAGCCATGTCCCACAGACCAACCATCAATGCACTAAGGGATTGTGGCTTACTAAAACTATTTAGAATCTAAACGATGGTGAGTGAAGGTTGTCTCTTGACATAAACTATACAGTGGTGGGATGTGGACACTAAACACTTCATTGTTGGGCCAGAGAAATTCACCATGGAAGCCTCAAACATATATTTTTCACCAGTTTATCAAGGTGGGGGGATCCAGTTGTGTTTATAGGGGTTGGAAGTAATACAGGGGCAAAAATCAGAAGTATGGGAGCTGCCCATATTAGGCAAGTGGAAGTGGAATATAAAAATAATTCCTCATAGAGGACGTAGTGGAATTAACCCTCCAGAAACTAGCCTATACGGTGACCTGAGTAGTAGGATCTGTGAGACCGAATGGAGTGAAGATTCGACAGTTGGAGCTATGTATACGATGTTTAGAACCCACCTCATTCAAATGTTGTGATGGGATGGTGACCAGTGTAAAGGATTATCTTACAAAGCCAAAGATGGGAAGGAGTGACACTTGTGTATATGGGAGCTAACTAGTAAGCTTCTTCTTTAAGAGGATTTCTGTGATTAGGCCCCAAACACTAGATTATGCAACCTCTCTGTAACACCCTCTTCCCACGTCTACACAAGTAGCTATCCAACCGGGGTAAAAGTGTCACGAGAAGCTACTAATATTATATTCAACCTATTAGATGACTTTAAGGAGGTGGAACCAATGAAAACACCAAAAACATGCCTTACACTGCATCATTGAAATCCCAGTTGGTGACCCAACCTTTGAGGGCCCTATTCCCTGAGGGGGTACTAATTTTTATCCCCTTTAAGACTGAGAAGTGGGAATAAAGGGAAAGGGAGTGGCTCTAGATCCTATAGCTGTGGGCTAGCCTTGTAAAGCTAGTGGCTCAAGCCCAAACATCGAATTTTCTACCTATAGCTCTGGGATTTATACCACATTTTTAGCCTCTCAGCCCAGGTCACTTCCTAGAACTTCTTCTAACTTCAGGAGAGGTTAAAAAAAATTAAAAAATATATATGGAAGCAATCAAATAAACTAGAACTCATCCTACCCTACCCATCCATTACAGGAATTTTGTGAAACATGTCACAAACATAGTAGCTATAGGCATAAACAACATATTTAAAAAAAGGGGTCTCTTTTTTATCTGAGAATGACTAAGAAGCATTTCTCCCCTACACCATAAGCTATTATACAATCAATTTTACCATAGATACATTGGATATTCATTTACAAGTAAAAACATGGAGAGAGTCATACCTCATCATTGTCACAATACATGCTTATAACCAACATAACACCAACATAAATATAATGGATATATCAGCAATATAATCCATATATATACACCAGAATATTTGAATATCGAAGACCGTACAAATGAGCTCTTCATTACCTAATGTAAGAACCAACTGGAGATGGGACTTCCACGTTCCACCCTACCATAGATTGTTTGAGCCAAATCTACTTCAACCAATGACCCCTGTGCCATATTCCAAGCATGAATATGGAACTTAAACAGAAAGAACCAACCAGGGCATACCGTGGCTAAACCACCTCACCCTCATCAAATATAGATTATGCTTTACCATAATCCAACCTGGATTACTAGGTCAACACAATAAACATGTCATAATAGCATTTACCGTTATCTAACCCTCATCACTGGCACAACACAAGCATGAATATCACTAGATTATCTCTTCCTACACCATGAGAAATTTTCCTGTCTTCTAGTCTCTTGGGCTTTACCGCAACCCGCAGTACAAATTAGGGGTCACTAGGCCCTAGACTGAAAAATGCTCCCAAGCCTTACCCCAATCCAAAACTCGGGGTTCCTAGGCCTTAAATGGAGAGTTATTCACCTCTAGGCTTTACCGTATATCTCGCCATTCACCGGTAGAGGATTCCTAGGCCCACTAAGGCAACACAATCTTGGCTTTACCACAACCCATAATTTAGCTCAGGGGTTACTATGCCAGTCAGTTTACCATGATCCACAATATGGTTTAGGGACAACTAGGTCATGTGCTATATCAATTCAGAGATCCACTGCACTCATCTTTGAATCCATCTAGTAATCCAACTAAACCAAAAGATGATAACCCCATAACACCATTGCTATTCGGAAATGGAATGGCTATGTTGAATACATTTTCATACTTGGAAAAACCCATGCCAAGATGACAACGAACCACATGCAATTCCATTCATGTCAAATGTAGTAAGGACACTACACATGCAAATTGATACGTGCAATGAATCATATTGTAGCTTCTTGATCTTGCCTTTCCCTACTTGATCTTTTCATTCTTGCTCCGAATATACAAGTATGCCACACTCACCAAGATTTCTCCAAGAAAACTCTAAGTGTCTAAGAGTACGAGAGAGAGAATAATGAGAGAAAAAGCATCACCAGCAAAACCTTGCCAACTGATCCTCAACATCCCTTTTATCATTGATGCCTCTAATTGCTTCACTTTCCATAATTTTCCTTCATTTCCTCCTCACATGCAACTTGTGACCTTTCACATTCCCTTTCTCCTAATTTCCATTATGTTCATAAATAAATGTGCCAAAAATGTCATTTTTCCTTTCCAAAGCCTTTTCCCTTTCCTTTTCCAACATTGTTAGCCATATTAACCGAAAGTAACATCCACTTGGATGTTTTTCCCAACATTCACCTTGTAATAAGTGTCCAATCAACCATGGTTATTTTTTTTAACATTTATTACGTGGAATTTTCAGCAGGGCTATTATAGAATGCTCCACCTTGGGGGATACCATCCTCAGTTTCAACCACAGATATACCTTAGGAAAACCGCTGAAAAGAAAACATATTGGTCATGGAGATTTATAACTTAGCTCGTTGCAGTAGTTACGATGAATAAGCTGCTCAGAAGCAAAACCATCATGACAATCATATCATGTACTAAAGCTTTATAACATTGTTCATTATGGTATTTACAATAACATACACATATGCACATTTTATCGACTATAAAATATAAGGATGCAATGCCTGTATCAACAAAAAGGGAATCTAGAGTCTCACACCTCCACCCTGAGTGTAATACCAGGATCCACCTCCTTCTTAGGAAGTTTAGAATCCATTGTCAAATTCAAAGCTTCATCCAATGTCTAGCACTACAATCATGTGCTACTGTACTCTCAGTGAACATTTACCGACTCATTGTTCCAGGGCATGTTCCCAATGTGCATTTGATTCCATATTGAAATTTTAATGACCAAAACAAATCCGTAACCATCCTTCCCCTCTCTGTTATGTATTCACTCAGGTAATTTAGTAATCCCTTTCCATGCATTCATTCACCTTCCAACTTTCCGGACATCGCCTATCCTAGGCGATCCACCCTTTCAAAGGCTTCCTTGCATCAGAAGATATAAAAACCAAGGCAGATATATGCCTCAAAATCGTCGTAGTGGTCATAACATGCTCATGGAAATCAATGGACACTATTGGGTACCAGTGTCGCATAATGTCCCTACTCTTGAACTGTTTACCAACACATTGTTGCATGTCCCAATTCCTTTTGTTGTTGTCGCTAATTCTTGTAGTCAGTTTCAACCAACCCAAACCGGGAATTGCATGCTCTCCTATACCAAACACATAATTTCCATTATATTCCAAATAAATTGAAAAAAACTGAAATCATACCTCAATGGTAGCTCTTAAACCATGTACACTTGCAATCATGTCCACATCCTATCACACAAGTCAAAATAGTTGTTTGATCAAACCATCATGTATAAACTTATCATATTTGGCTAGCTCAAAATGCAACCATTATAGATAAAAATCATAAATAACATGTAATCATCATAAACCAAAATAATAAATCACATATCACATGCATAACAAGATTAAAATAAAATATCGATACTTATCCTCCATCGGTCTGCACTTCTACCTGTACTCTTTTTGTACACACAATGAATGGGTTTCCACACTCAGAAACCACCCAATTCCCTTGCTTCTCTTTACTCATGTACATATACACACAATTTACATCACAACAAATACCTCCAAACTAGGCATACTACACCACACAATGCATACACCCACATTCAACACACAACATAACACATACACCTATGCCTACACCAATGTACAACATATACATCTACACTTTGTATATGATACAAAAAATTACATATGCCTACACCAGCATACCACACATACACCTATAGCCTGTGTACAGTACAACCGAATATATATACATATGCGTACACAAAGTGCAACACAATGAATACACATGTCACGATACCACAACTACACCATGCACATACATAGTAGAGTGTGCCCACAACACAACATGTACAACATGCAAAAACTACCACATGTATACCAGTATCATATGCACAAGATGTAGACAGCACCATCTCTACACAACTACCTGCACAACATGTGCACAACATCACATGTGCATGACACCCCCTGCACAATGTGTACACAATTCCAAATGTACACTGAACCACTTGTATCATGTTTACACAATGCCACATGTACACAACACCGCATGCAATACATGTACATGAAACCATATGTACATAGCACCACACACACGACATGTACACAACACCGCCTACACAGAGTACCACATGTACAACCTGTACATAGCACCACATGCACACAACACTATGTGTACAATCATGCACACAACACCAAATGCACATATAACTATATGGAAATCATGCACACAACACCATATGTAAATAACATTGCATATTCAACATGTACATAGCACAGTATGTACACAACACCACATATCCAACATGTAGATAGCACCATCTATACCTGGCACTACATATGAAACAACATATATACAACAACAATAAAACATCATATGTACACAATACAACATATGCAACATTACACATCACCATAGGTACAACGACTAAATATAGAACATGCAGAACATATGCACAACAAAAGCACTATACATCCATAGACTCCATAAGCAACCTTGATTCTAGTGTGTTTCCACTATCCATTCTTATCCTAGCATGTCACAGATCACACTACTTTCACTTTGCTGATGTACCCCTCAACATTGCCTATCCATAACATCAACATCGTCATAGTACAAGCTTATAATATTAGTTCATGTCCACATGATACTGACCTCGTAGATCTATCAGAGTTACTCTCTCAATTGATTTCCTATAGCCATGAATCTCTTCATGCCATTCACTGGCATAAACAATCATTCCTCGATAAGAATGATCCTCGAAATCCCTATCATATAGTGACATGAATACATACATACATACATAGATATAATCATTAGCATAAAAAAAGCATGATCATGTCAGAAAATGTCATACATACATAAATACATATAAACCATCAACGTAAAACCATCAAGATCCATGACGACCCTGTCAATAAAAAACATACATACATACATACATATATGCATATATGCATATATAGAAATCACCATAAGTACAACATGATTACCAAATATCATAAGTTTTAGCTTGAGGAAAATTCCTTTATCCATGCACAACATGTAAAATATTGAGAACAAGTGTTCCTGACATAGCCAAGGTATCTGATATCTTAGATCCATTTACTTTACCTTACCTGGTTTCCTTTCTCATGACTGCATTGCCACCATCCATTCAACACAATGGATCCAACTAGTCCAATCGGTTGTCATATTCTTACCTTCTTCTACGCTTACTCATGAACCGAGCCTCATTCGGCTCTTACATTAATTTTTGGGTACCACAAAGCTATCGCTAAGCTCCATTGACTTTCCTTTTTCCAAACCAATTCCCAAGACTGAAAACATAAAATAAAATGACAAGAAAAAGAAACAAACAAGAAATAAAGAAAGAAAACCAATAGAAATAAGACACCGAAAATAAAGTGGCATAGCTATGCACCAGGAATAAACATAACCGCAAATCAAGCTCAACAAATGAGAAAGGACCAAAAAACCAAGACTACCAACTGAGACACCATGAATCAATCCCCAGGGTTCCCAATACTTCCAAGGGAAGGTCAGCCTGAGCCTTACTCAAGATTTCATGGCAATCTCTTTTGCCATAAAATTCCGTGCATCGTACTACCATAACCACAGAACTTCTACTACATAAATAAATATACCAATATACTTGTTATCTTACCTTTTTGTGCCAAGCACACTGACCTGTAGTTGAACACACATGTCAACCATTTGTATCAACATCAAGAAAAAATATCTATCAATTTGAAATCAAATTTTACCAAGACTAAAAACCATGTCATAATCCATCGGTGAACTCACATGCTTAGTCATAATACTTAATACTACAACTATCACCTACTTACACTCAGGTACATATCATCCATCCCAACACATGTTTTTTAGTACAACCATCTTAAAACAAGAGCATTACTTCATGCAATATTATAGATATAAACTCATATCATGTAATTAATCAAACATTCAAACAACTTGCAAACATACCATGCTAAATATATCAACTAGATGACATAATAAAACACTCAAAACATTCAAGCACAAAGCATATGACATAAGAAAAATCATACATCAATGTATCTCAGGGGAGGTTAGCTTCTCTCCATAATCAATCTAGATTAGAACAATATAACTTCACAACACCTCAAATCAACATAAAGGGGATCAAGATATCCATAAAAGTAACTAACTAGCATGTTCACATCATAAAATCATAATCAATTTTCATTCATACATAACAATCACATATGCACAGTCATCCTAAATTAGTACAATACAATATCACAATTATATCGATTCATACATGAACATAATAACAATAACCATCTACATAAGCCAATCCAAGGAAATATGATACATATATCATGCTCATCAACAACCTGTAACCTAATCATCAAGCTAACTAGAATACGACAAAAATAAATTAACATATAAAATGCTAATCAACAACATATAACATATTAATTGAATGAAATACAATTTAACATATTCGTCAATGATATATAACATAATCATCACGTTAATACCATGCTTGACTAACCGACAGATGTACATATGATCACACTAATTAACTAGCATCTATCATGTATATAACCAGAACATCAATAAAATTATAGGAATATAAATAACCATAGTAGTAATAGAATGAAAAACATATAATTAACCCTAATTCTTACAACAACCATGAATCACATACCTACATGCCAATCATACAACCTGTATGACGATCTTATCTTGCCTCGAGGTCCAATGCTACAACTCCAATTTGTTGATCTGCATCTCCTACTCTATCTCATCTAGCACATTAGCATCATAACATACCAATATCATCATAACGGCCTAATTGTGTACAATGACCTTATGCATAACAACCTCAACCACACAAATGCAAACTTTACCATATGGACCCACTTGACATGTATAACCAATCATCAACAACCAACGCATTTTCAGCATATAACCTCACAACATGCAAGAATCACCAATATGTGACCTAGCATAGACAAGCAATGTGTGTACAATATGTAGAGACATGTAAGAAATCATGCACATACAATACATAAGCGAGAAAAGCACAAAATCAGTCATAAATTCATGAAAAATATTGCCGACAACATCATAAGAAATTCCATGGTGGTACTTGTTGGACAGAATTGTGAATTACGGATAAAACACACTTCCCTAGACAGGTGTTAATCTACAACAATAGGTTAAAGACTATACGACTACTTTTCCTAACTAAGAACAAACACACAAAATGGATTAGATGCTTACTTTGAATCCAAGCGCTTCCAAATGATTCCTTTTGTCGCTTCTGTTGTAGCTTCAAATTCCAACCGGCTATGCAAAATATTTCCTGCAAGAATGAACACTAAACATAAGAAGATAGCAATAATACAAATTTCTATTCAAGTTAGTTTTCTAAATCAGTAAAGCATAAACCATATACATCAACTAAGATCTTGCAATATGGAAAATCAAAGCTAATACAGATGCATATAGGGAAAAGTAAGTTGTATTATTTTTTAATGATATAAGGGGACATTGCAACCAAATGACTGAATTAGTGTCACCATCTCCAACAGCATTTCAACCTCATCACAATGTAGATATCTCTATAAAATGGTCACTCAAATCAATCTCCTCAATGAAAAATCCACCATCATTTCTCTACACAAATTCTTCCTTCTCAAACACTAAGATCTCTGCTCAATTTATAGAGAGGCTAAGGTAGTTTTACAATCAATGAATTTCCAATAATAGGCAAGACATGTTCTCAATCTTGTAGATGTCAAATGGACACATGGATTCAAAGTTTGACACATGTGAACTCTTCTAGAAGGCACTGGCCAAGTGGAGATTTCAGAACAATGAGAGTTCCGCTCCCAATGTGACCAATGCACCCATAGATGTCGGGAAGTGCTTTGCAGAGAAGCCTTGCATGGGGCTACCTGCATATGCAACACACTTAGTCCCTTTAGAGGCAGCGTTGGTGAGCTCTCATATGATATATTTTAAACTTCAAAATTTGGAAACCTTTGCAGATGAAAGTCCTTGATTGATTTGTCTTGTTCTTTATCTTAAGGCATGTAGAAATTGAAATGTTATGGGTTGATAGACCCTATTCATTGGTCCTGGAGATGATGCCCAGTTAACCAGGTCATTGGGAATGATGTCGAAATTGACCTATAACAATTCCCCCCTAAAGCATGAAGTCAGAATAATAATAAAAACATTTTGATTGATATTCTTTACACTGTGATGAGTTGGAGATGAAGCAAAGTGGCCACTTGCATCAATATTACAATACATTATATCATGATATATCCTCTTGATCATAATTGCTGAGGGTAGGCATTCCCGTGTTCAGCACATAAACAATCTAATAACATGTACATAATTCAGAAAGTCGTTGACACTGGAATGTTTCCCAATGCAAACATGCCTACAGATATAGGCCCATGTTTGGATGACGATATATATGTAAGGTCACCATACACATGATGTGTACAAAAATCCTGAAACTGCATCCCAGATGGCTGAAACTAGATCCAGAGTCTTCTTATCTCGTTCACTCGATCATTTGGATACAAGTCTAGCCATGCGAATATATGATTTCTAGTCGAACATGGAAATACATCGTTTGATTACCAGCCAATGATGTGAGATATTAACAAATGCGAGAGAACCACCATTAATGTTAATGGCCCTCAAGGTACTGTAGTACATTTCTTAAGGCATGAATAAATGATTTTATTTTGAATGCCAAACAAAATCTTTCGGTCAAAATTCTGGAAGTGAGGATCTTGTGGATGCTATAACAAGCCTCATGGTACTGGAATTTTATGTTTCTAAGTGTACTTCCTGCATAATGATTTGTCATCGACAGGAAGCCACCTTATTGTGAAACGGTAGTTACTGATTTCGGAGATAAGGGTATGACTTGATATAGAAATTTTTAGGGATGACAGTCATGAGAATGAAGGTTTACGAGTATTGTAGAAGGATGAGTTTATTCACTGGATGACTTCTCTTGAACATATCGGTGACACTGTGATGATTTGGAAGCATTGACCCAAAACCGAAGTGAAGATATGATGAACCAGCGGTATGAATGAATCTTCAAGATGATTACCCAACCCAAACAGTCACGGACATGGAGTGAAGGAAGTGTCATGTTGAAGAGTGACTTGCTACCATAAAGAATTTTTCCTCACTTTTCCCAAATTTTCCCCGATCATTTGTCGACCAGTACCTCTTTATTTTTTTAAAAGCTTGAGGAGGATAACATTTGCTTGATCTATAATTCAACCCTTTGGGAAAATAAATTATCACTATTTAATAATTTAACAAGTCTAGCAATGAATGAAACTTGATTCTTGCCATGATCGACAAGCCTGCCGCTATTTTATGTTTTAACGAGCTCAACGATAGTGATAGCCCAGTCCTTTTTCATATTTAGAGAGTATGAAAAAGAGGATGAAATAAAACTCCATAACTACTTTTTCGTAAATTTGTCACTCAGATCCGAAAAAGTGTAAAATAATATCTGAGAAAACCTCTTTGGTCATGTTTAACCAAGGTATTCCTTTTTCGTAAATAATCTATCTCAGTCCGAAAAAGGGTTAAATTTATACTGAGTAGATATCGATTCATTTAATTTTACGAGCTTGAAAAGACAAGTGCTCGGAAATATTTTCACATTATCGTAGTTTGAAAAGAGTTGAAAAAAGAGTCCTGAGGTTCCTTTTTCGTTGTTATCGAAGCTCCAAAAAGAGATAAAAGTGCGGTTCAAATCCTTTTTCATTTTTAATAAAGCTCAAAAAATAAGGAGAAAAAGTATGCTTTGTGATCAAGTCATTCTTTGAAATAAATCTACCTGACTAATCTGTTCATCAGTTGTATGTCATGTTTAGAACAACATCAAATCGATTAAAAATACCTGTTTCATGATAAAAACATAATAAAACTATAGTGATAGAAATAAAATTAAATGAATATTAAAATTAGTTTCACTATTCATTTTTACCATTCAATAGTTAGCATTTGCATTTTGGAGCTCTGAACCTGATTTTTCCCATTAACTTCAGCTGCTAATTGTGATCGTTTCTATGGACATTTTTCATTTCCGTTTGATCCAAGTTAGTGGTATGAACCTCCTCTTTCCTTTAGTATTCATTTCATTTCCAATTTCTGCAAATGTTTAGGGTTTTAAGGCCCCTAGGGTAAATTCTACCCAAAAAGAGGGCAACACACCCATAAATATCGAAACCTATGTTGCATAGTAGGTACAGTGAAGGGTACTTGCATATGCCAAGCACTATCTCTTGTTAGGGAGTGCGTTGGGCGCAATATAAGTTTTTTATTTTCACATTATGCCCAAATTTGCCTATATTTTTGCAATGAATGGAATATAATGGATCTTATGGTTTTATTTGAGGTTTCCATCAGATTAAAATGATGATTACATGGAGGGAAAGAGAACATGAAGAACAAGATATGATTTCCTTAAATGATCTGGGTACAGTAACAGCCCTAAGATATTGTGGACTGCTTAAGTACTTCAAATTATCTGGGATGAGGCAACAAATAGAACTATTGGAGTAGTTAGTTCGAGCATGGAATCCATCTATCGAGGCATTTCATATTAAGAACCAAGTGGTTCCCATAATAGTCGAGGATGTGTACTTTCTCATAGGTTTGTCGAGGAGAGGCTTGCCCATTTTGCTCTCAGGGTCTATTGTTGGAGGAGAGACAGTGAGAGATTATGTTTTGAAACATTTTTATCCAGGGTCAGAGCCAAGAAAATAAGGAAATATAAAAATCCAAGATATTAGAGATTTTCCCTTGAGAACTATCCTTTCCACGATCACAAAACTTGGCAACACCGTTACACTACATGTAGCGAATAGATCGTATATGCAGTATGCACGAGAGTGTATGGAGCCAACATTCTTTAACTGGTATGAAGCTATTCTACCTCAGATAAAGGAACAACTAAATAAATCAAAGGGAGGAAGGAAGAAGAATTTCAGTTATGGTTCTATCCTTATATCCTTCGGTTTGGAATGGATTCCACTGATGTAGTCACACCATGTGACACTGGATATAGCTAGTCCTAGAGATCCTCATATGTAGAGATGGGTAGAACTATTGTGTTCAATCGACTATTGTGTTCTCTATTGCATTATTTTCCTGGTTCCGGCAACATATTGTCGCCATTGATGAGTATGCATACGCAGGCATTGATTTCTGAGGGGATCCAGATTTAGCATTACCAGAAGGCGCTCAGTGGGGTGCAATAGGTAAGAATGTTTTGACCATGTTTTTTATTTTCCTAAGGTTTATACAATGTTTTTGTATTTTTATGTCTTCCCAATACTAAACTAAATGTTTGATGTAATGCAGATGTTGGTCGTGTTCAACCAGTAGTGGTACCAGAGCGTGAAGAAGATGTGCCAGCAGAGAGGGCTTTCAGGAGAACAGTCCTTCAGGATCTTGATATGGTTGAGACTTTGACTGAGCTTCAGCAGCACACAGAGGGTATGATCTTTGGGATTTCGGATTGCCAGATCGAAGAGCTTCCCATGCGACTATAGTGACACATGATTAGAGTTCCTAACCGCTAGATGTGGTTACTTCGTAGGATAGCTAGATCTATAGCATGTTACCACGAGCACCACTAGTTTAATTGTGACATTTTGCATACATTTTGAGCTCAAATGACCAATGTGTCTTGGGCACAAATTTTGTAAAAAGCTATAACTATATATCTATATGATTTCAGTGTTTTCTTATGTTTAATGTGCAATTATATTCAATGATGTGAATGTTTTCTTTACATATGTTGCAAATGTTTGTCTAAAACTTGATTATCTAATGAATCAGTCAATGTGTTTAAATTTCTCGAAATGTGTTGAAATTGAATAAAATCAAAGTGTCTTTCCAAAATTTGAACTCTAAGGAAAAATCTATGCAATGTTGGATTTCTAACATTATAAACACTAGAAAGTTGTAATACCACAAGTTGTGAGTCTAACCTCATGATGATACGGTTAATACCAAATGAAATGGCATTAGAGAAAAGTTCAATCAATGTGCTATACTCAGCGATATTGTTCGTCGATCTACCAAACAAATCCCTTGAAAACTCACTAACTTGTCGTTCGAAGCGAAAATGGCCCACGCTGCAGAGGATAGATTCTACGTACTACGACTAGCACCATTAACATATCCAACAAAGGGTTCTAAATATTTAGACATCTGCAATGAAATGTAAAGTGGAATACTAACGTCAAGAAAAATCTAAAAACAAATTAAGATAGTGAATGTAAATCAACAACATATATATACAATATAATACAAAAAATTGCTGCGCTCATGATTAAGCATAGTAACCTTTCAAATACAACCCATTTCTAGGCTGCGCCAATGGAATTACATCGTAATCAACCAAATCATAGGCGCCCTTAGCAAGAACTCTTTTGAAAATATAGGGGCCATGCCATAATGGCTCAAATTTTCCTATACCTATTACATCGGCTTCTTGATCGTAAAGAAGGACCAAGTCGCCCGCTCAGAAAATGCGAGGCTGGACATTTTTTCCATATTGCACCTTTATACATCTCTTGTGCCCTTCGTTGGCCAATTGGGCTTCATGACGCATTTCATCAAGATGGATGAGGTTGAGGAGACATGCTTCTTCTTTTGAGGTGTTAGGTAACAAGTCAATCGCGAGTTTTAATGACGATATTTAACATTGGATTGGTAAGATAGCTTCCAAACCATACACCAATTGAAAAGGAGTAAAGCCAATTGTGTTTCTCACTGAGGTTCGATATTTACACAAGGCATAGTACAGGATCAAATTCTAGTTTCTTTTACGAACTCTTATCATTCATTGAAGCATACGTTTAAGAATCTTGTTGATAGCAACTTCTCTATTTGATTGTGGATAATAAGGAGTAGAATTATTATGTGACAATCCTAACGTGGTAGTCAATTCAGACATCATCTGGTTACGAAAATTCTTCCCATGATCCATAACTATATCCTGTGGGATCCCAAACCATGCAATAACATGATTAAAGAAAAACAATGCAGTTGTTTATCCTGTGTTGTTGAATGTAGGCATCGCTTCGACCCATTTGGTAAAATAGTCAATTGTGACAATAATATAACCGTGCCCCCCAAACGAACGAGGGTTATAGGTCATGAAGTCAATACCCCATTTCAAAAATGGTCCCATAGAGACAACAAGATGCATTGGCGCTCGCGGTTTGCGGATTTTACGATAAAAAATTTGGCATGCATGACAACTTCTGACCGCGAGGATGCAGTCTCAAAAAATAGTAGGCCAAAAGTAACTGGCACGAAGTATCTTTTGTGCGGTAGCATAACTAGATAAATTTCCACCACAAGCCCTAGCATGATAATCATTTAACACTTTTTTGGCCTCCTCATGAGTGAGGCACCTCCTTAAAATGGTATCGACGCCACGACGATAAAGTGTATCGCCAACGATCAGATAATATTTTTCTTGGTATCGAATATGTCACTGTTTAGAGTGAGAGGTATTAGGTCAAAAAGTTTGGGTTTGGAGATAAATGATGAAATCCCCATACCAAGGATCAGATGATCTGATCAGAAACAGAGACTCGTCAGGAATTGAAGGTTCCGACGTAGTTGCAGTACTATCATAGGGAAGGTCACAGAGAAGCTCGACTAGAACTAAAGACTTATTTAAGTTGGATTTGATGAATTCCAAATCAAATTCCTGTGAAATGACAATCCATTTTGAATATTTCCCCCCTAGAAATTAACATGATAAGTTATAAGTCATGGGGTTACAATCCGAAACTGTAGTGGTTTTTTGGAGCAAGATATAGTGGCGAAATCGTTGGATAGGTTGAACAGCTACCAAGGAAAGCTTTTCTACGTATGAATACTTAACTTCTGTATCATTGAGATTATGACTCAAATAATATATCAAATGTTCAATTCCATCTTCTACTTGGACTAATACCATAGCAATACTCGTTTCAGCCACATCGATATATAGGAAATAATCATTTTGATAATTAGGGGGATACATTAATGACGCTCAGAAAAGAATTTCCTTGACAGCATCAAAAGAAGCTTGTGCAACCTGGTCCCAATGGAAGGGATCCCCTTTTTTCAATAGTAAAGTAAATCCTTTAGCCATTTTAGCGGTTTGGAATGAACCTTCTTAGGAAGTTAGCATTTCCTTAAAGTTTCTATATTTGAAGTAAGTTTGATGGCACAGGCAAATCAAGAATGGCCTAAACCTTCAATGGGTCAATTCAAATTCCTTCTTTTGAGACTACGAATCCAAGCAGATGACTAGAACCAATAGAAAACACACATTTATATGGATTGAGGCATATTTTGTAGTGTCACTAGTGTAATAAAATGGCTTTCAAATGCATTGGGTGATCAGTCTGATTTCGTGAATGCGTTGGTAAATCCTCTAGATACGGTTGAAAAATGTGCTTGATGTCATTGAAAGCATAATCCATTGCTCTCTGAAAATTCACTCCAGTGTTCTTTAAACCAAACTTTAGTTTCCTATAAGTGAATGTGTCGTAGGGACAGATGAATGTTGTCTTATGTTGATCCTCTGGGTGGATATTGATTTGATTGTAGTCGGAAAATCCATCCATGAACGAAAAATATTTCATATCCAGCATAATCGTCAATAATCTGGTCAATAAAAGGAGTAGGATAATTTTCTTTTGGACAGGCAAGATTGACATCCTGATAATCGACGCACACTGTAATGGTTCCTTAATTTTTCATGATAGGAACGATGGTGGAAACCCACTCAGTTAGCAGAACAGGGTATATGAAACTAGCATACAAAAATTTTTCAATTTCTGCTTTGATGGTAGCGGCTTTCTTCAGATGAACAGGAGGAAGCCATTGATGCACCGGTTTGACATCAGGATACATATTAATCATGTGTTCAACTATACTAGTATCTATGCCTGGAATTTCCTCGTAAGACCAAGCAAATGCATCATAGAATTCACGAAAGAGAGAGCGATATGATTCGAGTTATGATGGAGAACAAGATACACCAACATGAATATTTTCTATAATGCCAGGTTTGGTCAAAATATCAATAGAAATGGTTTCTTCAATATTTGACAGATTTTTCTTGGAATCAATTGCATTAATGGGTAAAGAATTCGAAAATATTTTTTTGATGGATGGGTGATATAGTTCACTAAGATTATTTTCTTCATAATAAAGAATATGGGAACGATGATGATAATCTTCCCATGATTCTCCTTCTGACATCATGGCTTCCAAAATATTCTCATCTGTCAAGAACATTGAGGAAAATTGATCAGATGGAGTACCAAAATCTAAGGAACGATCAACCCAAACACTCGGCGATGCTGATTTCAAATTTTCCTCCCAAGCCAAATAGATTGATTGCTATGCCAGCTCAATAGGGCTGGGTTGTAGAAACTCATCCAACGTAGAAATACCATAATCACCCATACTCTACCTTAGGCCAGATAGAGTGGAAGAGATCATGTAGCAGGTCTCTATACTTGTAATTTCTTCCAACGTCACAGGCGGTGGTAATGTAGAGGTTCCCATTAAAGTGGAATCCTTTAAGAGTCCTACACCAATGTTATAAATCTCTGGTTGGGGTATGTGAACGAACGGAACACTTCCAATTATCTAAGAAGCAAAGGCAAAAAGGATAGCTGATTAATGACTGTGACAGTACCTTTATGTGGAAAGGAAATCGTTCTAAAATATGTAGAAACAATTGCAGTCATTGCATATACCCATGGCCTTCCAAGTAAAATATTATAGTCAAGGGGTCCATCAACAACCTCAACATCAATATTCACTGTTTTTCCCCCTAGTTCAACATGCAGGTTATTAATAAGACCACAAGGTTTATATGTACGTCCATCAAATGCCTTCAATGTCGTTGATGATTCTGATAAGCGCGGCGAGCCAAGTGACTTCCAAAAATTTAGAGACATAATGCATGTAGATTCTCCCTCATGAATAAGGGTGCGATGAACAAGGTGATTGAGAACATTTAGCTATATGGATAATGCCAATTCTGCTAGTAGTTGCAACACATAGCCCGTATGATTAAAGATGACAAGATTAGAATCAATCAGATGAATTCCACCAATAGCAGACAATAAAGCCTATTTTTGTGAGGGACAATTTTGTAATACCTCAAGAGCAGACACAGCTGAAGGGGATTGAGCCAAATATTCAACTATATTATAATTTTTTGCAGCTCTTTCTCGAGGATTATATGTCGATTTGTGAATTACTCCCTTTGGTGGCTTGATTGTCAATTAAATAATAGTAGTAGGTAGTACTGATTCCGTAGATGGATTCGTTGCCGAGGTAGTAGGTTGATTAGTGGCCTGACTACCATAATCTTTATTATGTGTTGAAACCAAAATATCTATTGAGGGTTTTGTGACATATAACATTAACACTTGGGAACTACGAGCTGGATCCGTACCAACCATGTTTATGTTCGGATTTGGAAATGGGTCTGTCAACACAGTTGACGCATGGGAAGACTTGATGAATTTTGAGACTTCATCACGCTGAGGACAATCCCTGACAAAGTGTGCCTCATTACAAATTATTCATGGATAACGGGGTTTCCTAGGTCCAACCGATTGATCAGATGATCTTTCCCGTGGGTTAGAAGTTTGTTTTTTCTTAGATTTCCCCTTTTTCTTATTTCTGGGTTGCTTGTCACTTTTTCCTTTGTCAAATGACATGGAATTAATTTCGGAAGTAGGAGCAGGATCAGATGCAGGAGAGTGGTGTGTGCTTTTAGTTCCTATCAATCCGTCTCTGGCATGAGAGTCCTTTAATTGAGGATGAACGATAAAATTAGATGTCGCACGTTAGGAATTTTTTCATAGAGCATGCCAGACTGAGTATAAATGAAGTCTAAATATTGGGCACGAGCGATAAATTTCTCTTCTGTGATGATGCCACCCTTAGCCACATCCTCAGTTATAGATGGTAATAGGGACTTAATGAACCATTCAGCAAGGAGATGGTCTGGAAGAAATGTCTTAACCATTCAACAACGACGATGCCACTCATGAATATGATTAGAGATGTGAGTAGCATTAGTCTATTTGAAATTGGTCAAGAGTTCCATTCATGTTTCATATATGATGGGTAATTGGAAATGAGTCAAATAGATAGTAGCTAGGGCTGTGGAATTATCAAAAGAAGCTCTAGGTAATTCAATGTACCATTTTGCAGCCGGACCTGTGAGTGTACATTGGAAAATACATAGTCGAACAAAATCATCATTCAGGGAGTTTGATGAACACCATAAATGATAAGTCATGACATGAGTCGACGGATCTTCTCCAAGGTTTCCATTGAACTGAGGAATATCTGAGGGTAATTTATGAGGTATCATTGGCCACCAAGGAGCATATTTAATTGGATCATTGGTTAACCAATTTAAATCAGGTAATTCTAAAGTTGCAACAAAAGGCAACTTTTGATTAAGGTCAGGTTGAGCATAGCGAGGGTAAGATGGAATTGCTTGAGAAACAGGCCTTTGAGCACCAGCATAAGGAATCTGCTACTGGTAAGCAAGATAGGGGTTGTTTTTAAAAGGAAATGCTTGAGGATTCTATTGACCAAAACCTATATATAATACTTGTTGAAATGAAGTTTGAGGCATTTGCGCCTATGGCTGCCAAGGGGTCTGTCCACCAATGTCATAACCCAAATTATGATAACTTGGATTTGGTTGATAGGTATAACCAGGTTGCGGTTATGACATCCCATAAAATGGTAAGCCATCTTGTGAATAGATGATTCTGGATATAGGTTGATGTAAATTAACCGAAGGATTTGGAGTCTGTGGACCCAACATTTGATGATATTGAGTTGAAGGATCCACTTGATAAGTTTGTACAAATTTTTTATTATATAAGAGGGTTAAAGATGTATTAACAAGTGGTAATGATGTGGGTGTAATAGGTTTAATTGGTTGATGTGATTGTATAACCGTTTGTGGTTGGATAGGTAGAGTGGGCTGCCATTGACAAACATGCATTTTGACATTAGGTTGACCAAAAAGTGACAGAGTACTGTCATATTGGGTGACCAAAGGTTGCCCCCCAGCATGAGGAGGATGATAAGATAGAAAATATTTCTCTCCAAATGCTGGGAGTCCAGTTGATATGGTACTTGAAGGAATAGACCCAGAAGGACCGGCTTGATATTTCCCTGAAGATGTGTATAATGAATCAATTCGTTCAGTACCTACTATAGGATTACTAGTTAAAATACCTGATTATGACATTGGTAAATTCCATGGATTTGAATATGCGCCAGAGAAAATTCCAAATAATTATTTGTAACCTAATGGGACCAAAGGGCCACCATGAAAATATGACTCTGGTGAAGTTGTAAACATTGACGAGGTAGCAAGGGCAGGAGCTCACATAATTGGAATAGATGGCCCAACCGAAGATGTTGGTTCAATCATGGTTACTTGACCAAATGTATACCCTTTTGAATCGATGGGAGTTTGAAAAGGAACAGGATCAACAAAAGCAGATGGTGTCAATTGAGAAAAATACTCATATAGATAAAGGTCCTTTCCAAAATGGGTAGGAGTTAAAAGTGCCTTGTCTTATGGGTATTCTTCAATTGCAATTAAACCAGGTGGAAGTATTTCATCGTCAGGCCCAAAGTATATTTCAGGTGGTTGACTGTGTGATATGGGAGATTCAATAGCTATAGAAATTTGTGGGATGACCAAGGTAGGAACAACTTCCGATTGTATGACTTCAGGATTCAGATGTTCTGGCAAAGAAAAGACAGGATCTGAATCAATTTATGGTTTAACAACAATGGGTGCAGGAGGTATGGTCTCACAGATTGGATGGATCGTGACCACGCATAGCTGTGAAGACTCCATTTCGACAATAGTAGACGAACCAGGATGTGTAGAAACAACTTGAGCTAACTCTAGTTTATGGAAAGATGATGTTTCACCAGAGGTACGAATTCTACTTGATTCGATAGATCGTGATCACCTTCGCCTACCAGAATTAACTTCGGGTGGTAAAGGTGGTTTTAACACTAGTCTACATGAACGACGGGGGGAAGGATTTTGTTCTTCCATGATTAATGATTTATTTTAACCAAAAAAATAAAAAATAAATAAAAGGGTAATGCTAGGCAAAAGGGTTTAACAAGAAACTGTGAACTACAAAATACCTCCTGGCAATCCAAGAGGTAAGGGCAGGAAATATCCCCAAATGTTGTGTTCGGTGTATCGCAATTTAAAAGGCGGCCGATTCAGTTCACTATGGATGGATGGAACCTAAAATTTGTCCTCCCAAATATACCCGAAGGTACGTGGAGGCCCAAGTCTGTATTAGTACTGTCTGATGTGAAACCGCATAGTGAGAGCACCCCTTTATACTTATCGTATTGTAACACCACCCGATATACCAAAAATTACATGGACGAGCTATGATATACTAACGTACGTGGAGTGAGGTATCACAATCGGAAGGTATCGCAGACAAGTTAACGATAGCTATTATGTTTTCGTACGTGGGAACACATCTCTAGCCTATACCTTCTAAATGTTATCGTTATGGTTCCAATGCTTTTTTAGGTAAATTGAGATTAATTTTATGTTCATCTTGCTTAGAAATTTTCCTTTCAAAGGTTCACCGTGATGATGTATTGGAAAATTCCTAAAATGTAACTAAGAATGATAAGCAATCTTTCACTTTTAGTTTTTCAATGAAAATCCTAGCCACTAGGGGGAAAGAGCAATCAATTTGTGAGAAAACAGATCAAAGAACACTAAATAAATGCAGATTTCCTAGTTGTTCCTTTTTGCAACACACACAAACTACTACATGCAAATGCAGATTTTTCTTTTCAGTTCCTTTAATTTTATGAATGCAAAAAAGAAACTAAGTGCACTAAATCAACACAATCAAATGCCTTTTAATTTTGAGAAATGAGGAATACAAACAACAATTTCTCTTTTGAAGGAAAAATGAGGAATGAAACAACAATTTTTTCCTATCAGGGAACGAAGAGTTTATGACAATTTCCTTTTTCAAAATCAAATGGATCTAATGCGACAAAAAAAATACTTTGAAATTAACTTGCCAATGATAAATAAAAATGTTGTAAGCAAACATTGAACAAATTTTCTTTCAAAGGAGGAAGAGGTAGATGAATTCACTGGTCAATATGAGGCTCAGGATTTTCAAAACACATCAACAAACAAACTGAAAAAAACTGCAAAGACAAATTCAAGGGAATTTGGATGGCTTGAGGAAGTAACACAGTCTCTAAAGGGAGACAGTGCTATGAAAAGCATTGTGTCCTGTCCAAGAGTGCGTTGGGTGCAATGTCAAAGGAAAAATACAGTTGTTTAACACACTTCTTTTGCAAATTTGGATCTTAAAAAGCCTAATATTTGTGAGTAACAGCTACTGGGTGAATAAATAGAGAAAATCAGAGGCTAATACACCAAGGATAAAGATTAATCTCCCCAGCAAAGTCACCAATTTGTTGGACAAAATTGTGAATTACGGATAAAACATGCTTCCGTAGACAGGTGTTAATCTAGAACAATAGGTTAAAGACTATATGACTACCTTTCCTAACTAAGAAAAAACACACAGAATGGATTATATGCTTACTTGCAATCCAAGCGCTTCCAAATGATTCCTTCTGTTGCTTCTGTTGTAGCTTCAAATTCCAGCTAGATTTGAAAAATATTTCCTACAAGAATGAATGCTAAACAGAATAATATATCAATAATACAGATGTCTATTCAAGTTAGTTTTCTAAATCAGTAAAGCATAAACCATATACAACAACTAAGATCTTGCAATATGGAAAATCAAAGCTAATACAGATGCATATCGGGAGACGTAAGTTGTATTATTAATTAATGATAGAAGGGGAGGTTACAACCAAATGACCGATTTAGTGTCACCATCTCCGGCATCATCACAACCTCGTCACAATGCAGATATCTCCATAAAACTGTCACTCGAAACAATCTCCTCAATGAAAAATCCACCAGCATTTCTCTACACAAATTCTTCCTTCTCAAACACTAAGATCTGTGCTCAATTTATAGAGAGGCTAAGGTAGTTTTACAATCAATGAATTTCCAATAATAGGAAAGACATGTTCCCATTCTTGTAGATGTTAAATGGACACATGGATTCGAATTTTGACACATGTGAACTCTTCTAGAAGGCACTAGCCAAGTGGAGATTCCGCAACAATGAGAATTTCATTCCCAATGTGACCAATGCACCCATAGATGTCGAGAAGTGCTTTGTAGAGTATCCTTGCATGGGTCTACCAGCATATGCAATGCACTTAGTCCCTTTAGAGGCTGCTTTGGTGAGCTCTCATATGATATATTATAAACTTCAAACCTTGGAAACCTTTGCAGATGAAAGACCTTGATTGATTTGTCTTGTTCTTTGTCTCAGGGCATGTAACAATTGAAATGTTAGGGGATGACAGACCCTATACATTGGTCTTGGAAATGATGCCCAGTTAACCAGGTGATTGGGAATGATGCCCAAATTGACCTGTAACAACACCAATGCAACCATGGTCGACACAACATGTATGCATCAACCACATACAATATGGGTATGAAAACACATAAGAAATCAACATAAAAGCATGACCAACACACTACCCATACAGTCCAAGGGTTGAATCATGATTTGATACCACTCTGTGGTATCACATATCACACAAAGAGAACATAAACCAAACACCACCTACAAGCACACACAACAAGCACATGTAAGATAATCATGAGGAACCCATATGAAATTGTCATGTATGCATGATGAAAACACATAACCGAAGGAGAGGACAAACACGCTCTTATACCACTCTGTAACACCCTCTTCCCACGTCTACCCAACTAACCGACCAACCAAGGTAAACATTTGATGAGAGAATAATAATATGAGATTTAACCTCCTAGGTTACCTTAAGGAAGTGGAACCGACGGAAACAACAAAATCACACCTTACATTACATCATTGACATTTTGAGGAGGTGACCCAACCTTCCAGGGCCCTGTTTCTTGAGGGGTGACTGATTTTTAGCCCCTTTGAGGATGATATTTGGGAATATAAGGGCAACGGATCATCTCTAAACCTTATAGTCACAGGCTAGATTTAGCAAGGTAGTGGCTCAGGCCCAAACAATGAATTTTCTGCCTGCAGCTCCAGGATTTGTGCGATATTTTTAGCCCCTAAACGTAGGTCACTTCCCAGAATTTACTGTAAATTTAGGAGAGGTTAAATAACATTAAAAAAAACATATGAAAGCAATCAAATCAATCATAAATCATCCAACCCCACCCAGCCATGACAGAAATTTAGTTAAAAATGTCACAAACATAGCATTTACAGGCATAAACATCATATTTAAACAAAAGGGGTCTCTTTCTTTTGTGAGAATGGATAGGAAGAATTGATCCCCTACATCATCAGCTATTATACAATCAAATTGACCATAGATTCATTGGATATTCATTTACAATTAAAAACATGGAGAGATACATACCTCATCACTATCATAATACATTCTTATAGCCAGCATAACACAAACATAAATAGCATGGATATATCAACAATAGAATCCATATATATATATATATATATATATATATATATATATATATATATATATATATATATATATATACTGACATATTTGCATACTAACTACTGGATAAATGAGCTCTTCATTACTGAATGTAAGAACCAACCATAGATGGGACTTAAAAGTTCCACCTGACCATAGATTAGTTGAGCCATATCTACTTCATCCTATCACCCTCGTCTCATATTACAAGCACGAATGTCGGAATTAAAACGAATGAACGAAAAATGGAATACAAATGCTAAACCACCTCACTCTCATCAAATAGAAATGAGGTTTTACCATAATCCAACCCAGATCAATAGGCTAACACCATAAACATGTAATAATTGGACCTACCATGATCTAACCCCGTTCACTGGGAAAACATAAGCATGGATATCACCAAATTCTGTCCACCTACACTGCGAGGAATTTTCTTATCCCCTAGTCTCTCAGGCTTTACCGTAACCCGCAGTCTGAATCGGGGGTCACTAGGCCCTAAACCGAGACGTACTCCCTAGCCTTCACCACAATCCCAAACCCGAGATTCCTAGGTGTTGGCTTTAGGGGTCCTGAACCAGGTTCAGAGTTAAGGTTTCCCAACAAACCCCTATACTACTGGCCCTTTCAGCAATTACCTACTTTCGCAGGCCAAGGCCTCACCCAAAGTAGTATGGGAGGGTGTTGGAACCAGGTTTCCCCACCATGGGAGAGAGTAGGTAATTAAGGCAGATCTTCATTGAAGCTATCAGGTTTTCACATAAACAATCCTATTATCAAGCTTTTAAGAGTATAATCAGCATGTAACCATAGAAAAATCTACTATCATTAACATATCAGATCAATACATTCGCATCCATGTGTGCATCAACAATTATCACCACAGAACATTACAATCGCAGCTAATTCATGGATCAGAGATACATTCACATCTTAAGTAAATAGCATAGATGCACTTCAGTAATAAACACGATTAGTCCAGATATCAGAAAGATACTTCAAATAGATTCTACATTCATTAGTATCCAAAAACCCAATTACAAACCCAAGACACAGCTCGCGCACACAGCCAGCAGGGTTCGTACACAATAGGACTGAGGATCTCTGTGCACATAGCCACCAGGAGTCCTCACCCAAAACAACCCAAGACAAATCTCAAAATTTCATTCGCAACATCTATCTTACCTCTTCTTAGCTACTAGACCCAACTATAAATCTATTTATATCATCGTAGCCTTTCCTATCCTATGGTTTGCAAATCATGGTTTGCAGACTCTAGGTCTACCCTTTGACCCATTACAAAGAAATGGGGGATTCAACCCACCCCAAAGCCCCTACACAAGACCAATTACTATAAAATTATATAAAAAACACAGCTTAGGTAACCCTGTTCCAACAGGCCGCCAACACAATCTTGTGAATCGTCCCAAGTCACAGTGGCTGTGGGGTTTGCATCTTTGCCTGAAGCTACTTGATTGCATCAACTAGAGGGGGTAGCACTCCTATGATCTGCGCAGCAACGTTTTGTG
Organism: Pinus albicaulis; assembly: GCA_034641835.2. Taxonomy (NCBI): domain Eukaryota; kingdom Viridiplantae; phylum Streptophyta; class Pinopsida; order Pinales; family Pinaceae; genus Pinus; species Pinus albicaulis. Next base: position 846,829,424 of record CM076577.1, on the reverse strand, counting down.
CAATATCAACCAAATTTTGAGAAGGCAGCCCTTCAGTATAGCAGTGACACTTTCTAGGGTCTAGTTCAGTTGTTTGACCGCAACATCCACTTCCCGAGATAGCTTGAGGGCTTCAATGGCCCACGGATTGAGGTAGTCATGCAGAACCTTCTTCTTGTGGCATGCCTCTTAAAGGTCATCTCTGAGTGCATGGATGGTACGTAGTCATTCCAAGTGTTGAGCTGGGATTAGAGTGGACATAGTAGCTTCCAGTTGCTCAAATTCTTCCTCCTTCTGGCACAGTTCTTGAGTAAATTCCCGCAGGAGAGGATCGGGTAGCACCTTAGAACACAACTTCATATTTGTCTCAAGAAATTATACACCCTAAACAATTTGAGCTATAATGGAATTTTTGGCTTCAGTGACCAGCGCAGCGTGCTGGGCTTGTACCTCAGGTGGAGTTTCTGGTTGCAATTTGGCCTGCAATGTAGCAATCTGCTGCTCCATCTCTACCTTGACATTATGAATCTCAGTCCTGGAACCCTTCAGGGCTGCAATGAGTCCCTCAATATTGCCTTGGGGGATATCATAGGTCGAGATATCTTCAGTCACATCTTCACATAGCCTGCTGACTAGACGTTCCAACTCGGTCTGCTACATGGCGGTAAGGGTGCATGCAGCCTGCGCCTGGGACACCTCAACAGTTTTTTAATGATCGTTTGCTCAGATGTACTAAGCTGTTGATGCACCTGACAGTCTCTGTGCTGAATCTCCTCGAAGAGGGATGTATGGAGGACCTGCAGTGGTTCATGAGGAAGCGAAGCCAAATCCAATTTCACTTATGCGCAGGCCTGGACTTGCGCACATAAGGCAGGCGGGTTCAGGGTGAATGTTGCACCTGGTAGGGGGCAAAGGTGACTTTCAGTCATGATGATTAGTTCATTTCTGGTTGCTAGGGGCGGTCTCCTGTGAATCATGATTGTCAACAGGGTATCGGTCTTGACCTGCAGAGCTTGGAGCAAAAACTGTACTACAGTGACCGCGGCCTTCTGGTGCTCTTCCAAAGAAAACCATCTATCTTCTAAGGTGAGGGTGACTACATCTACGATTTGCTCTAGGTATTCCTCTGTCAAAGTAACTTCAGTCTCCCTACTGGGCCTTGTAGCCCGTTGTTTCTTTTGTTGGCCTTTGAGAGGGTCGGTGGTCTGTTTCATACCACACATGGAATCAACACCCTACGCATCAGGACCCTCTATGTCTAGGTCCTGTTGTGAGTCTTGTTGCGATTCTGGCTCCACACCCTTCACGACGTCCTTTGTCCTAGCGAATTCTTCCAGGCCACGTCCTTCTGCATTCATGGTGGTATTAGGCAGGGTGGTCTTTGGGGAAGTGCTTGTACCTACAGTGTCATTTGTACCTGATTTGAATCCTAATCTCTAGTGTGGTGTCCAAGTGGCAACAAGTCGGTCGGTTTCCTCGTCAACGACCATGTAAGGTAGCAATACCCATGCCGGATCCTTATGTCCTCGAATCTACACATTGTGCATTGTGACCTGGAATGCTACGATGCTTTTGTACTTGTTGTAGACCACCGGTGACAAGTGTGGTTGGGAGGGAATGGCTACCGCGAGCCTGCTCTGAAAGAGGACCCAAAATATTTTTTTATCCTCAATGTGCTGCTAATCCTTAGAATCCCACAAGTTTTCATATCGCGCCCCCTCGCACATGTATGGTTCAAGCTCAGGGAGGACTGAGTCATCAGGGGCTTCACATGTAACCAACGAAATTAGGAGTAGTAGCTAGGAGTAGAAAAATTCCCTTCCATGATCTTGGGCCTCGCACACGTTCTCCAAAAATTCATTGCAAAGGAACTAGGACTATTTGAAGTAGACCGCTTTTTCGTAGCGTCCAGCAACCAGAAATACATAAGTGGGGATGGTCCTGGCCTGGCACTTTCTCATCATCTTACAAGCCATTAGCAGGGTACCCATGTGCACTCCTGGGTCAGCAATGGTGTTAATCATGAATCCCTTAATATTCCGCTCAACATGGTAGCCTTCTCGCACCTTATCGGTAATCTATTGCTCATACTTCTTGCCGACACACTCCATGGGATTCGGCCCCTCCATGGGGAGACTAGTAATATGGTGAATGAGGGAGGCATCAATGGCAATGCGGTCCCAGATCCATAAGCTGCCATCATGGATTAGGGCTAGCACTTGTCGCGCAATCTGGTCAGTTATATTGTATCGGCCAAAATGAGGCATTCGTAGCAAGTTTAGTAATCGATATTTTTCTAGCCCATGTTCCCATGGCATTGGGATGACCCTTAGCACATCGTATTCCAGTATTCTTTCAAGGTACAACTCCGGTGACAATTCTGGGAAGGCCTCTAGGTTGGCCAGGTTGTGGTCGTCAAAATTAATTTAGGCGAGCTTGCAATGTGGTTATCCAGTTATAGGGACTTCACCCGGAATCAGTGGAATTTACAAGTAGGCCCGCATTCCTTCAAGGTTCTTAGGCATGTGCACTGAGGGTCAGCGAGGTTTAACATAGGGTGGTAGCCAAGTGATTGGTTCAGCAATATTGGCCTCTTCCTGAGTAGACATAGGTCTCTTTGTTGGGTTAGGAAAACGTGGCTGGGGCACCGTTCGGGGGGATTTCACATTCCGAGGGGAGGCGCATGGCTTCCCTCTAGCCCATTTCACAACCCTCCCTTGTCCTTTCTCCTGGCCTTTCCCCTTACCCTTCTTTTTCTCCACCTACTTCCCCTTGGTTAGTATGGACAGAACCTCTTCAACTTCAGGGGTGACCTCCAATACTTCATTACTGGAGGCCATGGTGTATGATGATTCAGATGGATTGGTTGTCGTCATTCTCACTCGGAATAAAAATTCAGGATTTCTTCTATCAGAAGGGGTAGCCCACCCAGACATTAACAAAGCGCAATAGTTACAGATTTTTTCAAAGCACAATATTTTCAAAATGCACGGAATCCACTTTTGATCTACCCTCCTAATTTTATAGCTATGGATATTGACCAAGGGTTGGATGAGGCTTGTCTGAAACTTACCATCAAGTAAGTGGTAAAAAATCTTTGGAAATCACCTCAGTAATTGCTGACTTCCCGCTTCTTTCAACGGTAAATTTTTTTTTTACCTAGTTTTATTGTTCCAACGGTTAGTTTTCACAGCTGTGTATTACCCCTATGCGCCCAGTGCACCTCCCTGGGCCTCCAGACCTAAGATCAACACTTGTGCTCCCAACACACCTCTTGGGGATTTTAGACCTACGGGCGGTCCTTGTGCGTATAACGGGCCTGACTGCGTTTTTCCTCACTGCGCGTATTCCGCCCAATACAGCTACACTGACCATATAGTCATTTGATCCGGTACGGTTTGAGTCGGTTGCCATTAACATATCCCACAACAATGTCACCGCGCTGTGTAGCTAACCAGAAAACTCCTCCTTTAGTGATTTACTTTACCATATAGAGGCCTAGCAAGTGCTGACCGAACTTCCCTCGGTGTTTCTCAAACTAGCTATCGTATAGCAGGACTAATTCTCCCTTCGAAGATATATTTTTCTGAATATGTCTATCATGCCATGCTTTTTCTCAGGCCTTCTGAACTTGTTGATGAAAGTTAGCAATGAATCGATCTTCCTCCAAGGCAACGAGCTGTGCTAAGCATTCTGCCATGATGTCAGGCTCAGCCATGTTTGTAAAGGCTGCGATGCGCAGGCTAGGAACAATATATTCCATAGGAATAATGGAATTCTTGCCATAAACTATCCAAAACTGTGTTTTCCCAGTCAATTTCTTGCAAGTGGCTTGATAGGCCCAAAGGACCGATAGGATGCACACATCCCAATCACTTCGATCGACATTGCAGATCTTGGTTAGCACCTGTTCTATAATTTTATTAAAATCTTCCACGGTTCCATTTGTCTACGAGTGATATGGGGTACTCTTTGCATGATGGATCCGAAATTCTTCAGTCAAAGCCTGTATCATTTCATTAATGAAATGCGTACCTCTATCGCTCATCCATATCTTCGGATAGCCAAACCTAGTTAGAGTATGTTGAAAAATAAAGTGCACAACGGTATCTGTAGTACAATCCTTCACAACTTGCGCTTCAACCCATCTGGTTACATAATTAGTTGTAGTGATGATGTAGCAGGCACCTGTCTTCTTCCCTGATGGGTTGATGGGCCCAACGAAGTCTATGGCCCATTTCTCAAACGCTTGCAGGGCCATTTCTGGCTGCAAGGGCATCTTGTCCCTGCGCTATTGTCTTCCTATCCTTTGGCATATGTCGCAGGCTTTGCAATAGTCATGAGAGTCACTATGGAGTGTGGGCCACCATAGCCCAGCTCTCAAGATCTTCTGCATCATCGTTTTCCCTGCGTAGTGACCCCCAACTCTGCCTTTGTGGGCTTCTACTAAAATGGCTTGTCTTTCATGCTCTAGAATGTATCTTCGCAGTACCTCATTAGCTCCCAACTTATACAAGTGGCCCGCTATGATGGTAAAGTTCATTTCCTGGGTGACTAGCTCTTTTTTCTATTGTACCGAATATTCTATAGACGCCATCCTCGTAGTTAAGAAGTGAATGATATCGGCGAAGTGCGCATCAACCACGTTAAGAGAAAATAGCTGCGCATCGAGTAGTCCTTCTTCTAGGTTGTTCGGTTCTTCACCACTCTCAATTCGGGACAACTGGTCCGGCCTAGCGTTTAGTTTCCCTAGCTTCACGATGATCTCAAAGTCATATTCTTGAAATAGCAATAGCCATCGGCAAATATTCCCCCCCAACAAAGGCTTATTCAATAGGTACTTCAAAGATGAGTGATTCGTGAACATCTTGAAGTGCCCTCTCAATAGATAATGCCAATATTTTTATAGGGCATATACCATGGCCAGCCCCTCGTGCTTAGTAGTGGAGTAGTTGCACTCTACACTATAGAATTCTCTACTAGCAATTGCAATCGAGTGTTCGACGTCCCCTTCCCCTGGCCTCATGAGGACATCTCCCAGGGCGATCCCGAAAGCATCTACATGGACATGGAAAACCTTCACCTAGTCAGGAAATATGAGGATAGGTGCAGATAGCATCTTCTCCCTCAGTAACTCAAAGCTCTTCTAACACTCCTCATCCCAAAAAAATGAAACGTCCTTCTTCAACAGCTTCTTCAAGGGTGTCGTGATCAGTGCGTACCCTTGAATGAACTTCCTGTAGTAGCCTGTGTGTCTGAGGATAGAGTGCAACTATTTCTCAGTTGCAGGGACTGCCAGGTTGATGATAACTACTACCTTGGTGGGGTCAACCATCAGTCCCTGCCGACAGACTATGTGGCCTAACAAGATCCCGAAACGTACGCAAAATATGCACTTCTTAATATTCAAGGAAATCTGGTGCTTTCTACAGGCATCCAACATCATGCGTAGGTTCGAGACATGCTTCTTTACCAAAACAAATAATGTCTAATCATCAAAATATACGTCCAATAACTTGTGGATGAACTCCTTGAATATTGCGACCACCACCTGTGAAAATATGGTAGGGGCATGCTTGAGCCCAAATGGCATAATGGTGTACTGGAAGGATCCCCACTCAATGGCGAACATAGTTTTTCTGCGATCTTCAGATGCGATCCTGATCTAATGGTAGCCTGAGAACCCAACAGTGAACGAGTACGCTTCCTTCCCTCCCACACTATCAAGAATTTTGTCAGAGAATGGTGTAGGGAAGGGATCATGGAAGCAGGCATCATTCAGTTTGTGCAAGTCAACACAGATTCTTATTTCTCCTTTCGTCTTCTTCTCCTGGACCGCCATAGGGCTTACCCAGTCTGACTATTCTATCAGTTCAATGATACCTGCAACTATCATTTTGTCAATTTCTTCCCTGACTTTCTTCTTATACTTGGGGTTCAATCTGTAAGGTCGTTGCTTAACAGGGTGTGTATTTGGTTTTAAAGTGACGTGCATGACCCCTAGGTCCCTTGTAATCCCCTTGAGTTCTGAGAATTTTGTTGGAAATAGGTCCTCGTACTCCGTGAGAAGCTCTACGACTTTCCCAATAGTATCATCATCCCAATAGTCCCCAATTTTAGCTAGCTTAGGTTGTTCTTCTGATCCAATGTTGACTTCCCTTAGCTTAAGAGGCTTGGTCACATCGATGGTCTGCAGTGAGGATCGAGAAACTGTGTGTTCTCCCTCCGATTCCAAGATAGTGATATTTTGCAGGTCTTCATTACATTCCTCCATTGATAGATTGTAGTAGTTAACAATATCTTGCATCTGCGTATCCCAAGCTAGTGCCTCGTACTCCACACATGGGCATGATTCATCAAATACTAGGGCATATATATCCTATAGGGCCTCCTCTAATGCCACAATTCCACCTATCAACCCGAATGTCCCCACAAAATCATCCTTCATGGTTTCCCAGTGGCAGGTACAATGATGTAGTTCTGCATCTAGATACCATGCAGTGGGGATTGGCCCCAAGGCATGAATAAACAGGTGAACCCACTCATTCATGGTCCTTTCACACCATGCTTCCATCCATGCGGCCATGTGTTTGCGCAGGTCTCCTTGCCCCAGGAATGTCTCTATGCATAGGTGAACTAGGGGTTCAACCATAGGATCATCATCTCACGTCATTCCTCCCAATCCTGGAACATCCCCTTATGAGTTTCCCAGCACCGCGTAGGGGTTGCGCACATGGCTAGGTTAAAATCCCACATCCTTCACTCCCTTGGGACTTATGCTTCAAATGTTCTCAAAAAAATCCCTAATACTACTAGAACCATCAAATTAAGGCAGTTCTCTTACCTTTGAGGAGATACATCAGAAGCTCTTCATGATCCTAAGACATCGTAGCATAGATACATCGTGTAAACAATTCTGCCAATTTTAAATCTCCCCGTTAGAGTCAGAGAGGCATTCACTGTATTTCTCCCAAAAAAGCACACCATCAGGTGTACGATTAATCCAATCCTCATCCCGGGCGGTTAGTTTGTAAATATGATCCACGTCGTCTTCTTCGTGCACAGGTTCTGTATATCGCTTTCCTTCCGCTGGGTCTAGATGGACTGTCACTCTCATACCCTAATTCTCAAAAGCCATGCTCCTTTTCTTCATGTTGATAATGCCTCCCATGTCTATAGAAAAATCTAGTCCCAGGAGTGCAGGATAAGGGTCCGCATCCTCCACAATCTAAATTACCTCAAAATATGCGTGTACCTTAACCCCTGCGATATCTACCATAATCTTTGACAGTCTACCCAATGGTATAATATTCTGCTGGTGAGCCATGCACAATTGTATAATAGACCATTCTAGCATAGGTTCTCCCATCCTTTGCCATGTTTTCTTGGGCAGGACGTTCGCAAAAGACCCCAGATCCAGGATGACCTGATCCATCTCATAATTGCCAATCTGCATCGTTAGCTGCATTTCTAGACTAGTGTGTTTCTTATGCTTGTATAGTTTGTGAACATCCTTAACTTATGTGGGAGGGTTAATTTTCTCTGCGCAACTGTCTATTAGTGCTTGAATATTTTCTACTACCTTCTGGTTGTATAGCAGCTTCATACATGCCTGTAGGAAATTTTTAACTGTGTCATCTGCTCTTAGGCTTGTTGGAGCCTTGGAAGTAGATGCCTCATCCTTGGTAAAGTCTTTGCGAGCTTCGATGAAGGTTTCTTTCTCCTTCTGCAGATCCAATCTTTCTTGTTTGATAGCAGCTTTCCAGATGAAGGGTTCAACTGCAGCCCTTTCCTTAGCTCGTCTAGTAGCCATACCGTTGCGTGTTATGACATTAATACTGGGTCCCTCATCACACAGTTTTTCCTTAACCCTTTGCACATTTTGTGTTGGTGTCTGTTTTTTTCCTTCATTTTCGCTATCAGTAGTAGGAAATTTTAGATCACATGATCTGGTTGTCTACAATATCGACAAGATTGTCGTGCAAGGTTCAAACAGTGTCTTGCGAAGTGTCCTACTTCTCCATAGTTATAACAGATCAATTTCCCTCTTCCCCGACCTGTGCTTCAACCTCTTTCCCCTCCTCGGCCTCTGGCTCGGAGCCTCCTCTGCTCGCGGGAGATAGTGGTGAAGAAGGGTCGTCCTTTACTCTGTACAAGTTCCCTCAGTCAATCAGTTAAGTCATATGTCCAACAGTTATGTTCGTCATATCCCATAGATGAGTAGAATCGGCACCATTTTTGCTTCAACTCTAGAACATAAGCACCAAGACAGGGGCAGTGATTGGTATGATGTAGTCCAACTACAGGACATTCAGCACACCATCACATCGGCCTGCTGGGTCCCACAGCATCTTTAGGGTGCAATGGCTTGGGTCCCCCCACCTGCATGTAGTCTGCCAGTAAAGGGCATTTATCTTTGGTGTGGCCGGACACCCTACATCTTATAAACCATACGTCTGGGCTAACTTATTTTCCTCATTCTTTCCACAAATTCTGGATTTCGAGGTGCATTTCCTCCAGTTATCCTTAGATCTATTGTATGCCAGACTGGGCATTGTCTCTTGGCGTAGCCTCCAGCTTCATAGCAATCTCCAATGTTTTCTCTTATGTCTCAATCGCTTGCTGACCCATAGGTCCACGCAGGTGAGGTAATAGCATGGCGATGAACCATTATTTGTGTTGTCTATCATCATACTGGAATTCCCCATCGCTGATAACCTTCTTCAACCACTGATCAACCTCCCATACCAACTCAGTGGGTGCTTTTCTAAAGTCTTTCAAGTCAACCACCAGATATGAGTAGGACTTAGGCTTCTGGAACTGTTGTTTTAAATCATTCTTAATCTCTTGAATAGATGGATCCGCATGCTGGCCTATGTACCCCATGTACCAATATAGGGCCCTTCCTTCAAATGTGAGGGATAGTTGCGCCCTCTTTACAACATCACTAGCCACATTCTACGCAGTCCATACTGATTCCGCTACGAACCAAAATCGGTCCATATCTTCATTCCCTACCCCCTTGAAAAGTGGGTATCTTCATGTGTTCAGCCATATCTTATTTCGATGGTGGCAGAGGTGTGGGGGAGTTCTTTCCCTTATTCTTACTTGAAGGTGGTGTAGTCAGAGGACTACTTCCTACATGCGCAACTGACTCTCTTAATGGGCTGTAGATGGATCTATCCCCTTCTCGGTTGCTTTTGTATTACTTAACACTTTTTGTTGTACTCTCGCTCTGATCAAAGGTCATTCATTCGGTGTGGCTACACATAATTCCCTTTTCACAAAGTAATATTTTAATTAGCAATGGCAATGTTCATAGGAACTCACCCCGGAATCCTTTGAAGAACCTTTGCTCCGCCTCAGAGTTGGATACGAACTGATCGACTGCGAATTTCGTTACAAACCCTGCTAGCACACTATCCACCCAATGATCTACCATATGAGTGATTGTGATGTCAGTCTTCTCCAACTGTTGAGTTATTCCAGAGTCCACTGTGTAATCTGATCATCTTTCCAACATGTCTGGAATTCTATGAGCCTTGCTAACCACTCCTGGAGCTTGTGCGCAATAGTTATAAAAAAATTTCATATACTTTGGTGCAAATGTATTTGTTTTCCCAATTCTGAGCTATTAGCATCCTACTACGATTCCTTTTAACAGAAAATTCCCAAATTTGTCTTTCAAACTGATCTTTGAGCTCCAATTTCTCAGGTCTCCAACGACCTTGTGCCATTACCTGATCTCTCTCTCAAAATGCTTCGAGTCACAGCAATGGAACCATTTGTTGGCTTCAGGGGTCCTGACTGAGGTTTGGAGTTAAGGTTTGCCAAAAAACCCCTATACTACTGGCCCTTTTGGCAATGACCTACTTTCGCAGGCCAAGGTCTCACTCAAAGTATTATGGGAGGGTGTTGGAACCAGATTTATGCACCTTGGGAGAGAGTAGGTACTTAAGGCAAATCTTCATTGAATCTATCAGTTTCACATAGAAACATTCCTATTATCGAGATTTTAACAATATAATCAACATGTAACCATAGAAAAAGATACTATCATTAACAGATTAGATCAATACATTTGCATCCACCTACGCATCACCAATAATCACCACATAACATTACAATTGCAGCTAATTCATAGATCACATATTCATTCGCAGCTTAAGTAAATAACACAGATGCACTTCAGTAAAAAACATGATCAGTCCTGATATCAGAAAGATACTTCAAATATATTCCACATTCATTAGTATCCAAAAACCCAATTACAAAACCAAGACACATCCCACGCACACAGCCAGTGGGGTCTGCACACAGCAGGACTGAGGATCTCCGCACACACAGCCAGCAGGAGTGCTGACCCAAAAAAAACCAAGACAGATCTCAAAAGTTCATTTGCAGCATCAATATTACTTTTTCTTACCTACTAGACCCAACTATCTATCTATTTATATCATCGTAGCCTTTTATATCCTATGGTCTGCAAACTGTGGTTTGCAGACTCTAGGTCTACCCTTTGACCTGTTACAAAACATTGGGGGCTTTGACCTGCCCCTACACAAGACCAATTACTACAAAATTATATAAAAAATGCCGCTTAAGGAACCTCATTCCAACACTAGGCCTGAAATGGAGAGTAAACAACCTCTAGGCTTTACTGTATATCCCTCCATTCACCGATCGAGGATTCCTAGGCCCATCGAAGCAACACAATCTTGGCTTTACTGCAACCCATAATTTGGCTCAGGGTTGCTAGGCCAGTGGATTTACCATGATCCATAGTTTGGTTCAGGGACCGTTAGGCCATCTTCTATATCAATTAGGATATCCATGCTACTTAGCTTCTAATACATCTCGAAATCTAGTGAAACTAAAACATGAGAACTCCACAACATCATGGCTATCCAAAAATTGAAAATCTAGGCTAAATACATTTTCACACTTGGAAAAATCCATGCCAAGGTATAAAATAACCACATGAAGTTCCATGCATATCAAATCTATCAAGGAAAATACTCATGCAAATTGATACGTAAAAAGAATCCTATTGTAGCTACCTGATCCTACCTTTCCCTACTTGGTCTTTTCCTTCTTGCTCCAAATCTCCAAGTATGCCACACTCACCAAGAGTGCTCCAAGAATACTCTAAGTGTCCAAGAGTATGAGAGAGAGAATAATCAGAGAAAAAACCTCACCAACAAAAGCTTTCCAACTGATCCTCAACATCATTTTCATCATTGATGCCTATAATTTCTTCATTTTCCATAATTTTCCTTCATTTTCCTGCTTACATGCAACCTGTGACCTTTCACCTTCCTTTTCTCCTAATTTCCATTATTTTCATAAATAAATGTTCCAAAAATTCCATTTCACCTTTCCAAAGCCTTTTCCTTTTCCTTTTCCTTTTCCAATTTCCTTAGCCATATTACTCGAAATGAACACCCAATAGGATGTTTTTCCCAACATTCATCTTGGAATAAGTGTCCCATCAATAGTAGTTATTATTTTTATTATTTTTTACATGAAATTTTCACCAAGGCTATTACACTCTCCACTGGCAAGACAACCTCATATGGATATATGGGGTAGGAGTTTACCATGAGATGATAGAGTGCATACTAGGAGTACGTATACAGACACATATTGGAAATGGGTGAGAGTAGCTGCATTTCCAGTGGACAATTACCCATATAATGGGGTGGACTTCTCGGGAGATCCTAACATAGTCTTACCCCTTCGTGAAGGTTTCTATTGGAGAGGTAAACAAATGGATTTTTTATGATTTGTAATTATTTGGATTTTTGAAATATTTGAGTTTTTTGGTTTTTGAACTAGGGTACAGAGTCACGAATGATATGGTTTTCGACATGAAGATGTGTAACCTTTACACCCAGTTGGATATTCTCCATGGAGGGGACATGTACCATAAGCCCCAACCCCAACACTGAAAGAGGAGATAGAAGATGAGGATGAAGAGAAATAGGAGTTCACTCGAAATGTTGAGGAATTGACATTGGGGATTTATTTTAGGAGGCTGGATGAAACTACTCGACACATGCAGAGGCACACCATAGCAGTGGCCTTATCTCGTCATCGTGGTGTACTCCATTGCATCCTCAATTTAGTTGTATGTTATAACGAGCACCACTGAGTGTGGGTATTAGCACAGGGTTGTGCAGTTTTGATGTATTAGCATGTGTATGGTATAGAAGCCAAGGCCTCGATTGCCCAATTTTGAACTTATGTACTCAAATTTTTTATATAATAAAATATTGACTTCTATATGTTGTTTCTACTATGTACGTACATTAGATTCTTACTTTTTCATGCGAATGATGTAAAATGTTATCAATGTGACAAATTCTAGTCTATCACATAATTAGCTAATGAACCAACAAATATGTTTTTGTCTCGGGGAATATGTATATAAGTAATGTAATCAAATGAACGTTCGAGAAGACGTACCCTCAAAAAATAATGAGTTTAGAGTTGGATTTCCTTCAAAGTAAAGAAAGCTGAGCTGAGACACTATGAGTTGAGAGTAAATTTGAACAACGAGATGGTGTATGCCAAGACAACTAGGCTCAATTAAAATCAAAATGACAACATTATATGCAGCCATGTTCTTGGTGACAGGGCAAATACAAATACCCCAAGAACTCACAAGCTCATAAGTCGGTGAAAAAAGGACCCAAGTGAGAGAAGAAACATTATGATTGTAACAGATTGCACCATCAACAAAGCCTCTATAAGGGAGTGAGGGTGTTGACATATGTACAACAAGACACATGAATTACACACAGAAACCGGGCAAGTGTGAATCACAATAAAAAATTAAATTGAACACATGCAGTCCTATATATAGTATATACAAGAATAACACAGTCCTGTATGTCATGCTAATGTGTTTCGATAGTCGAGAATACGCCAAGGGATTCTATACACAAACTTATGGGAAGAAGATAACATATGGTGCACCAGTGTAAAACCATGGAAAATAATGTCAAACTACCCAAACCGGAAAGGTTGAACATGCGAGGGATAGTTTAAAAGGGTCATACTTTCAAGATTATCCTGAGAACATAAGGGAGGATCAAGACATGATGGAGGTAAAATACACTCGTCGACAAGTGTTAAGGGAATTTCGTTTGCAATTTTAGTAGTAGAAGCCCGATACTTGACTTGGTCAATGGGTGACACTTCCAAGGAACACTGTGAAGGTGCCCCACGAGTTGATTCAATATTTAATATGTCAATCTCTACATGTTCCAAGTCGTGGATAATAGAGGAAAAAAGAGGTATAACCTCCCTATGATTATCAATGGATATATCCATGACCCTAAAGTTGAATAACCAGGGAGGCTCATGAGCAAGGGAGTCATGTGGAACAAGCGGAGGGACATCCCATGTGGGGAAAGGATCCTAATCATATTCCATATGATGATGGAGTTTTTGACCAGCATTAGGAGGTACTAAAGGGACTACCAAAGATGAAATATCTTCCAAAATATGTGGTGGGAGGTGCTTGCTAGGTTGATAAACTTCCATAGAATGAAATGACACCACCAGAAATCATGAGGTCTATGGGGTCCATAGGCGCCGTAAGAGATCATGTGCATAGGAGCAATGGAAGGATATGACGGAGCGTTGGGTGGAGGGAGTTGAGGAAAAACCCCCGTAAGAGTGGAACTTTCAAAAATTCGAACGCCAACACTCTGAAATTGACAGGGGTGGTCCCCCACAAGTGGTACAATAGTTTGAGAATTTGAGATCTGGGTCAACGACACACAATATTGAAGCTGATCAATTGTGATGATTTTACTTTCATGGGAAAGAAAAGGACATGAAATACATACGAGACCACTTAAGTCATGGCATAAAACCAACTACACCTAAGAAGCACATTATAATGCAAAGGAGCATCGATGACTTCAGCATCGACATATATTGTTTTTTCCCCTAACTCGATGGAAAAATGTTGGGGGACTCCCTTAGAATGAAACAATGGCCATCAAATTCTTGGAGAGTGGTATTATACGTTCCGAGGGTAAATGCAGCAATATATTTCCAACAAGATATGGACATGAAAATGGTGGAAGAGCCCTCATCTACTAGAGTGCAATGGATATTATTCTGGGAAACTTGCACGATAATATGGAAAGTGATATGATGGGAAATATAAGGGGAGGATTTCTCAACATTGAAAGTGATGAAACTAGAGTTGGATAAGTCAACTCCACCAATGTAAGACAACAAGGATTCACATTTTTTAGGACAAATTTGCAAGAAATCCAAGGCAGACATGGCAAAATGCTCCTAGGAAATATATTCAACGATACTATAATGTTGAGCAGCCCTGGAAGAAGGGTTGTCTTTTTTTTTACGTAAAACACCCTTGGTGGGGTGATAAGCAAGTTCCTTAGGCTTATCTAGTGTGGGAGGTCCAATGGAAGTAAGTGGAGTTGCTGAGTCCTTTGAAGGATAACTCAACTAAGGGACATCATATGGCTTAGCTTGCTTGTTCACATTCACATCCTCCCTGCACATAAATTTGGATGAAATATGAGGAGGATGGGAAGATGATCCCTCGTTTTCTCCTTACGTAGGTCGATAAGGATGGGAAATAATTTTTTGTTGGGGTTTTGTAGGGAATGGATGAGTTAAAACAATAGATTGTTAAGAATAAGGTGCTCAAAGAAGCTTATGAACTTCATCCATTCAAGGAAACTCATGAGTGTGGTGATCGCCTTGAAAATTTTTACTGGGGAACTTGAATTTGTGACGACACTCAATGATGCCCCCTCCCTGACTATGAGGATTGGTGTGAGACTCTTGGGCAGTTTGATTTTTTTTTTTTCTCTTATTATTCTTGTTATTTTTACCACTGGTTTGAGAGTTATTCTTCGGTTGAGTGGACTTCACCATAAGAACATTGGTGGAATGTTCACCAGGGGGTGCTCTAGCAGAGTTAGACACGCGTACTAGGCTTTAGATGTTAAAATCAATTTCCCAAGGTGGGTAGCAAGTTGGCTGATGGGATTATAAGTAGACCCAATCACACCATCAGCATGTAGGCCAGTAACTAGTTTAGGTGGGTCAATTGAAGGACTAGGGGAAGTGGGAAATACTTCGTACAACATACCCGACTGTGAATATGTGAGATCGAACTGTTGGGAGGCTAGAATGGCTTGCTCCTCAGTAATGGATCGAAACATGAACACATATTTGGAAATTTTTGGTCGAAATGATCTAATGAACCATTTACAGAGAATTTCATTAGGTAACTTAGTTCTTACCAACCTCTTGTGATGACGCCACTCATGAATATGATAAAAATTGAGTCTGGTATCATCTTGTTTGAAGTTAGAAAAAAGGTTAAAGTTAAGATTATATAAATTTGGTAAATAAAAATGGGTTAGGAAAGTTTGACCTAGAGAGGAAAAAACACTGTAGGATGCAGTATCTAACTCGATGTACCACTTGGCAACATCCTCAGTTCACATTATTTGGAACAAAATTTTTTTAACAGAATCATCCACTAACGAATTACATGAGCACCATAGATTGTAGGTGGTGATGTGGGTGGAAGGATTCCCTGGGCTTTCCTTTGAACTTGGGAATATCAAATGGTAATTTTACGGGCATAGGTGACCACTAGGGATCATGAGGAATAGGGTCATTAGTCAATTTAGCTAAATTTGGTAAATCAAGAGAGGATAGAAACATGTTTGAATTTGACTTAAAGGGTCATAGGTAGGAGAAGCCCCTAACCAACCTTGCGTCCCCCCCATAAATTGATTAGATGGATGCATTTGCTGGTGGTGAAAATGGTTCGCCTTGACAAATGGTTGCAGTGGGCCAACGTAACTGGTAGATGGATGTTTCCCCCCAGGGTAAAAATCTCCAAAGAGAAATGGACCCCCCAAAACATCACTGCTAATGGGGTTGTACCCAGGGTGAAAACAAGGATCAGACTGCACAATAGGACCAACATAAGGGGAATGACCTCCGTAAGACATGGTACTCGCAATGGTCTTACCCCCATCTAAAGTAGCCCCTCCAGTAAAGTAATGGTAGGTGGCATCCCTCCAAAGAGCGAAATATACCAAGCTTGTGACATACTAGAAGCTACATTTCCCCTAGTTTGACTAGGGACAACTGGTGATCCCCCTGATGGATTCCCAGAAGTAACCATTCCTAACTGAGGAACAAGAATAGTGGGTTGGAAAAATGATGGTGTATAAATTCCTAGACCTACTCACTGACTAGGTTGGGGTACCGTAGTCGACATAGAGGATGGTGTGGGCAGAGAAAAATTTAGGAAACTAGTGGGAGCCATATATGAGAATGGCAGAATGCCTGAGGAAGAAATGAGAGGTGTGGATGGAGGAGCAAGAATATCCATGCTAAGTGGTGGTAGCGGTGTCATGGAAGCTAAGACTATTGATGCAGATGATAATGAAGTCTCAAACTCCACGATATTGTAAATGGTAGATAAAGGCACGTAACTATAAGCTACTGTAGAACCATCAGGATTTAATTATAGTAAGGTAGGACCTAAAGGACCAGTCAACGGTGAAATGGAAGGCACGTCAGATTCATCCACCAAATTATCAATATAAACCGGATCACTATCATAGGGGCCAGACAAAAATTCCAACACTATGGGATGGTCTAAGTCACGAGCATTGACATGCACTCTCTGTGAAAAAGAATAAGTCCACTTCATTCAGGAAGTAAACCTTGAAGACAATATGAACGTCGATGAAAAAATACATCCACGGTGATAATAAGTAAAACAAAATTAAGTTAGTGCAAACAACCTAAGGAAAAAATACGGACTCAGACCAAACAACACACTCCAGAAATTTCCTAAAAGATAGCACACACAAACATACTACAAAGAAGCTGGAGGTGCAATATTTATACTAGCGACCTACTTCCCGGCCCTTTTGGCTCCAAACTCGGCACAAGTTCGCCTACAAGATGTGGAACACCCGTGAGAGGACTGAGAGAGTATTAATAATATCTTTCCCAAGTACAAAGAAGATGACCCTAACCCTCAACCTATGTATCATACCTAGAAAGAAGGGAAATTATGGTCACCATGTACAGTAATATGACCTAGATGAGAGTCGTAGGAAAAATAAACATGCAATGCCAGGAAATGTAACTCCAAAAGGAGCTAAGACCAAAACCCCATTGAGATTTACCTCTCAAGTGGTCCCGAAGTGATAAAACGTTGTTTGCATGTGTGCTGATTCCGCTATACCACGCCACCCAAAACTAAGCGAAATGGGTCATGTCACCTCACTTAGCCCAAGTGTGACCTCAAGCATAACCCTTTTCTGAGGAGGGATTCCTAGACCATACTACTACAAATGGATTTTACCCCCTAACACAAGTTGCGAAGCTGATTTTGTGGTTTGGTAGTTAAACCACACTCCTATATCCCAGATACTAGCGTAAGGTAGTGTTTAGGTACTGCGAGTAAAAATAAAAAACCAATCGAGTTGATTTTATTATCTCATCAATTTTAATGGTTGTTTTTTACACAAGAGGGAAGCGACGTGAAACTGAAATGGTGTGTAGGACTCTTAGTTAGTCACCCTAATGCATCTACATGGAATTTTCATTTTTGATTCGATTAATTCGAGCTACGAGAGGGTAAGAAATTATCCAACACACCAATGCATTTTAAGATGTACTTTTCACTAAATCTTTGTGAATGCAATTTATCCCAATAATTTGAATTAATGACCCAAAAGACACACCAAATAAAACTGATAAGGAGACTAGCAAAAGTCTCCCAGGAAAGGATGCAAAGCACTCCAATAGGGAAATAGCTAGGGAGACAAAGCCCAATCAAAAACACTCAAAGAAATAAAAAATGAAAGAAAAAGTGGAAACAAAATATGGAAATGTCAATCAAGCTAGGGTTGAAGCACAATGGCTCCACCATGGCCCATGTTATGCAAAGGAATAAACTAAAACCTAGAGGAAAAGAGGTCTAAATAATACCTCAAAGAAAGTGATACAACATGACAAAAAAATTTCAAAAGAACTTGACCACATGATAGTTGCCTAACCGGTCATAACACCACCATTTCTGTGTTGTGAAACCAACTCCAAAAATAAAATAAAAGAGATATCAATGCCTTAGAAATAAGCCACTTCAAGGGGGCAACCTCCAATACATTACATAATGAACAATTCTTGGATGATGCAAATGACCAAAACCTCCTTCTATATATAGGAGTCCATGGGGCCAGAATGTAATCCTAGCCGACCTAACAATAATAATTTAAGGGCACAATAATAACAATATTGGGGTTACAAGGGTACAACAATAACAATAAGGGGGGCTACACTAACATAATAAGGGACTACACTATTAATATAGGGACCTAACATGCCCCTCTCCTTCAAAGAAGTGTTGTCCTCAATGCTTCAATAGTTTTGGGTGCTTTTGTATAAAATTCTCATACTCCCGTGTAGAATCTTCAGTGGGTAAGTTCTTCCATTTGATGAGATACTCTCAAATTGATCGATTTCGTAGTTGTTGAGTTCTTGTTTCCGTGACTGCTTCAGGTTCAAATATGGTTTTTCCTTCCTCATAAAGTTCTGGAAATATTGTTTGAACTGGAAGTTTGTCCCTTATAACGGTTTTTAAGCATGAAACATGGAAAACTGGATTCACTTGCGAAGAAGCAGGAAGCTCCAATTTGGATGCCATAGTACCAATCTTTTGCAAAACCTTGTAAGGACCATAGTACTTTGGCGATAATTTATTATCCTTCTTAGCTTGCTTGAGGGATATTTGTTTATATGGTTGGAGCCGTAAAAATACCCAGTCTCCCACATCAAAACTTCTCTCACTGCGATGTTGATCTGCCTGTTGTTTCATTTGATTTTGTGCCAAATTTAGGTTATCCTTTAAGAGTTGGAGAAATTCTTGTTGATGCTCGATGTGATCCTCCACTGCTTGAACCCTAGAATTTTCCCTTAAATAATCTGTGATGGATGGTGGATGATATCCATAAAGTGCCATAAATGGGGTCATTTTTGCTGTAGTATGGAAGGAAGTGTTATACCACCATTCAACGAGAGGTAACCATTTGACCCATTGTGCTTGCTCTTCATATACAAAACAACGAAGATATCCTTCCAAACATTTATTCACTATCTCTATTTGACCATCAGATTGAGGATGATAAGATGAGCTATGAGCTAGTTGAGTACCCAAACAAGAAAATAATTCCGTCCAAAAATTTGCTGTAAAAATGGGATCTTTGTCACTTACAATAATCTTCGGGTTTCCATGTAGCTTTTGAATTGTTTCCATAAATGAAGTAACAACTGTACTTGCTTTAAATGGATGAGATAATGCACAAAAGTGTGCATACTTGGTAAGTCTATCAACTACCACCATGATGACGCTCCTTCCTTCAGACTTAGGTAAACCTGTGATAAAATCCATTGAAATCTCCTCCCAACGTTGACTTGGAATGGATAAAGGTTGTAGAAGAGCCGGGGTCCTAATTGTCTCAACTTTATTTTTCTAGAAAACCAAACATTCTGCCACAAAATTTTGAATATCATATTTAAGGCCATCCCAAAAAAATTCTTTCTTCACCTTGTGGTAAGTTTTTAAAAATCCTGAGTGTCCTCCTAAAGGAGAAGTGTGCAATTCCAAAAGAATATTTTATTTTAGTTTGGAATTCTTGCAAATATATAAGCGATCTTTGTACCATAAGGAATCATTTTTCCAACTAAATGTATTAGATGTACTACGATCTTGATGTAACTTTTTAATGAGAGTCCACACTTCTTCGTCCTTCTTCCATTCATCCCTTGCTTCAATTATCCAATCTTGTTGGATAATTGAAATGGCACAAAGCAATGCTTCCACCTCTTCATCCTTTCTTGAGAGTGCATCTGCAACAACATTTAGCTTCCTTTTTTTGTAGAAAATTTCAAAGTCATAACCCAACATCTTTGTGACCCATTTTTGCTGCTCTTTTAAAGATAGTCTTTGTTCCAAAAAGTGTTTAAGACTATCATGATAAATTTTTACCTTGAAGTGTCTTCCCATTAGGTAAGGTCTCCATTTCTTTAGTGCATGTAGTATTGCCAACATTTCCTTCTAATAAATAGCCTTTTGGAAATACTTTCCTTTGAATGAACGACTTTAAAAAGCAATGGTTCTTCCTTCTTGAATTAAAACAGAACCAATTCCATTTCCTGAGGCATCACATTCCACAATAAAGGTTTTTGTGAAGTCTAGCGTAGCTAAAACTGGTGCTAGGCACATTGCCTCTTTAAGATGTTCAAAGGCCTTAGTTGCTTCAGGATTCCATAAAAATGCATCTTTCTTCAATAGTGTTGTTAGAGGTGTGCTATTCTCCCATAATTCTTAAAAAACTTTCGATAATACCCTTTTAACCCAAGAAATTGGCATGTTAGCCACCTATAAAATTTTTCATATCAAATGGTGGCTAAAAAAGTTTTCAGAGCCTTCAAGGAACAAAATTTTATTGCTAAAATGTGTTAGCTCTTGAAGACTCTTGAAGGCCTCATGCCTCTTTCCAAAATCTTCACTGCTGTTTCCTTTCCCAAACTCAGAAATTTTTGTTGATTCCATTAAGAAGAAACTGCTGCAAAGGCCATTTTTCCCTCCTCCCACTTCAAAACTAACCTTCATTTTGCTCCCTTTTTATCCATAAAACTCCTCTATTTTTCATGACTCCCCTTCTCCCATTCATGAAAATCCTCTTTACATATTTTAAAACTCATTTTTAAACTATACTGGAACCCCCAAATCCTTTGAAAAACCATTCAAAATCTATAAAAAAACCCATTTTCTGCATAAAGGTTTAAGCCCCCTTGGGCTAAACCTTAAAGCCACTTCCCCTCCATGTGCCCTAGCACTAGAATCAGGCGCTAACCCCTCATAGTGCTTATCACATCACAAAATTCCAAGTGCACAAGTCTTTTTTCCATGTTTAAAATGCTCCAATGCGGTTAAGCCCATGTACATATCCCCCGCCGCTTTTCATTCCATATAACCTACGCTCAGGACCAAAAGTTTAATTCCTGAGGTGCCAATTGCATCGAAAAATTCCAATGGGTAGATTTAAAAGCCCAAGCCCAAAGCTCCGATTGCAATTGGTCCTTTATTGTATACGCCTCGGGCCTATTATCATTCCATATAGACCAAGGCCCCGCAGTCGGGCGCCTAACCATGTTATATATATTTTCCGCCCTGACCCACCAAAATTTTGTTTTATATTAAAAATTTGGGTTTTTCATGCATTATAAAGGGTTTCTGCCGGTTCGCTTTAAAATAAATCCACGTCGTTGATCGTAAGTCGATAAAACGGCCCGCGCAACATCGGATCACAAATTTCATTCGATACATTTGTTCCCCCTTCCGATTAACTACCCCCGACTGATCCTCAGCCGTTGATCTTCTCCCCACTTTCCTCAGATCCGACGGCCATCATTTGCTCCGATTGCGAACTTTCCCCCAGCTTTGAACCCCTCCGATTCAATCTCTGTCATCAATCTGATCTACATATCGACGGTCAGCACCTAATCGCATCAACCCTCCCGATCGTGCAATCGCATCGGTGATTTTCATTACATCCTCTCTTTTTCCCCCTCCGATTGCGATCCTCCGATTGGATCTAGACCATCCACGTGTCCAGATCGGACAGCTCAGATCCTTCCTCATGGTTTCATCGCCCTTTGCCTTCCGCCAAAGGGTTTTCAATGCGAATCTCCACCGTTGGATGCTGCCATCCAACGGCTACGCTCCTCCCCACATCCTCTGCAGCAGTTAAACCTACAATGCAAGATTTCTTAAATTCTTTTCATATTTTTCAGGTTTGAATGGTTTGTTTCGTCATATTGAAGAGAAAGCCGAAGGTCGTGAATGACGATTCCCACGTGTTTGATCTATCAAAGGGAACCATTCACGGGGCTCAAATCCCACGTCTCATCAATGTTTCATGAGACATTGATGCCATACGATCCCTACGCAGCCTGCACATTAACAAGACACTGTGATTTTAAATCACAAATTAAAAGAGTATCAGTGTTGAAGACAAAACGCAGCAGGATAGAAGATTGAAGACAGATTTGCAGGGATTACGGCTAAAAATGATTATCAAAAGCCTAATCCCCAAAATTAAAACATGGTTAAAAGGTAAATCAAAAGATCTATCAGACAGAAAGGCCTCCATCGCCACGTCTGAGGGGAATTGATTCCTCCAAGCTACCAAAAAGCCACCTGTGCCTCAAAACATGCAAACAGAGGCCGAAATTATTGTTCGAAATCAGATATTCGCCTCAACGCAGCCAAACAGTTAATTCTGCTAAAATAATTTAATGACAAAAATATCAGCAGAGTTACTATAGCATGACGCAGAAGCCTCAAAGGTCAATAAAAGCTCCCACCGAGCTTAATCTTAAATGTAAAACAGTTAATACAAACATAACGTTTGTAAACTTCTTCATCGAAGGCCGAGAAATCATTACTCTGTATTAATTGCCTTGGGAGATCTTTTATCAGATCTCACCTCCTCTTTCTTCTATAAATACTTCTGTAGAAGAAGAGAGGTTGTTGGTTTTTGGTTGATCAATAGTTGTAATATTGGAAATCTCTGAAATAATACATAGTCTATTGAATTTGAAGAAGAAATTGAAGTCTTGAAGCCCTGATGATGTTGTTGCATGCTTGTTTCTTTGAAGGCTCTATCATTGGATCCATGAGCTTGGCTGTTGCTGAAGTATTTTGAACTGTTTAATGTTTTCCCCTATTTTCATTCTGTTCCATGATTTCTTACTATAGTAGGTTGAAAGTTTTAGGCTAAGAAATGACTCTTGGAAGCACCTTAGACCTGTTCATCCTTTGCTGTTTCATGTTTTCTTCTGCTGAAGTATTTTAGAGTCTTTAACCTCTCTCTTGAGTCTTCATGCTTGTTTATTTCCTTAATAGTTTGAACAGTTTGTTTCAGCATGATTTATGGTTCTCCCTGCTTGTCTGTTTCCACTTAAAGATTGTTATTGAAGTCTCCCTTCAAAGTTCTTTTGCTTATAGTAAGTCAAGGAGGTCTGTTCCGATCTTTCCCCTTGTCCTTGCTTGAACAAGTGGCTTAAAGGTCTTTATAGTTGTGATCATAGATGTATTTAGGTGTTCCCTCTTCTATGAATGCAATTATCTGTGAATATTTTATGTTTTCTAAGTCATTTGAGATAAGATCTTTGAGGAAATAGGGTGTTCCATGAATCTTAGATTTCATTTTAAAAGTTGTTTTGAAATCATTATTTTCTAAAAGGTGTGATTTGTAGAATTCATGGTTAGCCCTGTCTACCAAATAGCTCTTTATTGTTCAAGTTGTGTTTTCAAATTCCCTTCGTTGAGAATCAAATTTCTCTTTCCAAATCATTGATGTCCATGTCATTCCAAAACCAAAGGATCCTGCGGCCAAGTTAGATTTTCCCTCTGATATCCCATATCCATTGATGAGTATGTTATGACCTCTTCTTGACTCCATTGCCCAATGAACCAGATGTTTCTCCATTCTATATATCTTTCCTAGACCTTTCACGTTCTGTTGTATCAATTCAACCGAACAAATAAACAAACACCTGCACTTAATAACTAGTCTAAAACCAATACTCAAAGCATACAAGATAAACCTTTGCAAACAAACATTTGAGATATCCCTCTCTAAGAAAAGGAGGACTAGATCCTATAACTCTAAAGATTGGTTCTGATGTTTCCTTGTCTTTTGATTTGCCAAACTATCAGAACACGGGACACCAACATAATGGCGATTACAGTGGGACCACTGAGTTCATAGTTGCCTAGCAAGCTCTTATAAACTCATTAGTATTTTAAACAACCATAGAAACTCAGAAAAACCCAAAAATAATTCAGTTTGGCTTCATAATAAATATGGTGGTGGAACCATAAAAAATTTTACCTTCACAAAAGCTAAAAATTTTCCACCTAGTGACTCCATTGGCCTCCAGTAGGCCTATTACATCATTAGTCCTTGTAAGCTCTCCTGGAAATGCATTAACCAAACCCAATCATGCTGTTGGTGGACAACAAAGTTCAAAATCTTCCACCTAGCGACTCCACAATCCCAAAAGACCTAACGACTCCACTGGCAGAAGACTCTGAACTGGTTGAAAAGATACAGCGACCTATTTATTACAAATATGGATCCAAGTATGGACAGGGAAGCTAAACTAAACACATTATTGGACCTAATTGGAAAAATAATGTACATACTTGATAAAATATTGGATAGGCATGAGGTTGATATAAATGTTGATTATCCAGAGCAACCTATTTTTTTCCGAGATCAAACACAAACTCAACCATTACAAGACCTAGACAATGAGCAATATGTAGATGATGATCAAGCCTTTATAGAAGAAGGTGAGAAAGATTATAGAGAAAACAATAAAGAAAAATTACTGGTCATGATGGAGAAAATGGTGTACATGCTTGGGAAAAGATTTGAAAGGTATGAGGCCAATTTAAATATTGATGATCTAGAGTAGCCCATGCTCCTTTCAAATCAAGAACAAACCCAAAAACTACAAGATATGTATGATGAACAATATTACAAAGAAAGCAATGAAGAAGGTTTTCAGGAAATTCCTGATTACCTACCTATATCTTGTACAAGGCTATTAAGAGAACTTCATGATCAAATTAAAAATACTTATAGTGAGAAGTGCCCTGAGGAAAACATAAGCCATCTTGAACTCACAAAATCTGAAATGGGAGAAGAGACAACACAACCAGAGTCTCTGCCTCTATGTTATGACTCATTTCAGATTATAAAAGAAGAATGGCATCCTGAGAATATACTTGAAACAACTCATGAAACTTACAGTCAAAGTGACTACCATGAAAATCATGAGGTATTGTTTCAAATTGAGATAGATCAGGAAAAGGAAGAGAATCCTCAAAATTCCCCTACAAGTACAAGTAATCATTCCCTAGAAGAGGCTCAAGAAGACATCCAGCCTCAAAACTAGTTAATATAAGAGGGAGAGGACTGTTGTTCTTCTGTCCAAAGCAAAGAGAAAATTCCTTCTCTTTTTACAGAGGAAGAAATTGATCAGATATTAAATAAACAACCAACCCTCAATTATTTATTAGAAAAAAACACTTCCACTCATTTACCTACTAAATCTTGTTGTCTTGAAACAGAAAATAAACTTGTAGATCAGCTAAAAGAACAAACTGATAACCCAATATGCCTGATTGGTGAAACTGTTTATACTAATGATTTTTCAACTTCTGATCAATCTGATGATGATGATCAGCTCCAAACAGAAAATAATCATGCAGGGCAACTAGCAGTCGATTGGTGTCATGAATTTCATTATAATCAACTTGAAATCAGCAATCATCCAGTCCAATTCATCAGAAATAGCTTTCACATAATTGGGAGTCAACAATCTACTAGTTGTAATGTTGAGGTTGAGAAGAAAGAGAAATTTCTTGAGCAGAATGAAGATAAGGAGCTTCCTCCTAAAAAGGTTGAGGTAATAAGAGATACCCCTTCTCAAGAACATGATGATCTCTTCACAAAGCACAGTCCATGGAATCAGAGCATACCGGGAAGTTTTTCTTTCTCATAAGTATCTTTGCCTTAATCCAGTGGAGAAAGAAGAGATGATCCTGGTTGAAACACGTCTTCCAAATACTCTTAACCAGGCATTATTTCAAGATCCCTATGATCACTTCTTGAAATCATTTGAAGAAGGGATCAAGGTCATTAGGAGCAATGTATTACCAAAATCAAGAAGATTATTTAGCACTGCTGCTAAAAAAAAAAAGGAATGGGAGTGGCCCTGTTTGTCCAGCCTACCGAAGGAGATGAAGAAGGACCAATCGTGGAATCATTTATTGGATTGGTTGTACTGGAAAAGAGAATTCATCAGCTAAACATGTAAATACTCCAAGATTATATTAGGTTATATAGGAATGTCAATAAAGCTCAGCTTTGAGCATTTAGTTAGTTTTTGGTTTTTTGTCTTTGAAAGAAAAAGAAAAATCTAAAAAAAATAGAAAAAGAAAAGAGGGCAGATTGTAAAACAAGAAAGGTACAGCCCCATACCAAAAGACAAACAAAAATATGAAAGTGTGCAAGCTTAAATTCCACTCCTAAAGAACACACTTCTAGTTAGTCAAACAACCTAATCTTGACTAATTAGTTTTAAATTTTCTGCTGATAGGATAGTGAATTCGATTTGCCAAACTGTTTAATCTTGGCTTATCAGTAGATAGCTTAGGATAGAAATTAAAGGTTCAAATATGCTCAAAATCTGAACCTAAGTTTCCAAAGAGAATGACTCAAATCTGTTTGAAATTCTGAGTAAAAAAATATGTAATTATGGTTCTAATCAGCTCAAAATCTGAACTAGTCAACAAAGAAAAACAGCTCAAACGAGAGTCAAAACAGAGCTAAAGAAAAGATGAAGGAAGTGCTTTGAAATTTCGGATCTTAAGCCTTCCATTTTGATTTAATTTTCTGCAAAATAATATCTATGTGTAGCTTGTTTTTCATGCCATAGATCACAGCAAGTCAAACAACTTAATCTTGACTTGACTGTTTTTAAATTTTTGTTATAGAATTTATAAAAATAAAAATCTGTTGGACAGTTTAATCCCAATAGATGGTAGATTAGGTAGAGAATCATATGGACTCAACTGTTTAATCTAAGCCCATGGAGAAACAAGAAGTAGAATTAGATTAGTTTCTTGCTTTCAAAAGAATAAAATGTTGTAAAAGAGTTTGTCAATCCAAGTGCACTCTAATGAAGAAAAAATGTTAGATCAGTAGGATTGGGTAGGTAGAAAGCTTGAGTTGATGAAAGATCCATTGTTTTTCATGGTTGCTAATATGTTGTAGAGAAAAGAAGATCATTCAATCAAAGCAAGGCATCCCAATGGATGAGGCACTGATCAGCCTCCCAGAGAATGCAAGTCTGAAGTTCTTGATGCCTTCAAGAAGGCACCATCCCCAAGTGGAGCCACTGTTAGCCACCTATAAAATTTGTCATATCAAATGGTGGCTAAAACATTTTTTCGGAGCCTTCAAGGAACAAAATTTTCTTGCTAAAAAGTGTTAGCTCTTGAAGACTCTTGAAGGCCTCATGCCTCTTTCCAAAATCTTCACTACTATTTCCTTTCCCAAACTCAGAAATTTCTGCTGATTCCATTAAGAAGAAATTGCTGCAAAGGCCATTTTTCCCTCCTCCCACTTCAGAAATAACCTTCATTTTTCTCCCTTTTTCTCCATAAAACTCCTCTATTTTTCATGACTCCCCTTCTCCCATTCATGAAAATCCTCTTTACATAGTTTAAAACTCATTTTTAAACTATACCGAAACCCCCAAATCCTTTGAAAAACCATTCAAAATCTATAAAAAAACCCATTTTATGCATAAAGGTTTAAGCCCCCTTGTGCTAAACCTTAAAACCACTTCCCCTCCATGTGCCCTAGCACTAGAATCAGGCGCTAACCCCTCATAGTTCTTATCGCATTGCAAAAGTCCAAGTGTGAAAGTATTTTTTCCATGTTTAAAAAGTTTCGATGCGATTAAGCCCATGTACATATCCCCCACCGCTTTTCATTCCATATAACCTACGCTCGGTACCAAAAGTTTAAGTCCTGAGGCACCAATCGCATCGCAAAATTCCAATGGGTAGATTGAAAAGCCCGAGCCCGAAGCTCCGATTGCAATTGGCCCTTTATTGTATACGCCTCGGGCCTATTATCATTTCATATAGACCAAGGCCCCGCAGTCGGGTGTCTAACCATGTTATATATATTTTCCACCTCGACCCACCAAAAATTTGTTTTATATTAAAACTTTGGGTTTTTCATGCATTATAAAGGGTTTCTGCCGGTTTGCTTTAAAAGAAATCCCCGCCGTTGATCGTAAGCCGATCAAATAGCTTCCGCAACATCACATCACAAATTTCATTCGGTGCATTTGTTCCCCCTTCTGATTAACTACCCCCGACCAACCCTCAGCCGTTGATCTTCTCCCCTCTTTCCTCGGATCCGACAGCCCTCATTTGCTCCAATTTCGAACTTTCCCCCACCTTTGGACCCCTTTGATTCACTCTCCGCCTTTGATCTGATCTGTAGATCGACGGTCAGCGCCTAATCGCATCGAGCCTCCCGATCACGCAATCGCATCGATGATTTTCGTTACATCCTCTCTTTTTCCCCTCCGATTGCGATCCTCCGATTGGATCTGGACCATCCACATGTCCAGATCAGATGGCCAAGATCCTTCCTCGTGGTTTCATTGCCCTCTGCCTTCTGCCAAAGGGTTTTCAACGAGAATATCCACCGTTGGATGCTGCCATCCAACGGCTATGCTCCTCCCCACATCCTCTGTAGCAGTTAAACCCACAATGCAGGATTTCCTAAATTATTTTCGTATTTTGTAGGTTTGAATGGTTTTGTTCCGTCATATTGAAGAGAAATCTGAAGGCCGGGAATGACGATTCCCACGCGTTTGATCTATCAAAGGAAACAATTCACGGGGCTCAAATCCCATGTCTCATCAATGTTTCATGAGACATCGATTCCATACGAGCCCTACGCAGCCTGCATATCAACAGGACACTGTGATTTTAAATCACAAATTAAAAGAGTATCAGTGTTGAAGACAAAACGCAGCAAGACAGAAGATTGAAGACATATTTGCGGGGATTACAGCGAATAATGATTATCAAAATCCTAATCGCCCAAATTAAAACATGGTTAAAAGGTAAATTAAAAGATCTATCAGACAGAAAGGCCTCCACCGCCACATCTAAGGTGAATTGATTCCTCCCAGCTACCACAAAGCCACCTATGCCTCAAAGCATGCAAACAAAGGCCGAAATTATTGTTTGAAATCAGATATTTGCCTCAACGTAGGCAAACAGTTAATTCTACTGAAAGAATTTAATGACAAAAATATTAGCAGAGTTACTATAGCATGACACAGAATCCTCAAAGGTCAAAAGAAGCTCCCACCGAGCTTAATCTTAAATGTAAAATAGTTAATACAGACAGGACATTTGTAAACTTCTTCATCGAGCCCCTCAAAGGCCGAGAAGTCATTACTCTGTATTAATTGCCTTGGGAGATCTTTTATCATATCTCACCTCCTCTTTCTTCTATAAATACTTCTGTAGAAGAAGAGAGGTTCTTGGTTGTTGTTTGATCAATAGTTGTAATATTGGAACTCTTTGAAATAATACATAGTCTGTTGAAGTTGAAGAAGAAATTGAAGTCTTGAAGCCCTGATGATGTTGTTGCATGCTTGTTTCTGTGAAGTCTCTATCATTGGATCCATGAGCTTGGATGTTGATGAAGTATTTTGAACTGTTTAATGTTTTCCCCTGTTTTCATTCTGTTCCATGATTTCTTACTACAGTAGGTTGAAATTTTTAGGCTAAGAAATGACTCTTGGAAGCACCTTAGACCTGTTCATCCTTCATTGTTTCATTTTTTCTTCTGCTAAAGTATTTTAGAGTCTTTAACCTCTCTCTTGAGTCTTCATGCTTGTTTATTTCCTTAATAGTTAGAAGAATTGGTTTCAACATGATTTATGGTTCCCCTGCTTGTCTGTTGCCACTTAAAGACTGTTATTGAAGTCTCCCTTCGAAGTTCTTTTGCTTATAGTAAGTCAAGGAGGTCTGATATGATCTTGCCCCTTGTCCTTGCTTGAACAATTGGCTTAAAGGTCTTTATAGTTGTGATCATAGATGTATTTAGGTGTTCCCTCTTCTATGACTGCAATTATCTGTGAATCTTTTATGTTTTCTAAGTCGTTTGAAATAAGATCTTTGAGGAAATGGGGTGTTCCACGAATCTTAGATTTCATTTTAAAAGTTGTTTTGAAATCATTATTTTCTTAAAGGTGTGATTTGTAGAATTCATGGTTAACCTTGTCTACCAAATAGCTCTTTATTGTTCAAGTTGTATTTTCAAATTCCCTTCATTGAGAATCAAATTTCTCTTTCCAAATCATTGATGTCCATATCATTCCAAAACCAAAGGATCCTGCGGCCAAGTTAGATTTGCCCTCTGATATCCCATATCCATTGGTGAGTATGTTATGACCTCTTCTTGACTCCATTGTCCAATGAACCAGATGTTTCTCCATTCTATATATATTTCCTAGACCTTTCATGTTCTGCTGTATCAATTCAACCAAACAAATAAACAAACACCTGCACTTAATAACTAGTCTAAAACCAATACTCAAAGCACACAAGATAAAAATTTGCAAACAAACATTTGAGAGATCCCTCTCTGAGAACAGGAGGACTAGATCTTGTAACTCTAAAGATTGGTTCTGATGTTGCCTTATCTTTTGATTTTCCAAACTATCAAAACACGGGACACCAACACCGCGCAACTGCTTTTTGGTTGTGGGGAATTTCCATTCCTTAATGGCTTTAACTTTGTTAGGGTCTACCTTAACACCCTTGTGAGATACAATATGACCCAAATATTCCACCTCTTGTACTCCAAAGAAATATTTGGATGTTTTTGCATATAATTGTTTCTCCTCCAATAGTTTGAGCACCCTGTCCACATGTTGAACATGATCCTTCCAAGACCTGCTGTAGATTAGTATATCATCAAAAAATACTAGCACAAATTTTCTAAGGAAGGGTTTGAAAATGGAATTCATCAACCCTTGAAATGTAGAAGGTGCATTGGTAAGTCCAAAAGGCATGACTAAAAATTCATAATGACCCTCATGAGTTTGAAATGTTGTTTTCATAATATCTTCTGTCTTCATTCTAATTTGATGATATCCTGAACGAAGACCCAACTTGGTAAAATAAATTTCTCCATGTAATTCATCCAATAATTCATCAATCACAGGAATGGGAAATTTATCTTTAATAGTGAGCTTATTGAACTCCCTATAATCCAGACACATGCGCCATGATCCATATTTTTTGTGCACCAATAATATTGGAGCAGAGAAAGAACTTTGACTAGGTTGAATTATACCAGCCTCTAACATTTCTGCAATCATACATTCAATTTCACTCTTTTGGACATAAGGATATCTGTAAGGCCTAATGTTTGGAGGAACACTTCCTGGAATCAAATGAATAGCATGATCATGATCACAATTAGGTGGGAGTCCTTTGGGAGTATCAAACACCTTGGAATGATTGTCCAAGACTTTTTGGAGATCTGGAGAAATAGATGATTTTGATGTTGGAACTTCTAGTGAGCATAATTACGCAATTACACATCGTTGTTCTTTCTTTAGATAATTTTTCATGAAATTAGAGCTTATTATCTTTCCTGGCTTCCCTGTGATACCCCGTAATTAGATTTCCTTTCCTTCCAAAAAAAAATTCAAGAAAAGTTCTTGAAAATTAAAAGCTACCGTCCCTAAAGATTATAACCATTGTACTCCTAGTACAACATCAGCACCTCCCATTGGGATGGAAAGCATTGGACTATTCAATACATATTCCCCCATGGCTAGCTTGATATTATGGAATTTTATAGAGCAATTTATAGATCCTCCATTTGCAACCATCACTTGACATTCTGGTGCTGGGTATAGGAAACAATTCAATTCCTTGGCTACCTTATAATGAATAAAATTATGGGTACTACCCAAATCAATCAACAATATTACCTTTTTCTTCTTGATATGTCCTTCTATCTTGAGAGTTTGAGGAGTGGTAATTCCTGCCAATGCATTACATGATATGGTCGGACTCATTTCTTCTTCTACTAGGGTTGGTTCCTGGTGTATATAATCTTCTTGTTCATTTTCTTCTTCCTCTTCATAATCTATGTAAAATAATTTCTTCTCAGCACACCTATGACCTTTAGTGTATTTGCTATCACAACTGTAGCAAAGCCCTTCTGCTCTTTTTTCTTCCAATTGTTGTGGTGTCAACCTTATAGGTTGTGGAAATATAGGCATAGCAACACTTCCTTCTTTATAGAAGTGAGTGGTAGGCTTCCTTGTCGCCATAATTTTACATTCAATTTTTCTTGCCAATCTAAATGCCTTCTCCAATGAATTAGGTTCCAAAATGTGAACTTCATGTTGGATGTTATGCTTTAAAGTACATATGAAGAGATCAATCCTGTGTTCCTCTGGAATATCAGTTACCCTTATATTCAATTTTTGGAAGTCCTCAATGTGCTCCCCCACTAAACCCTTTTGTTTGAGATTTATCAATTGGCTAAAGAAGGTGTTGCTCTTTGTATCCTCATAATGTGCTATCATTTCCTCCTTAAAAATTCACCAAGTGACAATTTTTTTACGGGAGAAAAGCCATTGATACCATACAAATGTATTTTTTTCTAAATGTAAAGTTGTAATGCGTACCTTTTGTGTGTTTTTCACATTATGGAGATCAAAATATTGCTCCATCTATAGTATCCATGTTACAGGATCCTTTCCATCAAACTTCCTCATATCCATTTTTGGAATATGGTGGTTCTTCCCGCCAACATTAGAGTTTATGAAATCAGGATTAACATTTAATTTGTTCTCATCATGAGTTTCCTCTACTATCTTTTCACCATTAGGAAACATTTCTTGCATCAACTTTGTCAAACCTTCCATGTCTGATTTTAGATCATTCTTCATGTTTTCAATTTTTTCATCGATCTTAGCTTCCATGTCATCCATCTTAGATTCCATGCCAGCTTCCATGCCATCTATCTTAGATTCCACGCCTTTCTCCAAACCATCCATATTATTCTTCAAATCATCCATCTTCTCTTCCATGCCTTTTTTCAAAATGTCCATTTCATTTTTTGCTGCTCTTTGCGAGAGCGAAATTTGGTGCACTTGCTCTTGTAATTTTGATACATCATGCCGCAATTCTTCATCTTCATGAGTCATAGTAGAGCCTTATGAAGGCTTAATGGGTGTTGAATTATTTTTACGGGGCATTTTTTAGAACCCAATACTGATATCTATTCTACAATATGCCCTTGTAATCAATTCAAATTGATTCTTCAAACAAGACTTATGCAATTCGGAAAAACAATACACACATTTTTCTTGCTTTTGAGGAGATCAGTATTGAAATTAGATTGTCTCTGTGATTGCGGCTCTTAAATATTTCACATTTGGCACTGAGGTATCCCTATGAATTCTTTTTCGAATGCCATAGGTCTGACCTGATTTGGATTCTCCAAGAGAAAGTTTGTCCAATCTCCCACAATGACCTAATTATGGACTAGTTCAATAGAGCGAACTTGTATGACTTTCCACGTGTCACTTTTTTGTCCTTTAGCTCTGAAATTGATAGAAAAGAAAAAACATTCCATTTGATTTTGACCACTTTTTACGCACTCCAATCTGATGCTCAGAGAGAGAGATATGAATATTTTCCCACGATCACCTCTTTGAGATGAAATTCGGGAGCCTGAAAAATCACTACCTTCCACAGATCATATCTACGAAAATGTTGCGACCCAAGCTTTGAAATTTTGCGACAAGTTTCCTCAGGATTTTGGCTTCATGCCTTAAAAATTTCAAATTCTTCACCTTCATAGAAAAAACGTTATAGCGAAAATTCCACGATGACCTATTTAGAGTAGTGAAACCCTAGAATCCAAACCTCTGATACCAAATGTTGTGAAACCAGCTCCAAAAATAGAAGAAAAGAGATATCAACGAGTTATAAATAAGCCACTTCGAGGGGGAAACCTCCAATACATTACATAATGAAAAATTCTTGGATGATACAAATGACCAAAACCTCCTTCTATATATAGGAGTCCATGGGGCCACAATGTAATCCTAGCCAACCTAACAATAATAATTTAAGGGCACAATAATAACAATATTGGGGTTACAGGGGTACAACAGTAACAATAAGGGGGGCTACACTAACATAATAAGGGACTACACTATTAATATAGGGACCTAACATTGTGACATTAGTGATAAAAAATCAAAGAAATCACTCAACAAGAAGGCATGAAAATGAGAAAAAACTCCAATATATGAATGTGAAATGTAAATGATATCCAAATAATCACTGAGTATATCCAATAAAAACTTATAATGAAGTCTAGAGATCAAAGTCAAAACCAATCCAAGGTACCCAGTCAAAAATTCAAGAAGAAATTCAAGCAATGATAAGAAAAGGAATACCTTGAACAAACCGATCCAGATAGATAAGATCAGCCAGATAGGGCAGTTTATCAGCTACAAAAAATGATTGATACAAATATGTATTTGAAAAATCAGCAAGCAATGACAAGCTTGATGGTGAATGAAAGAGAACAACTCCTCTAAACAGGAACTTAACCAACCCAAAGAAAAATTGATGAAAAGGACAAATTTGGATGAGATTGAGAAGGTGCACAATGAGCCCAAACTGTACAAATGTAGAACCAAAAAATTCAGACTGATGAGAAAGGGTTTTAGAGGGTAAAAAGCCTTAGCCATGGGCATAAAACTATCTGTACCAAGCTGGCCACAGGTATAGGCTTCCCAGCCAATGGTTAAGGGGTCTGTGCTCGTGGGAAGAGCCTTAAAAGGTCACAACTAGGGTTAAAAACATGAAATTCCATATTTCCTCATGTAGTGACCAACAAACGATCAAAGAAAAGAGATAATAATTCTGAAAAATAGATGAAATTAGTCTGAAAAATACGAGGAAACCCATTCAATCGAAAACATGATGATATGATCGGGATTAAGGAAAAATAGACACTAAACTGAGTGTGCTCTCATTAAAATCACCAGTTATGTTGTAATTGAAATCACAAGGAGTTGTTGCTTCGTGATATAGGGTCCGATTGATAACCAGGAATACAAAGGCAGGACTAAGAAGATACAAAATATCCCAGTTCCATATGATTCAACAAGTAGCATCAAATTGGATTTACATTATGAGGAGGAGAATAGTACCTTTCCTCCTCGCAATTTGGGGATGGATCATGAGTTCGTAGCAGAATTCTTGCACTTGACATGAGCGATGCACTCGATATAAGTGATCTACTCGATCCACTTCTAATCTCATAAGATGTACACAATCACAAACATTTAAGGACGACAAGAGATTTTCCTCAAAATATCATTAGATAAAGATCGATATAAACCAATGACAAGACCTGAAACATAATTTGGAAGGGAGGGAACATATATCTTCATTAATCTCATAAAAATGATACAATTCTTCTATACCTTCACTTCGACATGTCCTCTCCATGATCCGGCAAAGTTTCTCGACTAGATCCGATGAATGAGCATGAAGAGTACTCACATAATATTATGACGTCACAATCTCTCTATATGGCATCAAAATGGCAGCATAAGATTAGGATATTAGCTCATCAAAAATATAGCGTGGCTCTCCAAAAACTCACTAACCTGACCCTCTCAATAGATCCAGTATAAATAGGTAGGTGATAGGTCTTGGGAGGATGAATATGCATGCTCAGGATGATGAGAAGTTACATAAGCTTCTAATGGATGAGTCTTGGCCAGCTCAAATTAGTGAGTAATCGAACTGATCTCCTAGGGAGCAAGTTATTTTGGAAGATTCCCTTCGCCACAGGAACATAAAGGGTGGATTAAGACCTTAGTCATGGGCACAGGAGGCCTAGGTAGTGGCTAGATTCCTTTTGCCACGAGCACAAGCCTACCAGCCCACAACTAATGGTAAAGCTGGTAAAAATATCACACCAAGTCATGAAAAAGTCATTTGACTGAGAGGGCTAGGGGTCAATGACAGAGGGGTATCAAAATAGTTTGATAACAATGATGATCTATTTGGATATCAATGCAACATGTAGTATTTTTTTAAATAATTTTTTGTGAAAATCAGAAATTTTGTTTAATGTAATGGACATACTCTCCTAATTGAAATATAAGGGGTTACTAATAAAAATCCCATTCGGTATGACAAGGAGCCTCTTATTATTATATATAAAAATACATTTTAATGTATTCTATTGTGTTATCTAATGCTGTGATGAAATGTTACACCATTTATTAAATATATGGATGATTAAATATTATAATGAAGAGATGAAAAATATGATAATACAACAAATAAATAAAAATATAATACACAAATTATCTAATCAAATTTTAATTTATATGAATAATTTTATAAGATATATTTCAATTGTTCAATGAATAACATATTTTAAAAATTACAATAATTGCACTATCAAAGGCGATGTTTCCAGAAAAGAGAAAATCTCATACAAAAAATATGTGTGTCCATAACATAAAATACACATGTGCGTTATATTGTATAAAAGCACCGTCACAACATAATTTTTCATAATTGGTTCCTTTTTGGAAAATGACAACAATATGACATTTATTACTTCAAGAACTAGTGTTGTTTGCAATTAACATCCCAATGCATTATAATTATTAATCCACCAGTGCATTGTAATTCTTAACACATTAGTGCTTTCATAAAATAGACACCCCGGTCCTACAAATTATTATTTCCAGCTAACACATCAGTGCATTTATACAAACAATATGCATCAGTGTTGTAAGTTTAAACAAAAGCACTAGGAATTCAATTGTTTTGCATGCCCTAGTGTCGTTCCTTACAAGAAATTCTTGGGGCCTTTTTTATGTATTAGCATTGGTGCCGTATATATTACATACCAGTGTTATTTTCACTGAATGCATTTTAGTTTTTAATTATTTATGCATCCTTATTCATTTATATATGTAGTGCACTGATACTATTTGTTCCATGAAGCGCACCACAAAAAAACATCCTATAAAACCTCTGGCCACACATATTATCTCAGTGGTGATGAAGTTCAGTTATAATCTCCACTAAAGCATATGCTATCACAAAAAAATGTTTTAACAAATGTTATTTTGAAATTTTTCTCTAATTTTATAACACTAAAAACCTTCGTCATAACCTCTGTTAGAAGGTCTTCTCCTTGTACTGACATTTTTATTAACAATAAGGTAAGAGGCCTGTTCTTATGTTTAGGTTAGATATGCATGCCTATGGAAAACAAATAACTTGTTCTTAAGCCTAAGAAAAACCGATCTTGAAAATAGAGAGTTAGGGCTCAAAATACTGGAAGTAATCCCCCAGTACACATGCCCACTAGGTTCCTAGCCTAGTTGTTAACCTTAAATAGATTATAATATTTGCATGCTAGAAATAGAATTGATACATTACATTTGCAGTCATGAGAGATAATCATTGATCCAGACAGATACTGGTGGCCGTCAACCTATTCCACTTGGACCCCCACTATTGTTTCATTTAGTTTTTCATTTTCCTTAATTGTAGCACAATTTACTATTTTGTGGCAGTTATTCGGGTCCTGAACTTCCGGAGCCATTTTGAGGCCATAGATGATGTTTTTTTGGGAAAATCACCTCTATGAAAATATCAGTCATCAACTCAATATTAGTTGTTAGCAGTTGTAGTCCTTGGATAGACCTTTCTAACAAGGTAGCATGTGTGTCAAACAAAGATCGTATACCAAAGTTATGACCCAGAGAAATTTATGTACCAATTTACCCCAATGGGGCCCATAGTTTGGCATTTCATTTCCTATGGTTAGGTTTTTGGATGTTTAGTTTTTTCCATGGTTTTTGAATAATAAATAGGCCCTAGAGACGCATTGTAACATAGTTGATAGGTCTGTAGCCACCATATCTCTTCTAATAAATGAGCTACCAGTGCCCTAGCTATTTTATTTCCTTTTTGTCTGTAAGCATATTTCAGTGATGTGATATTAATGAAATGAAGTCTTATTTCTATTGTTACTCTGTATTTATGTGTATTCCTGTATTTTATTGTGTTCCTGCATAAGTCAGGATTAGTTGTATTAGGGAGGTCCACTCTTTCTCGATCCTTGTTTGCATGTTCCCAACGAGGTTAGGGTATAAGGAGTTCGGGCTTCATCTGGTTGAACCTTGCAATATTAGCCTCACAAACCCTGACAACCACCCACGGGGGACAAAAATAAAGATGAGGGAGCATAATATCCTATAAAAATATTGCTCGATGACGCCCTCGAGAAACATAGGAATGCGATGATGCATAAATTTTCCCAGATTCTTCAATGACTGCCCACTTTGGAGGCACAACTCCTTTTAAGGTACAAGTAAACTTTGACATTTCCATATTTGATAGCCAAATAGATTTAGACGTCATAGATAGATGGTTGAATCTATTATAAGGGAATTTTTTGGTTCATGACTTTTCCAACCGGGAAAATATTACTTTTTCACTCCTCAAATCTACCCCCATGTCAAGGACTGGTGGGAAACCTACTGTGAGAAAAAGGATGAGAGGGAACCCTCTCTATTTTCGGCCTCACCCACTTGGAATTCTTTCCATGACACCATAAAGGAACAATATTATCCCATGGGGAGCTATGAGGACAAGTACATTCAATGGACTATGATGCGATAGTAAAGGGGTCACAATGTGCATGAGCATGAATCTACTCCATACCCTTCACACAAAATTGAGTATGAAAGATTTAGAGAAAAATTTGGTGTTGAAGTACCATAGTTGTCTACAGAGATAAATTCAGGAGGAAATAGAGTTCCTCGACATCTCCTCACTTGGTGCAGCATACCAGTATGTTTCCAAGATTGAGCAGAAGTTCAAACAAAATAAGCGAGACATTGGATATGTGAATCAAAAGCAATGGAAAGGTTCCCTAAAACCACAAAAAAAGGGACAAAGCGAAGACAGGGTGGCCTATGATAACCTGCCAAAGCCACAAGAAACAAACAACACCTTAAAGAAAAATAAGGGCAGGGGAATGTGGTGTGAGTTCCATAAGAAGTCCACTCACAACACAAGTGAGTGTGGGGCCAAGAAGTCACTAGTGGTTGAGCTGAAAGCTTCTGAATCGGATGCATGCTCCAAATCTGAATCAAAACCTGACAATGGGAGTGACAAAGGGAGGAAAATTATCAATGCAGAGCCCAATACCACCACCCCCATCACAAAGATCTAGAAGGAGATACCAGAAGATCCAGAAGAATAGGAGTACCTCTTCCATTCATAGATGTGAGTAAAGGGTTCCCCACTGTAGTTAATTTTCAACAATGGGAGCCAAAGGAACCTCATTTTAGTATATGTCATGAAGCATCTGGGCTTCTAGACCACAATGCACTGACAGTTGTACACCATCAGGTGGCTTCACCAAGGACGATATCTCCGCATCATCCAACAATGTGGCCTTCCCTATAGCATCAAGCACTTCACGGATGAGGTATTATGTTACATTTCCCCTCTTTATGTTTGTGATGTATTATTAGGCCAACCATATTTATGGAAGTGACATGTTGTGTATGATTCTCAGCCTCATGTTGTTATTGTTACTTTTGGAAATAAGTTGTACATGATACCATAGGTAGGACCACCTGCCACCATCTCTTTCGTTACTGCAAAACAATGGAGTAAGCTCATTTCCAAAACCGGGAAATTTGTTGTCCCGATCATTTGCCTTCAGGGAAAGAATAATATTATGGCCATGACATCCATATAAGGATCCTTCGAACAACAAAAAGAAATGGACAAGGTCATGGAGGAGTACAGGGACATCTTCACCTCACCCGCAGGGGTGCCTCTGCACTGTCAAGCAACCGATCGATCTAACCCCATGTGCAGCACTTCCAAGTGGATGAATCTATCGCTGCTATGTTCTAGAGAAGGATGAAATCAAGAGGCATATTCAGGAGCTGTTGTAGAAAAGTCATATATGGCTGACTTCATCGCCTTGTGGGAGCTCGATCGTGTTGGTGCAAAAGAAGGAAGTTACTTGGAAACTCTGTATTTACTATAAATAATTGAACAAGATCACTCTCTAGAATAGGTACCCAATCCCATGGATTAATAACCTCTAGACCAACTCAAGGGGGGGGGGAATCTTTCAGCAAGATCAACTTGATGTTTGGGTATCACCAGGTACCAATCGAACCCTCTGATGTGTGGAAGACTACCTTCAAATACAGGGAGGGCATGCTCAAATGGTTGTTCATGCCTTTTGGGTTGATGAATTCTCCTCCAACCTTCATGAGGATGATGAAAAACATCTTGATACGATTCACCAACTCATTTGTAGTAGTGTACTTGGATGACATCGAGATCTTCAGCCAGACTTGAGAAGAGCACCTCCACCACATCCAAGAGGTCCTCCAAACACTGCGACAACACAAGT
Organism: Pinus albicaulis; assembly: GCA_034641835.2. NCBI lineage: Eukaryota > Viridiplantae > Streptophyta > Pinopsida > Pinales > Pinaceae > Pinus > Pinus albicaulis. Next base: position 846,789,198 of record CM076577.1, on the reverse strand, counting down.
TGTGTTCCAATTTGGAGAAATTCACTTTTTGCATAACCTAGGCTCAGTATCTGGGTTACATTATTGATGAGTGGGGGTTGCATGTGGATCCAGCCAAGATCCAAGTCATTCAGGATTGGCCAGCCCCAACCACCTCTAACAGAGCTCTGTAGTTTTCTAGGTCTTGATAATTAATACCGTAGGTTCATGTTGGGATTCTCTCATATCACTTGGCCCTTGAGTCAAGTCACCAAGGAAGGAGTGGAAGAAAAATTCTTTTGGTATGAATCTCAAGAGAAGGCGTTTGTAGAGTTGAAACATCACCTTTTCTCTGCCCCATTTCTCACATTACCAAACTTTCAACAACCATTTGAGATCGTGACAGATGCCTTTTACTATGTTATTGGGGCAGCTCTTAGTGAACATGGGAATCGAGTGGCATATCACAATGAGACATTGTCTGACACAGCCCAAAAGTATCCCACTTATGACAAAGAGATGTATTCCTTTGTGTAGGCTTGCTGACAATGGAAGAATTACATTTTGGGGAAGGAAATGGTCATTCACAGAGATCACTGACCCCTACAGTTCATACAGACACAAGGGAAGTTGTTGAAAGATTGCCATCATAAGTGGTCCACATGTCTGCAATAGTTTCATTTGAACATCAAGTAGGAGAAGGGCGACACCAATAATGTTGCAGAATTCCTCAGGTGACCACCGATCATGGTGCTAACCACCGTGCTCAACTCTTATGGGAAGAATACTCATGATTGACATCTTCTCTACAATATTGATCTAGAATTTGGCCACACATACAAGAAGCTCTTGGAGGGTAACTAAGTTCAAAATTTTCACCTCCAGGATGCATTGCTGTTTCACTTGGGACACCTTTGTGTTCCTTCAAGTGAGCATGCCAAGATGATTTGGGAAGCTCATTAGAGTCAAGTTTTTTCGAAATTTCAGGGTCGAGAAAATAATGGTAGTACTACAGAAGTATTTCTATTGGCCGAACCTTCGACAGGATGTCGGGAAGTACATCAGATCCTGCTTTTCTTGTGCCATTGTCAAACCGACCATCAAGAAGCAAGGTATGTATAATATATTTCCTACCCCTATTAGACCTTTGGAATCCATCTCCATGGATTACATGTCTGGTCTTCCTTCTACTAAGCATGGTAACGGCCATGTTTTCATGGTCGTCGATAAATTCTCGAAGATGGCCATTATGGCGATCTACAAGAACAATATCACAGCATAAGCCATTGCTAAACCCTTATTTGAATGAGTGTGGGTACACTTTGGGATCCCATAGTCTATCATCTAAGATCAGGACAGTAGGTTCGGTAGTACATTTTGGTCCAACCTTTGGACAATGTTGTACACCACACTCACCAAGTCCACAACTTTCCATCCCCAAAATGATGACCAAACAGAGATCGTCAACAAGTTGATCATACACATTCTGCACATGTACAACTCAAAGCATCCACATACATGGGATGAGATCCTCCCCTATGTACAAAAGAACTACAAGCAGGCCCTCCACATCTTAGCCAGCCATAACCGCTTGCAGCTGAGCTTGGGATTCCAACCACTATGTCTAACTTATGTAGCCGTGCCATTTACAGCTACTTGCACCTATTCGGCTAATGTCCAGTCTGAAGTTGATAAGGTGAGTAGCTTCATTGAGTGCATTCAACACATATACCAATAGGTTGATGACATATTAGAAATAGCCAATTCTAAGTACACATAGCGATACGATCATCATCAGGTGCCACACAACTTATAGGTGGGCGAAAAAGTGTGGCTACAATTGCAGAAAGGGCACCTCGGTGGACCCCACCGCAAGCTTCACCCACTCTAATATTGGCGATACACCACCATCAAGGCTTTAGGGGAAATTTTTTTCAAGATTAGTATTCCACCATTCCTTGGTCTACACTCAGTGTTTAATGTGGAGAGCCTCCGACCCTACTTTCCACCTCTACTAGACATATTTGACATGGCATAACAACTCACACCAACAGAGTTAAACCCAGACTGCATGGAAAAGGACACAAATGATCATATCATGGACACACATATCAAGAACACCCACCAGCAGAGTATCCAACTATATCGAGTTTTCAAAGTAGGGAAACTTCTTCACCAAGGCAAGTGGCTTAGTAAGGACAAAGTTCAACACAAGTTTTCTCATCTCATGGAGGAACTCAAAGCAATGGGGACCATTTCCTCCTAATGAGGAAGGAATCATATAGGTGAATATTAGTGGCCACCTTCCTATTCCACTTGGACACCCACCATTTTCTCTTTCAGTTTTTCAATTTCCTTAATTGTAGCACAATTTACTATTTCTGGCAGTTTTTTGGGTTCTGGACTTCTGGAGCCATTTTGAGGCCCTAAACTATGTTTTTTGGGAAAATCACCTTTAGGAAAATATGAGTATTTGAATTGATATTCACTGGCGTAAATTTTATTCCTTGGATAGATCTTTCTAATGAGGTATCATGTGCATCAAATGGAGATCGTATGCCAAAGTTACAACCCCAGGAAATTGATGTACCAATTTACCCCAACCGGGCTCATAGTTTGGTGTTTCATCTCCTAGGGTTAGGTTTTTGGATGTTTATGGTTTTCCATTGTTTCTAAATAATAAATATGACTTTAAGGCTCATTCTAACATAGTTCATAGGCCTGTAGATGCCACATCTCTTCTCAGAGATAAGCTACGAACGCCCTAGCTAGTTTATTTCCATTATGTCTATAAGCATATTTTAGTTATGTGATATTAACGAAATGAAGTCATATTTTTGTTGCATCTCTGTGTTTATGCGTATTCTTGTATTTTGTTGTGTTCCTGCATAATTCTAGATCAATCATATTTATGAATACATAGATATGATAAAGAAAAGAAAAATAAGAAGAAAGTAAAGAGAATGCAGTAAGTTAAGTTAGTGTCCTTCTAGAAAGCTACTATAAGACTATTCAATATAGAAAATATTTTGAAAGATTATTCCCACAGACCTGAGCCTAATTTCTTATAACCATAATAAATAATTCTCCACAGTATCCATATTATGACAGCATTCATATTGATATAAATAGTGAATTAAATCTATTTTTCTTGAAAATAAAATATGTAACTATACAGGTCTCCTTGGAAATCAAAGTAATTAATTGATCGTGTAATAATAAAAACCATTATAGGGAGGGGAAAAAACATATGTATTCAAACATAAATCCGAAGAGGGTTAAAAGAAGTATTGTATTAAAAATGGGAAATTCCCTTTATTAGAAATGTGTTTTCATTGATGGTAAAGGTGATTAGGATGAAGGCAAAAACAAAGAAAAATGCAAGAAGAATGAAGATCGACTCAAATAATGGTAAAGGAAAAATTGGTCTGGATTCATATAATTTAAAACCATTTATATCTCATAAGATCTCTTCAAATAAATTTTGGACCCTTTTATATGGTTAGAGCTTTGAGAGAGCTTTCTAGTGGTATATGGAAGATAAAAAATGGCCTCTTGGAATGCAAGTTAGAGGAAATCAAAGTTGAGGACCCCAAAGTCAAACATTACAGAGTTATTATTTGTTAAAGGAACTTTGGAGCATGTTAGTTTGGTGCATTCTCCAAATATGGTGAAGCTTTTAGCACAAGGGCTAAAGGAGGGTTGGGCAGACATGGAGTAGATAATCCACAAAAAAAAAGTATTTCCATTGGCTCGCAGTGAGGCCATATGATATGTAATCGCAATGAGAGGCATAGCCTATATGAAACAAATATGCACATAGAATAATAATAGCAGGAAATTCAGGAAGTCACATATCAAAAGAAACTTCCTCAAAATATTTTGCAAGTGTGCGCAAGTGTTAGAGCTAGGGAGCCCGGAAGCTAGGGTCAGCGGTAGAGGTAAAAGAGGAATTTCTTGGAAGAAAAAGTCTCAGATGACTTGAAAGATAATAGATCAAAGGTAAATCCGAGAAGGATTCCAGAAGCAAATCCCTAAAGGCAGTACTTAGAATAAAAAATCCTAGAATATAAAAAGCCAGAAGAAAATTTTGGAAGTTAAAAATCTTGGAAGGAAATCTTGGAAAAAAAAATACCAGAAGGAAATTTTGGTAGAAAAAATGTCGGTATTCTCTGACCTAGAGGAAAAAAAAGGCGTAAAGGGAGAAATATCTAGGGTAATGGTCCCAGGAAACAAGAAATTATTTTGATTAGTGACGTTCTGTTAGGTTACAGAGAGCACACCTAGGTCATGGATTTTGTGACATTGATATATTTTTTGGTGACTAAGAGTGTAGAGGAGTTTGCAGTATATGTTAATCCCTTAATACCATAGCATAAAGAGGGCTCACAATTGATGATTCGGAAGAATTTTTGGTTAAATCCTTTGGGATTTGGAATGGATGAGTGGACAAATTTTACTTTTGGCATTATATGCCATATTTGGATGAACGAGTCGGCGAATTGGAGTTTGGAAGTTATACCGAGCATAAGAGTAGAGCGTTGAATATTGGTAATGAAGGCATGCATGAGATGGCAAGTTAGAATGGTAGAAAAAATAGTTAAGAGGAAAATTTAGTAGTTAATCTAAGCTTGGAGTTTATATATATTTAGACAATCACTCCTAAAACCTGTAACTTACCAAAAATGAGGAAAATAAGCAGATTAACTCAATTCTTACAGTAGAAATAGGTAAGGAGAGCTTGATGACTTGATGGTCAGATGAAAGTGACTCATTTGAACATGATAGAGGAAAAAATAATACATTCATGCAAATATCAAAGTGAAAGATAAAAAATATCTTAATTCCAAAACTACCATTTCAAATTCCTTTTCTTGATGATGTAGTACATGCCAACATTTAGGGGATCTCCCTGATATGAAGTCCAAATTAGACATCACACCATTTGGTGTATCATTCCCATCTAGAATATGGCCCACTTTCTGAAATGGTGGGGTTTAGTGATATGCCTCAGCTACAATACACATAGAATGATGTATTCATGAATTTGGTGAAACATGTGTGTGACTCTATGAAAGGTCAAGTGTAATGCATGAAAGGTTATAACATGACAAAGGGAAGGTGAGTGACCCACTTAGAAGCCTTTAATAGTATGCAACTTGAAAGTAACAAACGAGCATTAAAGTAACTAACATAATCTAGTCTACAAAATAGTTCATAAGTTAAGCATAATGGTATGTCCTAACTCTGATACTTCTCCAAGTATGGTTACCTTAACTTCTTTGAAACATGCCTATGAAAAAATTTCTTTCTATACCTCTACTCGAAGTTGTTCCACTCCTCGCCTCTTAACCTATAATTTCTTCACCATTTCTCTATTCTCGACCATGGGATACTTCTTTTTGGACTTGGAAGAACCTTAAAATGCCAAGTTGGATACAAAAATGGCTATTGGATTTCTCCTACTGTCTATCACAATTAAACTTTGTCTGAAAAATGAAGGAGATGTGAACTCATTCAGAAAATGTTTCTTTCTTGCTTCTATAATTTTCTTTTGAAGTTCATCAGATGTTAGATAGTACATATACATGACCGGACAATCATCGAGAGGAATAATTTCCTCTTCTTCGCACAGAGCTTTCTCTATTGTTCGAGGAGGGGAAGACTGAATGGTGACTAGTTGACTGCTTAGCATAAGGTCAACATCATGGTTTTGTTTCTCTAGTTCAACTTTCATGTATTGAATTATGATGAACTCTTCTATCTCTTCAGCAAGTTACTTCTGTTGCAACTACTTTCTCTCAACAAAACTCCCAAGCTTTTGACCCTAAGCTAAAATCCTTACCAAAATCCCCTTACATGGCCAATGAGGGTATATTTATAACAAAAGGGGTGACTATTAATCTCCCTTTGTGAGTCTTTGACTTACCTCATGATTTTTTGACTTCCCAAGACCATGACCTTTGGATTTCATTACAAAATGACTCTCCACATTCCATAATTTTCACTTCGAATTTCACTAATTAATTCCAAAAGAATATTAAAATATTTCTCAAACCCATATAAGACATAATTGGGTAGAGTCAACTAGACATCCTAATAAGATAGAACATGCTAAGCATGAGATTGGGAAAACTCCAGCTCGGCCACTTTGACTTGTAGCTTCATGGTCAAATACTGGTGCCAATATTTATATTGCGTGATGAATTCACCAAACTGTGCGATAGAATAAGGTTGGAAGTGTACTCTAACCTCCATTACATCCAGGTAGACTGATTTGGAACCAGTCTAAATTTCCATTTTTAGCAGGAGAAACATTGTGTTGATTTGGATAGGGCCACCAATATACTTGCACATATTACTCTTGTTCACCTCATTAGGGGAATTTTGAGGTCTAAAATGGGCCTCCTAAGGAAATTATAAAATAATAGTGGAAATAATAAAACAATATTAGATTACATCATCAAATTTTAGAGGGAAAAAGAAAAAAACTATTTTTTCAGCTTGTATTTTCAACTTATCTCCCTATGGGTTTACTCAAATTTTGAGAAACAACACTCATTGTATGCACAATTTGATTCCTCATCAAAGGAGTACCCATTTTTCATAATTTCAATGGACCTTGCTACACGAAAATATATAAGTACATGAAAAAATATGATTGCAATAACATTTTTCATGTAGCAGGGATTATCAAAAGTATGCAACATGGGTACTCCTTGGATGAGGAATTAAATTTTTCATCCAATGAGTACTCCCAATCAAAATTTTAGTAAAACCTTAGGGAGATAAGTTGAAAATATGAGTTGAAAAAGTAGTTTCATTAGTTTATTATTTTTTAGTCTTTTTACTTTTTTACTCCAAAAATGGTGAATCATCCCCCATAGTTGACATCATCACCTTGAATGTTGCTGGTTCTTATAAATTTTATTTTGGTTGTAAATTTTTCTTAGTAAGCCCATTTCAGGCCTCAAAATTCTCCTAATGCCAGATCTTCCTTGGTGTTGACCTATCTGATCTAGTCCAATTATTCTTCTACCTCCTACCTGACTGTTGCACTAAAAATTGTCATCTTGACATTCTGCTATTTGTATGAGCTCATTGTCACTCATACTTCATCCTTTGCAAGTCTAACACATCAGTTCCTCATGTCAAGCCTTGAAAATAAGAGAAAACTTCTTAAAAATCTCCTTAACTCTAGTATCGCACTTTCTCTTTTTCTTGCCTGTGGTCTCGCACCTAATGTTCATGACCCCTATGTACTTGAATGCACTTTCTCTGTGTTAAAGGTGCGGACCCATGTAAAAGATTAGAAAGGTGCAAGTAAACTCAAAAATCTCACTTTCAGTAATTTCTAGAAGCCTCTGGAAAGAATCTTGCGGTGGCAGAACCGCTCTTTTGAGGTTCATGTATCCCTTACCTTAAGGAGCTAACCCCTTGATGTGAGGAGCTTATCCCTTTGAAGGAGGATTCTATTCCCTTATAGTTGGAACTGAAACCTCCTCTTTTGCACTATAAAAATAGGCATTGGGTAGCCTAAAGGGGAGTTCAAGCTTTAGAATTATTTGAGGTTAAGTGTTGTTGGGATTCAGACTCATTTAATTAAGATTTTGTGAGGAAATATCACATACCTCTATCTGTCTCAGTTGGAAGAGTGCAAGGCTTGTAAAACTAGAGGATATTCCTGCTTTGGACCATGGGAAGGCCTGTTCAACATCAAGGCCAAGGTTGTAAGGTTTTCCTTCTTTCAAAGTTAATACAAATGAATTCATTTTTCTGAGTAAGCTGTTAATTAACTGTTTATTTGATGGATTCCTTGATCACCATGATAGGAATGATTAATAATATTTACTATATAGGTGCTATTTAATGTTTTCTTGTTTGTGACTGCAGGTTTATAAAGATAATTCCTTCAAGTGACCGAGGGACAACTACTTCAAATAAGCATTGGATCTACGGTAAGACCTTACCACCTTTATAGTATTCTTTTGTAAATCGCATATGTCTAGAGAAAGATAGGTTTAATTGGATGTTTGTTGCTAGATTACCTTTTGGTACTAGGGAGATCGATATTCTCTGCAAGATTGATTTATCCAGTCAACAAATTGGCGACTTCACTAGGGAAGGATTCTTGTTTTTTGGTTTTCCTTTATTTTGACTTGAGAAAATGATTTTTCTGGTTTTTGATTGATGGATACTTGCTTGGGTAGCTTAGATTTACTTTTATTTTAAAATTTTTGAAGTTTTTTGTGTTTTTCTTGAACTTTTCTAGGGACCGCACTTTGTTTTCCTGCACAGTGCGGGCAGTTTCGCACTTTCCTTAAGTAACCAGTGCGGGACCACACTTGTTACTTCTGGGGCCTGCGGACCCTGTTAAAATTTTTGAAAAACTCCAGATTTCTTCTTCCAGTTTATCTTTAATTTGATTTAGGGTTTCTAGTATCTGCCCAGATTTGTATTGTTCCTGTCAAAAGCCTCTTGGGAGTGAGTTCCAACAGTATTTGCGTTTTGGGTGATTTTCTAGAAGTTTTTCATACTTGGATTGGTTTTCACTTGGTCTCTATAGTGACTCAAAGATTGGAAGCTTGAAATACCTCAGATCACACTGGTATTTTTATCTTCTTGATGATTCTGACTTGGTTGTGAAATCCATCCTTTCTTGAGAAATAGATCTAGTTGTCCCTTTGCAAATTTTTGAACAAACTTTGTTATAAGTTTTGAATTTCATTTTTACAAAAGGAAACATATCTGGATGTTTTTTGGTTTGTTTTTTATTCTATAAAAATGAATCCTTAGTTTACTAAACAACTAAGTAAAACATTCTAAAAAAAATTAAAGCTTTTATTCAATTAGATTTTCAAAGTTTGTAGATCTCAAAATTTGTTTTTTGTAGTTTTCAGTGCTTTTTAGAACTTGTAGATCTCTTTTGAAGGAAAGTTGTTTTTTGTAGTTTCAACTCTTGAAAGTGAAAGGGATTTATTGTGAGAATTGATTATTTGTCTCGTTTTGAGTTCTTATTGAAAAAATAAATTATTTTCTTTCATTTATTCTTCATGTTCAAAGAAAGAATTGTCTCTTAAAAGAATTGCATTCTCGAACTCTTTCTTTAGCTCAGAATTCATTGAAAGAAAAACGAATTGATTATCATTTTTAGGTGCATTTTTTAGTGTTTTTTGAAGTCGAGTCTTCACACCATCAAAGTTTCATTTCCATACCTATTGACTTAAAGAACAGCCCATAAAAACAATGCTTAATTAAAATTGATCTAGTAATCATTTTATTTCTAGGGCTCTTATCACCAACATAGATTAGGCTAGTATCTTGGAGTAGGGAGTAATTAACTCTCCAAGATAGTAAAAACAAACAAGTAGATAAATCTTGCAGTAGGAAATAAATCCAATTGTAATTGGTACAATCTGGGAAGCTTCTCTTAAAGTAGTTAATCACGATATCATGTCTGAGCCTTTGAGACAATCAATTTTGTTTCATTGGGAAAGATAGAAGATCTGCGCGCATTACAAACGGTAAACCTTGGATTAACCATTGTCGAGGAGCCTGGGGTCACTAGTTGGTAAACCTTGGATTGACCATGTCGAGGAGCCTTCAAGGGGATTGAGCTTTGTTACTCTGCCCTTGTGTGTGGAATCGGATCATAGACTATTCCCCCAGTTGTATTTGTTACTGTTGGTAATCTTAGTGTCCATAAGCTTAAGATTATTTCCTAAGGTGATGGTGAAGGAAAGATCTCACTGTACCTGGAGCAGACGTCGACTAGACTCACTTGGACTCTCTGGGGGGTTCTCTTCACTCAAGATGGTTTTGTGAAGAAACTTGTGCCAGTCCGTTTCATTAAGCAGGTTGTCGGGGTAACTGTTCCAACTGCCCTTTCTATATTAAACTTCTATTAAGTTGGATTTCATCACCAACTAGTGTTTTTAGTACGAGAAGTTACTGTTTGTGTGTGGTTTGAACTATTAGATTTTTAGGTGTGTGATTCAGCTATTTGTTTCTTTAGAGACTTTAGGTGTTTTTATTGAAATTTTCTTTGTTTGCATGTGATTGATTAAATATTTAATCGTGGAAGAATTAGAAAGAAAATCACAAAGGCTTCATGGGAAGCCCCCTAAGTATACACCAAGTTAGCTTGAAGGGATGCATGCTCTAGTATCATCTAGTAGCAGTAGAATTAGATCAATGGAAATTGGAAGTTCATCTATAGTTGTTCATCCTAATCATCAAATACCCACGAAAGAACACATTCAAGAACCGATTTCAGTTTCTGAAGTTACTGATAGTATTTATCCTTCCAGTGAACTAGCTGAAGAACCTAAAATCTCTGAACCTAACACTGAACCTTCTATTTTGGAAACATCCTCAGGATTTAATACTCCAACTTCTAGTGATCCTGGTTCACCTAGGGTAAGAAGTATTGTTACTGAAGATCTTCCATCTGGCCTCATTTCTATTGAAGAACTTGTCAGACCAGATGAAGACGTATCTCTTCCCAAATCCCCTCAGTCTTTGAATATTAGGGAGTGTGAATCCATTTTCTACAGCCCTATTAGAAGTGACGCTTGGTATCTATCTTTGAAAAACTTTTTAGAAAACCCGGGTCTTGATTTTTCTCCACCTCGAATTCCATTTCATCCTACGCCCAGAGGTTACTATCCTTCATCTATCATGTCAGGAGAGTCATCTGTATTTTCCCAATCTCTGGAAGCATTTTTATATGGTGGTCCTTATGTTCCTTCTGGGTACCAAGCTCTTTCTGGTACTTTCTCAGGAGCAGCTCCTCGACCCATTGAACAAGTATCATCATCTGGTCTTAATAGAGTTAAAACTGAAATGTCGAACATAGAGCAAATCTTTATGATGTCTGGTAATATTCTAAATCCTCAACCTCAAGGTGGTTAGTTACTGCCTGGGGGGCAACCTCAAGGTGGTCAGCTACCGCCTAGGGGGAAACCTCAAGGCAGTCAGTTACCGCCTGGGGGGCAACCTCAAGGCAGTTAATTACCGCCTGGGGGGAAATTACAGGGTAACTTTTTCCCAGGACAAACTATAGGACAATATTATTTTGGAGAAGAACCTCAAGTATAGTACATACCTCAAGGTAATCAACCTTCAGGACAGTACATACCCCAAGGTCAACCCCAAACTCAGTATGTTCCTTAGGGTCCTTATCAACCCTACATTCAGTACGCGCCTCAGGGTTATCAACCTCAAGGTTAGTACCCAACTCAAGGTTTTCAACTGCCTTCTGGTCAATCATTTGTACAAGGAGTTGGAAATTTACCACTTAATTATCAACCCTACATTCAACCAGGCTATGGTCCTTCATATGTACAACCTTCTATGGGAAAATACCCCGGAATAAATATGGTGTGGGATCCATCCCAAATTCAATAGACTATGCAACCTAATGTGCAGTTGTCTACTTAACCTGGACAGCCTTTGGTTTCTGGTCCAACCCAACAACTTGTCGAACCTATTGTTCAAATCCCTACACCTGGTTCTGTTCAGCAGTCTGGGCCTAGTACACCTCAGACTCCGCCTTAAACTGCTGCAACATCTATTTAACCTATAACACCTGTTTCTAGGGTATCTATAGCTCCGATTTCTTCTATCCCTGCATCCGTGCAAATCCCTCAAGTCTCTGGACCCCAGTCAGGACCTACAATTCATACTTTGGTCCAGATACCTACAAGAAAAGCTGGTACAAGTACGATTGTCACAAGTCAACCACAATTCATGTATCAACTGTACTAGGAACAGTATCAATTCGGTCCCGTTTCACAAAACCCAGTTTATCAATATCAACCGTACCCTAGCTATACTTATCAACAGCCTCAACAACCCCAGTTTGGTCTGGTTAATCCTGGTTTCCTGGGAGGTTATACCATTCCTAATGCAAATCTGATTCCCAGCTATCCTGGGTATCCTCCTCCCGGAACTGCTCTTGTTACTCAAGGTTTTCGCGACCCTAACCGTCAGTTACCATTTATTGCAACTTTGGATTTACCTGATTTTTCATGCCTTACAAATGATCCAATTTTCTATTATCCGTACTGGCTACCAATGCCACATAAGTTTCCCAGTGATATACCAAAATTCGAGGGTAAGTCAGGAGAGGATTCGTCAAATCACGTTATGACTTATCACCTCTAGTGTGCATCTAATTCAATAATTGATGATTCAATTCGCCTACGTCTTTTTCGACCAAATCTTATTGGCCTTGCCGCCAAATGGTACATTGAGTTACCACGAGGCTCTTTTAATAATTTCAGTTAGTTAGCAACTACTTTCTTAACTCATTTTTAGTTGCCTGTCAGATACGACAATGGCACGGAACTATTAACTTCACTAAAAAAATCCACGTTGACTTATATTTCTGATCATATTCACGAATGGCGACGTAGAAGGCGTTTAGTGAAATTTTTCATTCCGGATCAAATTTTTGCGGAATGGTTTGTTAAATCATTTTTACCCAAAATCACTGAAGATGTAGCTAAGGCAAGAGTTGTTACTAAGGAGAAATTCATTGCTCAAGATCAGTATCTTGACCTCATTTATACGCAGTCAGGTACTTTACATGAAAAAATCCCCGATCTTCCAAAACAAGGTCAAATAACTGCAGCTCCTTCAGTGTCTCATGCCACTGACGGTATGATCGGTACACTTAATACTAAAAGCAAGAATAAATCTTCAAAGGATTCTTCTCCTATAATAACTTTACCTGATTCCCCGAAAGGAGAGTCTTCCACTAAAATTTATGCCGACATTCATGTCGTAGAGACATCTACGGCCAAATATAAATCCGGCGGTAAAAAGAAGGGGAAGAATAAAAACAAACAAAATTTAAAAGAAAAAACAGACAAAACTGAATCTAATGACGAAAAACACAAGCCTTGCTATCCTTGTTTCATTTGCGACGAGGATCATTTTACTAAGGAATTCCGACATCGAGCAGAGGTTTTGAAATTCGTTAAAGGTTCTCAACAACCTTCTATCTTGAAGGATCCTTTTCCCACTCAAGACAGTAATATTATTGGTTCGAACTCAAATGCCTCAGAAGAACATATTATGATGATGTCTCATGTCAGGATTGCAACGCGATCGGAAGATTATGGTAGTAAAAGTCCTGTTGGTGGTAAAGAAGCAGAATCTTCTAATTGAAACACATCAACTGCACCTCCTCCTGTTTTTGATCCACTACAGATTGAGAAACCCAATCCAGAATTAGTAATCAAACCACCTGCTAAAGGTGTACTTCACAAATTAGCTTTCAATCCACATGCAAGAGCTGCTCAGAATTATAACATTGTTGAGGACTTAGCTATTTCCCCTTCAGCAATGTCGGATTTGGAAGTGCTGCAATCGTGCCCAGCATAGCGTAAATTACTTTTGTCTGCTATAGGAGCTGTCGATATTTAGGATTTGAACCTTATAATATTCGATTTAGATAATAGTACACCTTGCCTACCTCATCAAATGGCTTTCCAAGTTCCAGTATTAGTAAAAAACTGACCGATCTTTTGGACTGTGATTGATGAAGGGGCTTCTATGTGTATTATGTTGATCCAGTGTTGGAAATTGCTTGGTTCTCCTACACTCAACCTGTCTTCGACAATTCTAAAGGCTTTTGATGGCCGAGGGTTCCATCCTTTTGGTATTTTGCAGGATTTACCTATAGGGGTCGAATTCAAAATTTTAAATGTAGATGTGGAGGTGGTTGATGCCCCTCTACATTACAACCTTCTCCTGGGTCACAGTTGGCATTATTCTATGACTGCAGTTGTTTCACCGGTATTTCGGCTTGTCAAGTTTCCACATCAAGGAAATATTGTTACAATAGACTAGTTAACTAATTTCTCATCCGATCCAGCCTGTACAGAAATTGTCCATCACATCGGTAAAACGGCTATCCCTTACAAGGATGTTGGCGTAGGTTTGATTAAAGATTCTGGTTTACTAGGAAAATTTTCCTTTCCTGCTCCTAACGTATCGCCTCCTATTGCAAATATTCATATGATTTCATCGAATACCATTACGTTTGATGTTCCTATGATCGTACCTTCTGATTCTCAGTTGGATTCATTTGATGGCACGATGCCTTTGAGTCCCTTTGAAATTGCATATCAGGCTGTACAATTGCTTTTCGATCCTTCTTCAACTGAAACTGATCTAATGAATGGGATCCATGAGGAAACACTTTCTATATCTAGCTCAGCCACAACGACATTTCCTGATCTTGTTCATACTGATGAGTAGATTCGTGAACTTTTGTCTGTTGACGATTTACCATGGGAAGATCTACATCATCAATCTTCATTTTTACTTGAGATGGATCATTTTGAAAATGATTTCTCTTCTATTTTTGCTGCTAAATATGTTAAAGAAATGTAAAATCCATTGCAAAATCTTGATTCTGAGTTAAATTTGGAAAATATCTCTCGAACGATTCCTATTGACATTTCAGTTAAGCCAGGAATAATTGAAAACATTCATATAGATGCTTGCTATACGGATGATGAAATCCAAACTTATAAAACCCTATTTCAAGAATTCCATGATGTGTTCACCTGGTCATATGAAGAAATGTCAGGAATCGATCCATCAATAGTTGTACATGAAATTAAGACTTACCCGGATGCCAAACCTGTCCGACAACGCTTACGTCAAATACATCCGAGAAAGGTTGCTGCTATCAAAACCAAAGTTGAGAAATTACTTCATGCAGGTTTCATTTATCCAATTTCTTTAACCGATTGGGTATCGAATATTGTTCCTGTTAACAAAAAACAAGGAATGATACGAGTATGTATCGACTATAGGGATATTAATTGAGCTTGTCCTAAAGACAGTTATCCAACCCCCTATACGATCAAATAATTGATGATTGTGCCGACAGTGAAATGTTCTCCTTTATGGATGGTTTTTCTGGTTACAATCAAATAAACATACTCCCTGCTGATCAACCAAAAACAACTTTCATTTGTCCATGGGGGACATTTTCTTATTGCAAACTACCCTTTGGATTGAAGAACGCTGGGGAAACTTTTCAAAGGGCTATGTATTACGCATTTCATGACATTAAGCACATTGTGCAGCCTTATCTCGATGATTTACCTGCTCATTCATCGTGTAGGTCCCACCATCTCACTCATTTACGAGTTATCTTTATGAGATGTAGGCATTATCGAATTCAGATGAATCCACACAAATGTGTTTTCTATGTAGAATCGGGTCGCTTACTGGGATTTTTTGTTTCGAAAGCAGGCATTCGTGTTGATCCATCAAAGGTCGAAGCTATTATCAATCTACCTCCTCCTTTGACTCTGTGCCAAATCCAAATTTTGCAGGGGAAAGAAATTTTTTTACGTAGATTCATTCTTAACTATGCCAAGCTAACAAAGGGTTTTACCCAGTTGTTGAAACAAAATGTTCTGTTATTTTGGAATGAGATCGATAATCGATCTTTTGATGCACTCAAACACGTGTTGACCCATGCACTATTACTGCATCCTCCTAATTACATCCAGGACTATTTTTTGTACCTCGCCGCTTCTCATTCCACCATTGGGATGGTTTTAGTTTAGGAAGATGAATTCAAGAATGAACATGTGATTTACTATCTTAGTCAAAATCTGCATCCGACTGAGATCAAATACACACATGTGGAGAAACTGGCCTTGGTAGCTGTTCAAGTTGTCCAAAGATTTCGACACTACATATTATTATGCAAAACCACAGTAATTTCTGACTATAACCCTATGATGTACATCTTGACCAAACAATTGCTAGGGGGAAAATATTTCAAATGGATAGTTATCCTGCAGGAATTTGACTTGGAATTTGAAAAACCAAGGCAAAGAAATATTTGGTTTTTGCTGAACTGATGTGTGATTTCCCCTCTACTAATACTGAAACTATGGCAGAGCAGTCCATTGCGAATGAATCCTTATTTCTTATCAGTACTCTTGATCCATGGTATGTGGATATTATTGTTTATCTCGAAACCCAATCTTTTCAGCTTGAAATTTCACGATCTCAGCAATGGAAAATATGTTTCCAATCCCAACAATACAATATTATTGGTGATACACTCTATCGTCACGGAGCGGATTCTGTTTTTCGACGTTGTCTTACTCATGAAGAAGCTGAGAAGGTTCTAAATGACTGCCATTCTAGAGCATGTGGCGGTCATATGTCTGGGTATGCCACAACGCAAAAGATATTGCACACAGGTTATTTCTAGCCATCGTTATTCAAATATTCTATCTATGCAATCCGAAAATGCCACAATTGTCAGGTCTTTGATCGTAAAATGCGTGCACCACCCCCTCCTCTTCACCCTATAATTGTTTTCAGGCCTTTGACAAAGTGAGGCATTGAATTTATTACATGTAACACTCAATCGGCCGGGGGGCATGCGTATATTATCCTAGCGGTAGATTATTTTACTAAGTGGGCCGAGGCGATGCCTACATTTTTGGTAGACGGCAAGACTGCTGCAACTTTTGTGTTCAATCATATAATTTCTAGATTTAGTGTTCCTCAAGCCATTATTACAGTTCATGGAAGTCATTTTCGAAATATCATGATGACTGAACTAATAGATCAACTTGGCCTGCGCCACGATAGTTCTACTCCATATTACCCGCAGGCTAATGGTCTAGTTGTAGCTATCAATAAAGTTTTAGTCACTATGATGAAACGAATTATTGGTATTCATAAGTCAAATTGGCATTCCATGTTATTTTCAGCACTTTGGGCATATCGGACCTCGGTAAAAACATCAATTGGTTTCACTCCCTTTCAACTGGTTTACGGTTTGGAAGCTATGTTTCCTATTGAATGTGAAATTCTGTCATTGAAATTAGCTATAGAATTACTCCTAGCTACGTCTAAAGAGGAGAAGCATTTTTTGTACTTGGCTCAGTTAGATGAGAATCGACAAAATGCTGCATTAGCAAATGAAGCTCATGTCAAACGAATAAAAGCTCAGTACGATAGAAATGTTACCCCTTGAAATTTTTTAGAAGGAGACCTAGTTTTAGTGTATGATTCATCCCATTGTTCCAGAAGGAGACCTATTTTTTAGTTTTACCTGATTCATCCCACTGTTCCCCTGCTGGGAGAGCCATCTCTCGGTCGCCGCGGAAATCTATCCTGGTGTATGGAAAGTCCTCTATAGCAAAAATTTGGTGTTCTAGCCAACGAAAATATGAAGAATAAAATCAAACAACCTCGATGCCCTCAGCATCACAGGACATCAAAGCAACCCAACGAACCAGCCTAACTTCTCGAGGTCAACCAGCATTAGCAAGAATGTTCTGTGGAGCTAACAATGGGATCCTCTCTAGAGAAAAGGTGACTACAATGGATCGATATCCAAAGTTTTTGAGCTTTCCATTCTTTGCTTTGGTTAGTTGGCCTTTTACATTGGCCAACATAGCTTCACACCAGTTGAAAATGCTACCTCGAAAATAGTCTACAGCAATGCGCATTTGGGAATCGGTAGCCACATGCAACGCTACACTCCTGCACAGTATGGTGACATTAAATGCAATAACTTTAAGCTCGGGATAGATGATAGTTTTTATGTCAATCCGTTTGTCCCGGGGGTCTGCCTGATCATCATAGAACTCTAGTCGAAGACTAGCGACAGACTGGCCACCTGGCGTAGTCCCAAACAGAGAAATTTGTTCACCCGTCTTGGAAAAACAAGTCAAAAAATAGATATCCTCCAGCTCAATTTCGAGCCGGTGGCCACCAATAATCATTGGTCCTGTACATTCCACCTATTCACCAGCCACATCAGGAGGTCTACTTGTGCCCTCATGCCCTGAATGGCCTAGAATTTATACAAACTGCATGCTCTCAATACCTGCATTGTAGGCAAATGATTCATTGCGGCATAATCTATGTCTTCATGCTCGTGTTCTCTTCAAAAAAGCATCTTGTATGTCCCACAATGCATAAAAAGACATATTAGAACAAGATTTTTTGAAAATTTTTGCGCGAAATTTAAGAAATTTGAGTTTGAAATTTCATTACACGGGGTCCACACCTTAAGTTCATACACAGTGCGTAGGTATGCATGGGTGCTGTGGAAAAGGTGCAGACCCGAGACTTTTTTCTATGTAGAAAAAATTTGGTGTTCGTAGGTCCCACGTGTCGTACCTGCGGACCCCCGCGAGCAATTTTTTCAACCTATTTTTGCTTAAAAAATGAAATCTAAAGCCTAAAATCAAAATGTAAATGGATGAAATGCAATATAAGGAGGTCGTGGATTACCTGGAGCTGACGGTTCTCGATTTCGTGGGACTGATTTTCCAGAATCTTCGCAGGAACTTTTTTACCCAAAAGTTCTCACTTTTCAGTCTGAACACAAATGGTAAAAATAAAGTTAGAAAAGTCCTTTTTATAAGTTTTTTCGAATAAATGATTTTTTTTTCTTTTCAATTTAAAAAGGTTATTTTTTAAAGCATTTTTATTTATCTTAAACAGGTATGTGTAATGTTTCGAGTTTTTGTGTAAAAAATTGGATTTTTCGAGAAAATTGATTGTTTTTCAACAAAGAGCGTACTTTTATCACTTTTTCGGACTGTTTCAAAAAATTACGAAAAAGAGAAAACTTGGAGTCCTCTTTTAAGCTCTTTTCAGACTCTCTAAAATTGAAAAGATCGCCGAGCACTTGATTATTCGAACTCGTTAAAATAAATGAATAATCATCCTTTCAGTATAAGTTTACCCCTTTTACGGATTGAAATGGACTATTTACGAAAAAGGTATACGTTGACTAAATATGGTCAATAGAGTTCTATCCTGCATTATTTTATCCTTTTTCGGGCCCGAGAGACAAAATTTACAAAAATTTACCCCCATCGAGTCTTCTTAAGTTTTTTCTTCTGACTCTCTAAAATTGAAAAAACACCGAGTTTCTCCTATACTGGACTCGTTAAAATTTAACAGTAAAGGACTTGTTCAATTTCAAAACAGGAATGAACCACTCCTTCTTAGGGGTTGAATCTTAAACTAAGTTGGACTCATCTGAAGGATGAGCTTATAAACAAGCAAATGTTATCCTCTTCAAGCTTGTCAAAAATAAAGAGGTACTTGCCAGAAATGGTGGGGGAAAAGAGAGAAAAATGAACTTGTTTGTTGTATTTTCATTTTTTGAAAAGTTGTTAACCACTCTTGAACACGACACTTTCATTCACCTGGGTTGGGAAAATCCTTTGCCTAACAGTTAATAGAACCATATTGAAAGTCTTCAGCCGGTTTCTGGGTATTAGCTTTGGGTCAATTGTCACCAAACCATCTGGAGTGTTGTTATGTGTTCAAGAGGATAGTTCAAACAAACCATTCATCTGCAAAATATCTGTCATCCATTTTGACCATCCCTAAGTCAGTCCTTGCCAATATATTTCTTCAAAACTTGATCTATGATTTTGTGTTGTGGGCTTGCCTACGAAGGATCACTTCCTATCGACGATAGCTCATTATCTAGGAAGCTGATCTAGAAATCGTCAGTACCTTCAAATCTGCATGCCTTAATGGCAGGTTTCTCGCCTTCGATGACAGGTTGCATCATTGACCTTCGATCGAATGATTCCGTGACATGTTCGACTTCAGCTCATTCATTCACATTCATGGATTGTACTGAGTACTTTGAGGGCCATTTATATTACTGGTGGTTACTCTCACACTTGTTAACAGTCTACATCATTGACTGGTAATCAAGTGGTTTCTAACATGTTCAACTTTGACACATTCATTCACATGGATAGAATCATACTAGTTCGAGATGCGGAAATAAAGACCCTAGATCTGGTTTTTACCATCCATGCTGTGAGGAATTTTGTTATTCATTTATACAATGGAATATTCATAAATAGATGGTTGCAACCATACTGTGTCTACACATGTCTATACTATTGATGTATTGAAAATCATTCTTGTATCAGAATAGTTTAAATCAGTTTTCTAGTTAGTTTTGATCTGAGTATGGGAATGCCTACCTCAGCGATGATATGTTTACATATATATATTTTTCATTGAAAGTTTTTATAGGTTATGACTAGGGTGTCCACAGGATGATCCTTGAAATGATAAAGTACTGCACTCTTCATATATAACAGACTTCATCTTCATTTATTCCAGACTTTGCACTTTAGGGGGTAATCTGTTGCACTAAAAAATGTCATATTGACATTCTGCTATTTTTATGAGCTCATTATCACTCATACTTCCTCCTTTGAAAGTATAACACATCAATTCCTCATGTCAAGCCTTGAAAATAAGAGAAATGTTCACAAAATTCTCCTTAACTCTGGTATCGCACTTTCTCTTTTTCTTGCCTGCGGTCTCGCACCTAATTTTCATGACCCCTGCGTACCTAAACGCACTTTCTCTGTGTTAAAGGTGCGGACCCCTGTAAAATATTAAAAAGGCACAAGTAAACTCAAAAATATCACTTTCGGTAATTTCTAGAATTCTCTCGAAATAATCTTGCGGTGGCAGAACCGCTCTTTTGAGGTTCATGTATCCCTTACCTTAAGGAGCTAACCCCTTGATGTGAGGAGCTTATCCCTTTGAAGGAGGATTCTATCCTTTCATAGTTGGAACTGAAACCTCCTCTTTTTCACTAAAAAAAGAGGCAATGGGTAGCCTCAAGGGGAGTTCAAGCTTTAGAATTATTTGAGGTTAAGTGTTGTTGTGATTCAGACTCATTTAACTGAGATTTTGTGAGGAAAGATCACATACCTCTATCTGTCTTTGTTGGAAGAGTGCAAGGCTTGTCAGAGTAGAGGAGATTCCTGCTTCAGACCCTGGGAATGCTTGTTCAACATCAAGGCTAAGGTTGTAAGGTTTTCCCTCTTTCAAAGTTAATACAAATGAATTCACATTTCTCAGTAAGCTGTTAATTAACTGTTTATTTCATGGATTCCTTGATCACCATGATAGGCATGATTTATAATATTTACTATACAGGTGCTATTTAATGTTTTCTTGTTTGTGACTACAGGTTTATAAAGATAATTCCTTCAAGTGACTAAGGGAAAACTACTTCGAACAAGCATTGGATCTATGGTAAGACCTTACCACCTTTATAGTATTCTTTTCTAAATCACATATGTCTAGAAAAAGATAGGTTTACTTGGCTATTTGTTGCTAGATTACCTTTTGGTACTAGGGAGATCGATCTTGTCCGCAAGATTGATTTATCCAGTCAACACTGACCTGATTCCTGCATTTGTCCTCAATGAGTCGACCAACTGAAGGGATCTTGTGTGATTTTCGCATGAAATCCATGATATTGTATAATTGTGTATATGAGCCCTGAATGTTGGAAATGAATGAGGCGAGTTGTTTTATACTATGGATAATCATCCAAACTTGTACTTTCTCTAACTCTGTCTATTTCCTTATTTTCATTCCCAACTCAGACGGTAACCCTTTATATTGCATTGAACACTCATGCATGGAAGCGATTATTGCGTTAATATCCTTGAGGAATTTATCATTCTCTTTACACTTCTCATGCATGTCATGAAAATGGGAAACTGCTTTATGCAGAGTGCAAGCTCCTCATAAATGCTCCACATGGTATCTCCTAATGTTGATACTTCTCCAAGTGTGGATTCCTTAAGTTTTTCGATACATGCTTGTGCGAATTTGTTCCACTTCTTACCTTGCAACCTTTAATTTTTTCAGCATTTGTCTATTCTCATCCATGAGATTCTTCATGTTTGACTTGGAAGCACCCATGAAGGCCAAGTTGCTTGCAACAATGGATACTATATTTTTCCTAGTGTTTGTCACAATTACCATTTCTCTTATGAATGTAAGAGATGTGAGCTTCTCCAGAAAATGTTTCTTTCTCACTTGTACAATCTTCTTTTGAAGTTGATTGTAATTTATATTGTATGTCTCCGTGACCAAACCATCATCAAGAGGAACAATTTCCTCTTATTCACTCAGAGATTTCTCTACTGTTGGAAGAGAGGGAGAATGAATGGTGACCGACTGAGTGCTCAACATAAAGTAAAGATATTGGTTTTGTAGTTTCAATTAAAACTCCATGTCTTAAGTTATGATCAAGTCTTAAATATATTGAGAAATTTCCTTCTCCTGCAATTTATTTCTCTCCTCTTCTAGCTATCGATTTCACTCTTTCTCTTCGGCTTATTTCCATGTTGCTTCTTCTTATTCCATATTTTGATTTTCTTCTTTTTCCCATTTCTGTGTTTATTATTCTCCCTGTTTATGTATCTCTTCTTCTAAAATTATCTATTATTTTTCCTCCTTCTACTTATGTTCTTCTTCCCACTTCCTCTATTTCCTCCAATTTTCAGTTGTTATGGCCACCTTTAGGATGATTGGATCTACTTTCATATTTTGGCTCCTCTTCTGTTGGGATATACACAACCTTCCTTTTTCCTTTATCACGCATTGGGTTGTGGCTTTCCATTAGCTCTACGTGACTTACTTCTGTGGATTAACTTGTGATGTTCATGTGAAGTTGGCTGGTTCACAGGACTTAGAGGCATTGTAACAATTCTTCATCTCTTCCTCCTCGAGCCTGGAGAATGTCCCACTTGGCCACTAGAAATGAATATTCACAGAGTGTTTCTTCTAAAATTTCTTAGTATCGTATGGACTAAATTCCAAACAAATGAATGTGAATTTCTCGATCACCTTTCTTTTGGTGTCAACAACTTTCAAATTCTCTGTCTCGTAAAATTTGATTTAGAAATAAAGAGTGGGCCAAGGTGTTTTCTTCTTCCAGTCGAACACTACTAAAAACCATGTGGAAATATGATAAGAAATTTCTTGCATGACCAGCTTGTCAGTGGCATACCTTAGTCACTTATATGGAGGCCTTTGGCTTCCAAACACTGTGAGGAAAATACCAGCCAGTGAGGAAAACCAATCTGCTATTTCTGGCAGTACTTCCATCGCCTCACAAGACATGTAGGGTGGATATTCGTTAAATATTAACTTGTACAATGGAATGAAAAAGTGATGAGTCAACGTTTCCATTACTGATTTGAAGGTCGACTCTGAAATAGTCTAGTAGTAGATATGCATGGTAGGTTCTATTAGTGGCCAGGTCCAAATCATGTCAAGGAATGGTTTCTGACAGCAGATTGTATCCAAAAAATAGGAAGACATGTATAATTTTGATTTCTAACCCTTATGAGGGTTCTTAGCATTGGTCACATCGATTCAAATTTTTTTAGTAACCAAGTCCGACCATTTGAATGGTTTTCCTTCATTCACAACCCAATTAAACGAGAATTCCCAACCTTCTAGGAAGGTCTCAGTATTGATTTAACCATAGATTCGACAAAATAATATTATCAAGTAGTGATAAGACTTCCTGAGAGATTTGGTTTTTTAAGTATTGTGGGGTTTCTGGAGGAATTTTGAGGGTTCTTTCACCGAACCATTAATGACATCATTTATGCTTAGATAGATGGTGACTATGTAAAACTCTGAATCCATGTATGAACCTGGCATCAATAGATGATACATAAGGTGGTAGTCATGCACCATAAACGATGCAAGCCCTTTTCTGATGGCACAAATACGATTCATGGTTTCTTATCTTTATGTGATAATATTGAGCTGACAATGTCTACACATGGGAAAATCAAGTACTTGCATGCAACCTTGTGTATTCATCACCTTTAGACATTTATGTACACCTATCGGTCTTCAAGATCTGCTTTGAAGCTCTTTGTTGGGAATATTTAATTCACCTTATTCCATGTAATATCTGAATCTTTCTCTATGAACAACTGAGCATCTGAATAAACTAGCAATATCCATGGACTACTCTCAAATTCCTCTTCGATGCTGCTTTATGTGGTTCCCTTTGAGATAGTTCTCTTAGGATCCATAATGACAGTAACTAATAAAGATAATTCCTAAAAAACTACAGTAGTTTTAAGAGAGAAATGAGCTCATGGAACACATGCATTATCTCAATCAAACTGACTCACAAAGAAATATCTAGCAAACAACCACAAGATTGACATGGAAAATTGCACAAATCCTAAGATGAGGAAATAGACTGGATTCATGAACTACACATTGTGCAGTCTTAGCAGTCAAGGGGGAGGCTTGAGGCTTGGGACTACATGATGTATAGTCTTAGCCTAGGAAGATTGAGGGAGATTTTGTTCATTGTGCATTCTTAGAGGCCAAGCATGAGGCTTGACCCTTAGATTTTCACAATGCCTAGTTGACCATGGCAACTGTTGTCCAAGAGATGGGAAGATCTATATTGGAAGTGGATGGAAATGTGGTAGATTTGAGTGATAATGCAAGTAATATTGCATATATGGCTAAGGAAATATAGACCAGTGCAAACCAAGTTCATAATATGAACATACAAAAGGAAAAACAAATATGCAGAGAGAGTCACTGAAACGACAACCACTAGTGAGCCAAAACAAGAAGCAAATGTGAAACTTATAAAAAGTGAGTGAAGGAATAAATGAATAGTTATATGATATAATTTATGTTAAAATTCCAAAAACTATGAGAAAAAACAAGAAAAAAAAAACCTCACAAAAGCGAAACGACAAAAAGACGGAAAAAAGTGGCAAAAGATGTCAAAAGCAAGACTTACCCGGGAAAATGCCACAAACTCCATCGAACGCTCCTTTATCTCTTGAGGAAAGCTATATATCAAACATTTAATGTGAAAATGAGCTCTAGGGATGTCTATTATATAGATCTAGTCATGTTAGGGTTTATGACGCGCATGCGTACAATCAAGGAGAAAGAAACACTTGACAGAATGGTCAAAAATAACAAATCATGTTAGTCTTTAGGACAATAAAAACCTGGTCCCTATTTTGTAGGAGTTTATTTCTGATTTTTTCTTTTTTCTTTTCTAAGAAACTACCTTCTCACACTTCCAAGAACGATTGCGCATTTCCCAACCATAGGGACTCAAAAACTTCTTAGTTCAGTGCATTGCATAGTTTCTAAGGGTAGGGGAAGCTTTTACATAATTTCTTAGGTCAACACATGCCTGCACCTCAAGATTGCATAGTTTTTGAGCTCTAGGCTATCTTTATTCTTTCGAATTCTCAAAATCAGATCCTCAATACTGGCTTGCCTTGCAATATTGCACAATTCCTGAACGAAAGATCGATAATGCTGTAGGGTCAAGGTAGAAGATGGATTTTGTTGTAAAGGATCAAATCAATATCAAAACAAGGAATTAGAGGCTTTTCATTAAAATATATGTCTTAAAAAAGAGAGAAATATTGACGACAATGAATGATGACTTCGTCTAGACAGAAGGGAGGATTCAATATCAAAGCATGGGAACATTTTGAGGGTGGTTGTAGCCGCCACAACACCTTTATAATCATTATCTAGTTTACAAAGTATAGATATGAAAAAGTGAAATCGTGTTGGTTGTGAAAGGGTGAGAGGTTCTTGGTGCAACCTAATGCATAATGAGAGTATGAATCAAAGGTGAAGCATAGATCATATTTGATGTGAGAGAAGGTGAGCTATTGATATGGTTTTAATGGTGTGTTGGTGAAGAGGCTTTCATGGTAATTTTGTTGGTATAGTTTGTGATTTTATGAGTTATCAATGATTTTTGATATAGTTGGTGTTTAGCAGTAATCAAGGATTGTCGAAGATGTTTGTATGGTGTTTTTGGTGAGTGATTGAGGAGTCAATTTATTCTTTTTTTCAAAGGGAATGGATTCATTATTTGAGCATGAACATAGATGAAAGATGAATCATTGAGGTCATGCAAGTTATAGCTTACAAGTCATGGGTTGTAGATACATCTAGTAGTTGCTGATAAATACTTAGAGGTTGAGGATCCTTTTAGTAGTAGTTAATAAAACTATGGATTTTAGCTCCTTTCATTAGTAGCTAATAAAACTAGGGGTTTTTGCTCCTTGTGGTTGTAGTTAATAAATTAGGGAGTAGTTTCTTCCTATTGGTTCTATCCATAGAACTTTGTAATATCAAGTTTTCCCTTTCCTTGTGAATAAACTCAAAGAAATATTTGAAGAAATTGTGTGTTCTCATTGTGATAATTATTTTATTTCTTTCCATTCTCATATGAATTAACTGTTGAATTTGTCTTTGTGTCCTAAGTTTTATTGCAAGTGAAAATAAGTTTTAAAATTCCTACAATACTGATTCACCCCCACCTTAGTATTTTCCTAGTGTCTAAGACCCTTAATATTATTTACAAAATTTTTACATAGAGGTGACTAATATATGGCCAGACTAAGGGCCTTTCTATAGGGTAAAAAACTAACATATAATACACAACCATGAATAATTTTGAAGGTTTTCATGGTGCAAAGGACCTGACAGGGAGTAAAACGATTAACAAGAACCTGTATCCATCATAGGAAAATCAAAATGAAGGAAAATAACCTATGACACCTTCTAGTAAGCTATCATTTATAATGAATAACCTTGTTGTCAATGAAGCATACATATAAGGAAAATGAGAAAGGTAAACAATTGTTCCATTTTTCTAAAAGAGTTTTTCAAAAGGAAAAAAAAATTAAGAACCTAGGGTTCAAAGTTATTATACATATGGATTTATGACAAAGTCATTGTAGTGCTATCAAAAAAATGAGTATTGAGACCTTAATAATATTCCACAAGAGGATCTAAGAAAACCCTTGAGGAATGAGGACATCATGGTTAGGGTTTATAATGTTAATATGAAGAAAATAATGATAGTAACCTCCTGGAATGGCAGGGATTGAATGAAAATAACTATGGAACTTTAGTGTCATGACTAGAGAAACCTTAACATGAAGATACAACACTGCAAATAGAGTGAACAAGAGGTTAAATATTGATGTAGGATGGTGTTAAAATAAACTAAAATCCCAAATGAGAAACGAAAAACAACAAATTTTCTGAAGAAAATTTCCAAGTGATGAACCAAAGCATTACATTTGGCCCTAGGTGGTGATACAAGCAAAGTCAATGAAACTTCGACAATAAATTTTTTAAGAAACGAGTAGAAATCTTGTTTTAATAGTATATTTTGGAAGAAAATTTGTAGAGACAATTTTCACCACTAGTGACATTGCACAATGAGTAAAAAATGATAATTTTTTGTGTGGTAGTTACCCTAAGAACTACGTAATATATCATCACCATTGATCGTTCAAGAAAAATCTTCACTATCTAAAAAATTCCATTTAGCTAGAGTACAACCAAACAGTGTAACCCCAAGCGATAAAACCAAATCCATGTGATGTTCTCCTATGTGGAAACCATAGTGGACATGGAGTGTAAGAGAAAACATTTATATATGCATAACATGTAATCAAACTATGCCTTATCAAAATTTTAGTGTATGCATAATATATAAATGGGAACCCCACGTTAATGTCACAAATACATGTTTTATACTTGATGTGGGTACCATTTTAGGACTTAGAGAAATTATGTGTCACTTTGGAAATATGATTGTTTTTTTTTATGGGAGACAAGAGGAAGAAATATGTTTGTATATATAAATAAGGTCTTTGACTATGTATGTGTGTGTGTGTGTGCATTTGTTGGATTTATATTAAAAAAGAAGAAGCACCTAAGACCTTTGTATTCTCAGATTTAGTAATTTATCCCAAAACTTGAACAAAGGTACCAAGAGTAAGTAAATATACATAAAGTATTTTTGTAGTGATTATCATGGAAACTAATTAGATGTTGTGTAAAAATTACTTGGTTGTAACTAGTAACACAAGATTTAGTAACCTAAGGGGTGACCTCATTTAATGATAGATTATGAAATTGTATAAGATAATTACTTTAAAAAGAAACTATGATGAATTTCTAGGAAATTCACATTCTTTTTATATTTAAGATGGGAGAGATGTTACAGAACAATGCGCTATGTAAATCGCAACAATGAGGAGTTGTATCATGAGTGAAAACACATCAGACTTCTATCACTCAGATCTATAGATGATATCCATAGTGAGTTGAGACAACTGCATTCCACTCCTATTTGAAGGTACCTATGCATCTCTACCTCATGAATACAAATTTTTAGCATAGAAAGGTAATTATATTAAAAAATGCTTAATAATGAGAATTAAAATGGAATATCAAGAAGATGATTGAACCTTGAAAAAATGCATCTTCATTGGAAAAGAATTTGTTGATATGAGATTGAACTGGGAAAAGGATATGCATAAAGTTCTTAGGTTGGTGCTAAAAATACAGCAAATTGGTTCCCATCAACATAATCCCTCAATGTATGAAGTATGGGACCTATTAAAAATATAGAAAGGAATCCCATGATATTGCTATGTAGGTGTGGTGAATTTTGTGTTGTGTCTTTCATCCTAATTCACCAACACATGGTTATACCATAAAATTCCATACAAGAAAGAAAACATTTTTTAACCTACAATCGTTTGTAAAAGTAGCTCCATGTTGGGGACTAAAAAGTGTTCTTTGGTGAATAAGACATTCAAATTATAAAATTCCACACCTCGTATAATGTTTCATAATTCCTTTCTCACCACCACGAGTTTTGATAACCATTACGAATACCTTGTTGGCATAATGATCCCTACATCAAGTAAAATTTCGAACTCTTTTGGCACAAGAGTGATCAATTTCAAATTTATTTTGATCAAATTGAGGTGAAAAGGTTTGGCATCCCATTTTTATGGAATGGAATGCTATATGATATCATCTTTATAAATTTTTAAATTTGTTTATGACCATATGAACAAATATTTTAATTTTATGACAAGGATTTCAATGGCCTTCCATTATTCATCTATTTTCCTTATTTCAACATTAATTATCTATGGGTCTTCTTGTGATCCATTATTGATTTCTACATAATTATTTAGCTTTATATTCTTAGTCATTCCTTTGCATATGGTGTCCCCTTTTGAAAATATATTCAAAGGGGACCGAGCTTATATAAATTTTCATGTCCTTAAGTTTCAAAAATATGTCTTCACTTGTCCAATCCACCTCATTCAGTGAAATTTCCTACAATTTCCAATATGTCCATTATCCTAAAAAAACCTACCATTGGATGTTATTCTCTAGAATCAATATCCTATAAATTATATTTGATTATATATCTTTCATTAATTATTGACATGACTACAAATAAGAAGATGAACATGCTAATGGGTGAACTCCAACATTGATATATATTAATTAGGTTTCCAAAGAAAAATCATAAAATGTTTCCATGTCGTCAAGACTACTTTCCTATATCTTCTTAGCTTTTAATTTTTACATGTATATAATTTATTTAAATGAAAGATAGTAAGTTCAGAATCACCAATAGTATCTAAATTTATATGACCAAAATATTTAGCTAATTTTGAAATAATTGAAAAGACATTCATCTATAGATAGGTTGTTGATAGCTTCAAAATCCAAATAAAAATAAGTATATGAAAATTTAGGTTAGGTCAGGCTTGGGTAACTCCACGAATAAATGATTTGCATTAAGAGAAATTATTTATATATACTTTGAGAGCAGGACTCTTGGAATTCATATTGTTGTGTCTCTTCACTTTCTAATTTTTGTATTTACAATATTTACAATAATTTCCTAATCCCAAAGATTACGTGTCAACACCCTAACACCCCCCACCCCCTCCCCTTTAATCTGAAGGGATGTTGGTGAGTCCAAGCGTCATTTTGAATCCTTCAAAATTTTCTCTTCGAAGCACTTTAATGAAGATGTCTACAATCTGCTTGTTTATCGAAAAATGGGGGAGGTGAATAGTCTTGGCCTAAACATGATGTCGAATAAGATGATACTTTGTATGAATATGCTTGGTTTGATAATGGAACTTTGGGTTCCTGGCCAAATTTATTGCAAAATTATTGTCAATCAAAAGAGGATTAGAATGCAATTGTTTCTCCTTCCAATCTTCAAAAAATTTCCTGAGCTACACAATTTTATTCGTTGCTTTTGTAGTTTCCACATAGTCTTCTTTATTGGTTTTTGAATCTACTAGAACTAAATATTTTGATGACCTCCTGGAGACAACTCCTGATATAAGACTCATAACATAACCTAAAGTAGATTCTCCTTCTTCTTTATCTCCATCAAAGTCTAAATCAAAGTATCCATTCAAGATAAAGTCATGCATTTGTGTATACTTGATTCCAAAGTCTCATTAGGGGAATTTTGATGTATAAAATGGGCCTCCTAAGGAAATTATAAAATAATCATGGAAATAATAAAATAATATTTGACTACATCATCAGATTTTAGAGGGAAAAAAGAAAAAAACTATTTTTTCAACTCGTATTTTCAACTTATCTCCCTATGGGTTTGCTCAAATTTCAAGCAGAAACACTCCTTGCATGCATAATTTGATTCATCATCCATGGAGAACCCATGTTGCATACTTTCCATGGCCCCTTCTACACAAAAAATGATAAATACATGAAAAATGTGTGTTTGCAATAATTCTTTTTCATGTATTTCTCATTTTTCGTGTAGCAGGGTCTATCGAAAGTATGCAACATTGGTACTCCTTGGATGTAATATTCACAATTAGCCCAAGCTAATGGGAATATACAATTTTGTTTCAATTTTTTGTTTCATGAATAAAATCGTAAAAGAGGATCAATAAAACTCCTAATCAGCAAAATAAATCAATGCCACATGTGAACATAGCTAAATCTGGGCTATTTGCATAAGCACAGTTAGGTGTGAAAGAGACTGGAGATGTTGAACAAGTCAAACAGGACCAAATCAACAATAGTGTCTAGATACAATGAATCTCCTAGAGGCATAGCACAGTTTTAGTTGGAGGCTACTCATGTGAATGGAGTTAAGTCATTAAGATGGTTTAGGGTTTGACAATACTTTCATCCTATAAAAGGAAGAGGAGGCCAGCAGAAGAAGGTTGTTGATTGCGTATATTTCTGAATATATTGTCTCTTTAGACATATATCATTCTTTGTTGTTTAGCTGAGGATAGTGCTGTTTAGCACTAGGGTTTTCTTGTTCGGGAATCCCACCTCTTCCATTGAGTAGCTCTTGGAAGAGTCTTGTTGATCTCATCCACTATCAAGCATTTGGAAAAGCTCATCTTCCAACTACAATGCAAATCCTATTGAGGGCTTGGTTGTCTTTGTAAGCTGCAGCAAGTGGAGGCTAGATCTGTTTAGATCTAGGCCATTCTAGGGCCTCTTTTTCTTCTATCCCATTAGCAAGAGAGTTCTGAACCTTTGGAGATGCATTTTCATATCTTGGCATCAGGCCAATCTAGTGCTAGAGCCTAATGTGCATTTTTCCTTCTAGGACTCCGTTATTTGCAAGAAGGAAGTTGTAAGGTGTTTTGACACACATTTGGGGAGAAATTACTGGTGTTGGGGTTCTGCCCTTCACTATGGTGATCCATGGATTAGACTTCTGATCCATGTTTTGTACAGATATGATCTACTTCTGTTGTATTCACTTTCAGAAATTTCTGAATACTACTACAGATTTTCTACTTTAGATCTCAGATCTACTCTCTGTGTTTCATGTTTTGATCAAAACCCCAAGGGGAATTTGTAAAGGAGCTCTTCTAGTGTACAGATCTAAAATAGATCTGATATTTTGCACACATATCTACTTTAGATTTGGAGTGTAATATACAGTTTCTGCAGCTCTCAAAAATAATGTTGTCAAGCTATTTTTCAGTCAATACAAGTGTTGCAGCCCCTCTTTTAGAGGAATTTCTTCTATTCTTGTCTTCTACATTCTATTATACATTGTATGGGCCACATTATGGATATTATTTATTGTTTTATATATGAATGTTGAGGCTTCTTATTGGTCTCCTATTTTTTCTCTCAAAAACTATGTTATTTTCTTGTAATATTGTTGCATATTGCTGCAGCCCCATTCTTGGGTGTTTTCCAGCCATACTAGGTGTGGGAGGTCTGTTTACCTCACCTAGTTTGATTTGTTTTTGCTCCCTTTTTGGATTTAGATGATAGATCTCTAGATCTAAGGGATCCAAGGGCTGCAAACTCATTTCAGTGCACATACTTCTGAAAAGTGCGTTATTCTAGCAGGTATTGTTGAATCTTCCCTTTTGGGGATATTACAGTGGTATTGAAGCAATCATCTTGGCACGACCTGTGATTTTATTTCTTGAAGAGCCAATATGTCTTCAGAAGAATATGAGCCTCTCACTTACAGAGAGAAGAGGTACCTGATAAGAAGACATAAGAAGTTTGATTACACCAATGATGATAAAGACAAGGGAAAAGCCCCTGAATCTGGAAGTGATGAAGATGGGAAGGAGTTTGCAAAAACCCTTCTGAAAGCCATGCAATATGTTTCTAGAGATATAAAAGAGATGAGATTGGATAGGATTAAGGAATCTCCTAGGATATTTCATCCTGGAGAAAGCTTTAGCATGTCTCACCACTAGAATGATCAACCAGTGAACCAGCCACAAGCTCCACAATGCTCTACCATGCCTACTTTATTGGCTGTGGAGAATGAAGGGCCTCAAGGGAAAGCATCCCTTGAAGAATAATTTGAAGAATACAAGTCTTAGAATTAGAGATTCAAGCACCAGTTGAGTTTTCAAGAGTTTTTTCACCTCAATGACAAAAGAACAAGACCAAGGCATCAACATAGAGATGGTGGATTCACTCAGAATCATGATTGACATCACTCTATGAGAAACTTCCTTTTACCCAATTTTGATGGGTCCTCCACTTGTTCTGCCAAAGCATAGGTAGAAAAAATGGATATCTACTTTCCGTTGAACAAAGCCCCTAAAATGGAAGATATCAAGATTGCAACACTGCACTTTGAAGGTGAAGCACACAACTGGTAGTTCCATGGGTTGTCTGCATTGGGACATGCCAATGTGACTGCCTATTCTGAGTTCACTAGAAGACTGGTGGAGAGATTTGACAGAAAGGATCTAGAAGCACCTTTCATGAGCCTTGCAATGTTGAACCAGTCAGGTAATACAGAGTCTTATATCTCTGAATTTCTGAGATTATCTGTTATGGTTCTTGATCTATCTGCAGCAAGGAGGGTGTACATGTTCTTTGATGGCTTGGATGAACCTCTGCATGGGTTGGTTAAATCTACAAAGCCCATTAGCTTGCATGATGCCATTGATAGGGCTAGAGACCTTCAAGATTCCTTGCCAAAAGAAAAGGAAAACTTTCAGAATAGGCCCTCTTTTCCTTCGAAAGGAAAGGAAGAGAAATATGCTCCTTCAAAGGAGAGCTCATACAAGAAGCCTCTTGATGATGAAGTTTGAAGATATCTAAGGAAGAGGAAGCTATGCTTCACCTTCCAAGAACCATGGGTGCCTGGACATAGATGTGCTGCTGGTAAAGCACATTATATAGAGGTATTCTCAGATCTTGAAGAAGATGAAGATGATGAGCCAAGGAGGGCTCATAGCGCCGATAATGTTGGAGGAGATCCAACACCATCAAGAGATGGGAATGGAGCATTTTCTCCTATTGGAGGAACTCTTGAATTCTTGAGGGGAGTACCTAAGTACTTGACCTTAAGAGTTCAAGGGTAAATCATGAATCATAGGGTTTCTGTATTTATTGACAGTGGGGTTACCCACAATTTCATTGATGCCCATCTTGTGCAAAGGAGGGAAATACCCACTGAGGCTTTTGAGGGATTATCTATTTTGGTCGCAGGAGATAAAACAATTCAATGCATGCATTATGTCCCATCACTTTCACTCACCATGGAATCCTATACTTTGGTGGATCACTTCTGTGTAGTTGACATACCAGACACAAATGTTATTTTGGGTGTTCAATGGTTGATTACATTGGGGAAAGTCACCACTGATTGGGAGGCTTTGCAGATGGAATGGGTGGAAAATAAGAGTGGTGCAGCTCAAATGATCAAAGGCATGCATAATTACCCCTCACACAACACTTCCACATGAAAAACAGAGATGGATTTGCACAGTGGAAGAAAGGACCTTACTGTCGCTTCTATTATGTTCATGAGATTTATGCAAGCGACACTCTTATCTAGTGGCAAACCACCTGGGAGGCCACCTAACTTAGTTTTGGTGAGAGATATCTCACTACTTGATTCTCCAAAATCAGATCCAAGAGGGATGGGACCATAAGAAGACACAGCTACAACACTGGAAGGCTTGGGCAAGCACAAGAAGGAGGGAGATTTCCTTATCTCAACATCATTACCCACCTTCATTTCTGATTCTACGTTGTTGAAAGAGAAGAAGGGAATGTATATCCTTCCTACTTATACCTTTGGCATAAGAGATTTCAAAGAATAGATCAGCAACATGGCAGGCATTCCTATTGATCCATCATCAACATTTTCATTGTTCGGGAGTGTAGATCTATATTGGAAATCCCAGCTGTTGGTGGATTATTCCAAAGATCTTCACACTTGTATGATGCTTGATGGCCAACTGCATGAATAGGGCTATCTAGTCCATTGGGATTCATCTATCATCATGATAGGATCTTCTTACCTAGAGCCTCCAAGCTCAAGGAGAGGATGCTACAAAGGGCTTACAAAGAGTTCTGTTTCAGCCCTACCTATTCTATGAAGATCTACAACACTATCATGAGATGCTTTGAATGGGAAGGCTTTGGAGGAGGGCTACATCAGAATTTTTTAGAATGCAGGAGCTATGTGAAGTTGGGGCAGCCAAAGGACTCTATGCAAGAGTCAATTGAGCCATTTCTTCCTTCTCTTGAAAGGGGAGAAAAATATATGCACAATTCCATGTATAAGAGAGACCTTGTTGGTGAAAAATCTAATCATGTAATGCAAGTTTCATTTTCTGATATGACATATTCTTTCACCATGTTTGTGCAGGCCATGACTCCCAAGAGGAGTGTTGTATCATGTAAATCTCATGGCAAACATTGGGCCACTAGAATTTTTGACTTTGGCCACTCCCTTGTTGTGCAAAGGGAGATTATTTTTCATGATGGGTGCTTCCCAAAAGCACCAAACATATCTCACACTTTCAACAATGGTGAAATGACTTGTGAAACAAGTAAGTGGTGGGGAAACCAGTTACCATACCTTGATCTAATGTACGCAGGAGATGCATTTCACTGGCACCATATCTGGGACTATGACCCACCTCCTCATGCTTAAATTTCTGTTTTTATATATGTAATAATGCTTCCATACTTGGATGATATAGCTGTACTCTTTATGGGATTGTATGGAGGGAGGATGGGAAGTTTGTATGTACCACATGGGATGGAAAATTTCTATGTAACTTATGCTACATGATTTAGAGAGAGAATTTCTACAACCATGCTTGTTTCTTTTGAGATTTTGACTCCTCATGGGATGGATTATGTACATATCATGATGACATTGGAGGAACAATTCATGGAGGCTTGGATTTGTGAACATCTGGCTTGTGAGGAGAGCTTGATCTTTGATGGTGTCACCAGTGGAGGAGGAGAAGTGTTGCAGCACTCACCCTATCAGTTGCTTGAGGACAAGTAACATTCTGGAGGGGAGGACGGTAATATTCCCAATTAGCCCAAGATAATGGGAATACACAATTTTGTTTCAATTTTCAATTTCATGAATAAAATTGTAAAGGAGGATCAATAAAACTCATAATCAAAAAAATAAATCAATTCCACATGTTAACATATCTAAATCTGGCCTATTCTCATAAGCACACTTAGGTGTGAAAGATACTGGAGCACTTGACCAAGTCAACCAGGACCAAATCAACAATGTTGTCTAGATATAGTGAATCTCCTAGAGGCACAACACAGTTTTAGTTGGAGGCTACTCATGTGAATGGAGCTAAATCATTGAGATGGTTTAGGGTTTGATAAGACTTTCATCCTATAAAAGGAAGAGGAGGCCATCATAAGAAGGTGGTTGATTGTGTATATTTCTAAATATATTCTCTTTTTAGACATATATCATTCTCTGTTGTTTAGCTGAGGATAGTGTTGTTTAGCACTAGGGTGTTCCTGTTTTGGAATCCCACCTCTTCCATCAAGTAGCTCTTGGAAAAGTCTTTCTGATCTCATCCACTATTGAGAATTTGGCCAAGCTCATCTTCCAACTACAACGAAGATCCTATTGAGGTTTTTTTTGTCCTTGTAAGCTGCAGCAAGTGGAGGCTAGATTTGTTCAGATCTAGGACATTCTAGGGCCTCTTTTCACTGGAAAGGTATTCTATCCCATTTGCAAGAGAGTTCTTAACCTTTGGAGCTTCATTTTCAGATCTTTTCATCAGGCCAATCCAGTGCTAGAGCCTACAGTGTATTTTTCCTTCCAGGACTGCGTTATTTGCAAGAAGGAAGTTGCGGGGTGTTTTGACACACATTTGGAGGAGAGATATCTAGTGTTGGGGTTCTAACCTTCAATATGGTGATACATGGATTAGACTTATGATCCATGTTCTGTACAGATATAATCTACTTCTATTTTATTTACCTTCAGAAATTTCTGAATACTACTGCAGATTTGCTACTTTAGATCTCAAATCTACTTTCTGTGTTTCATGTTTTGATCAAAACCCCAAGGGGAATTTGTAAAGGAGATTTTCTAGTGCACAGATTTGAAATAGATCTGATCTTTTGTACATAGATCTGATCTATATCTGGAGTGTAATATACAGCTACTACAGCTCTCCAAAATAATGATGTCAAGCTATTTTTCAGTCAATACAAGTGTTGCAGCCCCTCTTTTAGAGGAATTTCTTCTATTCTTGTCTTGTACATTCTGTCATACATTGTATGGGCCACATTGATGTATATATGAATGTTGAGCCTTATTATTGGTCTCCTACTATTTCTCTCAAAAACTACGTTATTTTCCTGCATTATTGTTGCATATTTTTGCAGCCCCATTCTTGGGTGTTTTCTAGCCATACTAGGTGTGGGAGGTCAGTTTACCTCACTTAGTTTTATTTTCTTTTGCTACCCTTTTGGATTTAGATGCTAGATATGCAGATCTAAGGGATCCAAGGGCTGAAAACTCATTTCAGTGCACATACTTTTGAAAAATGTGTTATTCTAGCAGGTATTATTGAATCTTCCCTTTTGGGGATATTACATTGGACGAGAAATCAAATTTTCGATACAACAAGTACTCCCGCTTAAAAATTGAGTAAAATATTCGAGATATAAGTTTCAAATATAAGTTTAAAAATTAGTTTTATTATTTTTTTTATATTTTTAATTTTCTACCCCAAAAATGCTGAATCATCCCCCATGGTTGACATCATCATCTTGAATCCTATTAGTTCTTATAAAGTTTATTTTGGTTGTAAATTTTTATTAGGAGGCTCATTTCAGACCTCCAAAGTTATATAATGTAAGTTCCCTTCAAGTACCTTAGAACTCCATTTGCAACAGACCAGTGACCCTCACAATTATTTTGCATAAAATTGTAGAGGATTCCAATACTAAATGAAATGTCTAGTCTTGTAGTAGTCACGAAGGTAAGAGTTCCTATGAGTTTTATGCACTTTGCTTCATCTTCAAATTGATTTCCTTTCCATTGGAGTGGTCATAGGATTGCACTCAACAATGCCAATTTTGTTCAACAGATCTCCATTGTAATTCTTTTTAGGGAGGACTATAAAATTTAGATGTCGGTTTACTAAAATACCAACATAGTAGTGAACATATCCCAAACCTATCATCTCAGAATATTTCCTCAATTATTTCTTTACTTATGCAATGAAATTTTGATTGTTCCTTTCAATCAGAAAATCATCTACATACACCACAAGATATACATCAAAATTTCCAACTTTCTTGAAAAATAAAGTTTCACAATAAAGTCTATCATAGTGTTTGAAATTTAGTTTTAGAATATGCCTAGTAAATTTATTGTAACAGAATCACGATGCTTGTTTGAGGCCATAAAATGATTTTACAAGCTTACATACTCTATGCTCCTATCCCTTCACAACAAATCCTTATGGTTGAAAGATAAAAACATTATATTTCAGGTCTCCATTAAAGAAAGAAGTTTTTATATCCATTTGATGGACATTCCAACCATTATGACCTGCCAAGGAAAAGGGAGTTTAGATGGCATCCCATTTTTTTGTGGGAGGGAAATTCTCTGCATAATAGACCCCTTCTTTGTAAGTAAAAATTGTATCCACATACCTAACTTTAGGCTTCTCAATTGAGCCATCTCATTTATTCTTGTTCATTAAGACCCAGTTGTAGTCGATTAGTATGGTTTCAAATGGAGGGTGTAATAACTTACAGGGTCCATTCATTATCATAGCATCATACTCTTTTTGCATTTCTTCTTCCCATTCATTATGACAAAAAAATAATTTAAAGGAATTTTGTTTGAAATATGTAGAAAAATTTAATTCACAAAAATAAGAAACATCAATTTGAACAGGGGAATTATAATTCTCCACATAATCTCCATCAGGTATAATAGAGCTTCTTGTTCTTGTATTTCAAACCTCATCGACATTAAAATTTTCAAGTGTCTTTGAGAGCCTTGTTGGAGGACCTTTCTGAGATCGCCTAGGCTATTCACTATACTGAGATGGGGTTGAACAAATATTTAGCCTTCCATTTCTCTCAATCACGTCACTCAAAGTGTATTCATCATTAGTGAATGGAGCTTCATGAGGGGGGGAGATTTCTTCAGAAGGATATTCCACATATTGGTCTAGGATAGGTATCCCTGCTTCAAGATCTGAAATTTCATTATCAAATTCCTAAAATTACTTCGCATTCCCAAAGCTACCTAAGAAATCAAACTACTTCTTAACAACATTTCCAGTCTCGGAAGATTCAAGAAAGATAACATCTCTAGAAAATATAAAATTTTTGTTTACTTTTTCATAGAGACAATATACTTTGGAGGTATGTGAGTACCCCAAGAAGATAATTTTTGAATCCTTGCACAATTTTTTTATATATTTCTTTGGTATTATGGAATAACAGGTGGAACAAAAATCCCTCACATGTATCAACAAAGGAATGTAGCAATACCACATTTCCTAAGGAGCATTATTTTTTACAGTATGAGATGGACACCTATTCTTAGTATACAACTCATATAGAGCTATATTAACCCAAAATAATAAATTTACATTTTGGAAAAACATCGTTGAATGTAACATATTTAATATTTTCCCGTTCATTCTTTCAGCTACACCATTTTGTTTGGGATTATAAGGCATAACTCTACTATGTTTTATCCAATGTTGGCCAACATATTTTTCAAATTCATTTTAAGTATATTCTCTTCCATTATTAGTATGAATATAGCCAATATGAGATTGTGTATTTTTTTCAATCCATCAATGAAAGTTTTTGAAAGTTTTAAAACCTTAAGATTTGTTCTTCAATAGATATATTGAACTAATTTTGGTGTAGTCATTAGTAAAATGCATCATGTATTTATTTCCATTTTCAGAAGGAACATTCATAATGTGAAACACATAATAATGAATGATTTCAAGCTTGCAATGTTCTCTTGAGTTCAAGCTTGCTATGTTCTCTTGAATGAGAATCATGAAAAGACTATTTTTCGTGTTTTCCTAAAACACAAGCATCACATTGCTTAAGTTTCCTAGGAATGGTGGGAAAACTAGTAAAACCATTTCTTTTCCATCATTGTAGATTTCCATATTTCAGATGTCAAAAAATACCATGTCATAAGAGACTGAATGGTAGTGTATGCATTTTTTTGTGCACAAGTAGAGGTTCCTTGTAGCTTCAAGAGTCTTTCCGCTTCTATCTCAACCATGAAAAGTGAGTTATGAGATGATTTTCTCACCTTAACAGTGCCATCAAACATGTTAATGGAGTTTCCTTCCCGAAAAATGTGAACAAAGGATAGAAAGCTTCTCCACAATTCTAGGAGTTAGAGAACATCATGTAGAAGAGAGTTAGGGATACTAGGTAGTTTGAGTCTAATAGTTCCAAGCTCGAATGGCTTGAATTTTGACTTTTCTACAAAGTATACTACTCCATCAAAATTTTCACTAAATTATTCAAAGAAATATATTTGAAAATTCATGCAGAATGTTTCTTCCCTATCAGGAAACCACACATATTTCTCCAAAGAAAGTGAAGCATTAAGAAAATCTTCAGTTACTCTAATATTACAACATTCCAGAATAGAATGCACAAATTTAGGTGCTTTACATTTCCCTTGATATGGTGATTTTCCTTTCTATCCATTCATTTCCTATTTTATTCTATCCGAATATATCTCACATGTGGAAGAATAATTTCCATTTATGTTACAACATATGCAATGAATATCGGGTTTTCCTCCTAATAATGTTTCCTCCCCCTACCTCTATTATTATTCCTTCCAAATACTCTTTTTTCTTCTCTTCCTCTAGAATAATTAAGTGCCTGATTCTTCTCTTTGTATGCAAGGCACGCAAGTTCTTCTGAGTATTGAGTAATTTTCTTATTATTCCCAAAATATTTCTCTCTTTCTGCAATTTTCTCGACAAGAGAGTCAAAGGAAACCTTCATAAGTTTTCCATTATCGTGTAATGACTCAAGATAATTGGAATAAGTGGGATATGGTTCCTTGATGAAATATATGAGAGGAAAATATATTTTAACTCCAGTAGATTCTATATCATGCATAATAGCTCTTATTTCATAGGGTAAGGCAAGGGGATCATAATCTCTTACCTCCAGATTGAACAGTTTGATCATCAATTGAACTACTTCAATCTTAGAGCGTGAGTCATATAAGTATTTCAATTTCTTTAAGGCTTCAAAGGAATTTGTGAACGGTATAATATGAAGAATCACCTCCTCATTAATTTATGTTGCAATCAAGGTGTAGGTAATGCTATTTAAAATAGTAGAAACTAAGGTCTTCTTTGACTTTTTCCTTAGTTAAAGAGACCACAAGTAGTCTGTCCTTAGCATCCACAAGTTCCTATAAGCTAGGATGAATTCCTAAAAGTTAGGACAAGTTCATGAAGTAGTTTAACTCATGCATATAGTTGGAGGCTCAATTTTTTGTCTGCTAGTGTGAGTTAGAGTTGGAAAAGTACAAGTGAAAAAGTTTGAAAGATTATGTGTGGCTAGGAAAAGTTGCAAGAGTTAGCTAGACTCAGTTAACTAGCCAATCAAAAGTCTCAGCTCTAAAGATAAAACTTTCAGATTTAGATGGGTCGAATTGCTGATAAAGAGGAAAAAGGAACATCTTTGATCAATATTGTTTTCACAAGGTTGTGTGAGTAGATATTTATAGCAAGGAGAGTGTGTGAGGAGAAGCCCATACACAAGATTGAAGGGAGGAATTCTTTCCAAATTTGTGCTAGGAAATAGGGAGAATTCTCTATAAGATAGGAGCCACTATTGCGATAGAAAATAAGGATTCATGAGCTAGGAAATATGGCACGAACTATGCAAGTATTGAGGGAGTAGATCAAGGATACACGCAAGGTGTTTCAGTCTAAGGTAAAACAAGGAGAAAAAGTGTGTTTTCTGTTGAAACAAAGATTGCTTTTTACGGGATATATTGCTCAAAATCCTTCAATAAAATTCTCAAGAAAAAAATTGGGTTTTCCCAGTGGGGTCGCCAAGTAAATTTGTATTATACTATTGTGTGATTTTTTTCTTTATCTCCGCATCTTCTTTTATTTCGGTTTTTTATCTATGGTAGAGAAATTTTTTGTATTAATGAAAAGAAACTAGTGTTGAGATTGTTTATTGTAGTAGTTGCAAAATTTCAAGGAATGACAACATAATAAACACTAGCACTAAGATTAGTTTTTGAACAACACAAATTACTTAGGAATGACAACACTAGATTGGATAGAGTTCTCTAAGTAAGTAGGATGGAATCTTAAGTATTGAGATAAGGCCATTTTTTAGAGGGAGCCTCTAATTTTGTCTATTATAAAGGAAGGATCATGATAGTTTTGGAGGATAATGGTGTGGGAGAATTTGTGAAGCAAGCTAACCCACCACCACAATATGACCAAGAATTGGCCCAACATAATAAGAATGATATTAAGGAAAGGATGGTTATTATAGATTGGGTTAGAGGCCATATATTTCCTCATATCCATGAGAAGAAGACA
The DNA here is from genome assembly GCA_034641835.2 of Pinus albicaulis. Lineage (NCBI taxonomy): Eukaryota > Viridiplantae > Streptophyta > Pinopsida > Pinales > Pinaceae > Pinus > Pinus albicaulis. The sequence goes on along the minus strand of CM076577.1, from coordinate 846,747,151 downwards.
ACATTTGAGATATAAAAATATATTTTATATCTTATGAAAGTGACAGTGATACTATGAATTTGACGAGTATCCAGATGAGTGTTATAGAGCCTGTTGTAGCTCCTAGAGACAAACTTGAGTTGAAAAATACCAGTGCCTAGGACATATTAAAATTAGAGGTTAACTATGGACAATTGCATAAATTCCTCTGACAGAATATGGGTCAAGAGAATAATGATTTTGGTGGTTCAAGAAAGGAGAAGACCATTTGAGCCAAATTCATGTGAATTCCCCAAAATGTGAGAGGGCTCGAGAGGCTGTGAGGCTAGCTGGATTTTAAATGGACCAAGTATAAAACAATGAGCAGAAATTTTTAAAAATATGCAGAGGCGTTGAGAAAGAACGGAGAAGGAACCCATAAGAGACAAGGTTAAAAGGATTAAGAATTTGTCCCCTGTGAACTCAGAGGAAACAGATATGAAGGAGATATGGATAAAAACAGAGGTATGTGTAATGTGAATTAAGGGATTGTAGAAAGGTTAATACATTAGCGTTAACACCTGAGCATTATGCAAACATAAATTCATGAATAAGATTGCAGACTACTGACAGATACATTACACGAAACCATCAAAGGAACATAGCATGAAAGATGATTACACAAAAAAGGAAATTACTGATAACAGAAGGAAACATATACATACTACTCATTGCTCCATCTCGAATCCAAATAAAAAATTTGTATCATATTAAGTTTAAACAACTCTCCCAAATATGTGTCTCAGAGCACAAGGAGCATAATCATAAAAAAAATACTGTAGATTTCTTCAAAATTCGAGAACCTTTCTTTCATCTTAGAACTCACTACATATATAGTTCTCCTTGAGGGTTTACAGTCGAATATTCTGCAATGAGTGACCCACATAGGTGAAACCAAAATATCCTAACAAACTATCAGAGCGTACATTAAGCAATCAGTCCTACAACACATAGATCATAACGGAATTGGGTAAAATCAGGATTTTACCAGCAAAAAATCACTATATAAACAGTAAAAAGAAAAGAAATTGATAGCCAGGATAGCCAAATTCCAGAATCTTCAGAGGATTGGCGCGAACTAGCTAAGAACGGGTGAGCGGTCTAGACTTCATCATGTAATTCCATCTGTTGTTCGGTATCCTCCACTCCCTAGCTCTCATGATTTCAACTTCCCATTATGGAACGGTGGGTTGTGCTATGCATGCTGAATTCTTTAGTGGGGAGCTCTTGGAGGGACTGAGTAATCCGTAACTGCATGCCCTACCAAAAAATCTTATTGTATTTGAAAACTAGAAACTGGATTTCAGAGGGGATCTTAAGTGCTAAGCGATATCAGAGAAGGGGGGTGAAAAATGATGAGAGGAAGGCACGTGGAGGAGTGAGTGGAAATGGATACCACCTATTTCGGACTCCCCCCCCACCATGGTAAAAGTTTGAATTCCGATGGGGGGGTACAAAATGTGTTAAGGATTGTCGGATGCATTGGGGTGATGCAGCAGTAATGGAGAGATGCAGAGGGCTTAGCAGTGATGGGATGTGTGAAGATCGGATGGAAATGGTGGAAGGCATGGTGGGACCAAACCGCATTGCAATTCGCAATATTTAAGTTTTTTTTATAAGCGCGGAGGAGGAAAACACCAAAAATGCGAAGTGTGAAGTGCGGGGGGGAGGTAAGTCACATGGTGGGAAGGTGGGACCCGCCCATATCGCAAATCCAAAACTTTAACATGAAGCAATAGAGATAAACTCTAAACGGTGTGATGTACGAAGCACGGGAAGGAGGAAAGTGACGTGGAGGGGAAGTGGGACCCGACTACAGCATGTAGATCACAAACTTTGAGTTTTGGTTTATAAGCGTGGGGGTAAACTCTTAAATACATGAAGTGCGAAGCACGGGGAGAAAGGAGGTGAAGTGGAGGATGGAACCAACTGCATTGGTGGAGTTATAATGCGGCAAATGGTTATGCGGTAAATGTATGAGGTTTCATATTATACGACACATATTGCAAGTGGCCAGAAGTGCACGGTGAAGCTGCTATGGTGTGGCCAACCGCATCTCAACTTACACAAAATACTTTGTGGGTGCTTAAGCAGTAAGTTATAAATTGTGCGAAATGTGATATGCGATGCACTAAACGTTACAAAGTGCGAAGAGGAAAAATGTAAAAAAAATGTGGAATACAAGGGTTTGCATGTGGATTTGGGTGATGTATAAAGGTTGGATGGGTCCCACCTCATCACATCAATGAAGAAACAAGGTTTTGCATAATTATTTAAGAGGTAAGGTTAGAAACCTATGGGCTGCGAAGTGCGGGCAACAGGAAAGGCTTATATGCACACCACGAGTGAATGAGTCCCACCTCATCGCAAGTCGCATTTCACTGACTTTAATATTTTCTCTTGTGCCCATCTTGCAAAAATTGTGATCTGTGATTTGAATCTCAGTCGCTGATCATTGCTTAGATCTAATAGTCCTCCTCACTCCCTTGTTGTGGTTTGCTGACCTTGTCTCTCTGGTTTCGCCCGGTCCTTTCTTATTTGTTCGTGGAATACTTGCCCCATTAACTGTTTTTCCCACCTTCACGACTTGACCTGCACGCGTTCATGACTTGACCTGAACGCATTCAAGACTCTGCCCTATCGTGTTCAAAGCGCTACCACTTGTTGTTGTTTTTCTCTAACTTCTTCTCTACCTCTGCCCTGTGATTTCCTTATAGGGAACACTTTTCCATGTCATGTGCGGTCACAGTAGAGCATTGGCTCCATCTGGGGACAAGGTGTTGCTTCCAATGCATTGAGATCCTACAGACCTGAATGCCTATGTTTTTTTGGGCACACATAGTTGCAAATGCACACTTAATTAGGAAAATTTCTATACCAATGTTCAAGTGGACACAAAAATGAGAGATGAAATGGAGGACGATATGGAAAATGAAGTGAAAAAAAAATGCAAGCAGCGGAAGATGGGAACTATGGATGATAATGCGGAATATGAAATGAGAGAAATGAAAACAAAATGGAGTATAGATAGTCGATTGATATATATACAGTGAGCTGGATTAGCCCTCATTAGTGATGAAAATATAATTTGAGGAACTGCCCATTTACGAGTGCCTCGAGTATGTCTCCTTCTAAGTTCTCCAACATGAAAGTGTTATTGCCTTTGACCTCTGCCACCCTGAATGGACCAAACCCGAGGGTGTCAAACTGCCCATGTTTCCCTTTTTCTTCTCGCCTGATATCCCATCGCAACACCAAATCCCCAACTTGGATTTCTCCCTCTTTAGCTCTTTGGTAAAATAAGCCTTTCATTCTTTCTTGATACTCTACTAGTCTAAGGATTACCTACTCCTGGGTTTCATTCAACTCCACCAATTGATTCATTCTTTGGATAAGGTCATTTAGCTCCTCCCCACTTTCTTGTAAGAATCGGGCCACAGGTAAAGCAAGTTGAATCGGGAAAAATGTGGCTCTACCATATACCATCTCATAAGGGGACTTTCTTGTGGACCTTTGAGTGGTGATGCAATTTTCCCACAGTGCGAACTTGAGCTGAGAATCCTAGTTCTTTTGATTTTCATTTATGGTCATCTTCAAAGTCCTCATTAGTGTCTTGTTAGATGATTGGGCCAGCCTGTTGCCCTGTGGGTAGTATGTAATGGAGTATCCCAGCAAGATGTTGTAATGCTGACAAAAAATTACAAATTTAGCCGATTTGAAAGCCTGGACATTATCTGTGATGATTTTAGCTGAGCATCCAAACCTAGATATTATGTTTTCCTCCAGGAACCTTATCACCACTTAATTTGTAGCATTTCTTGTGGGCATGGCTTCTACCCACTGGTGAAGTAATCTATAGAAGTGAGGATCCATCAATGTTGATTGCTAGAGGTCGGGCGAATCTCTCATATGAAATCAATTGCCCATTACTTGAAAGGTTCTTCAACATGTACTGGGATCAACATGAGAGGTGCATACCTTTGTTTTTTAGTGAACGTCTGACACTTGTTGCAGGCTTGGACATGAGCATGTACATCACCAAACAATTTAGGCTAGAAGAAACCTGCCATTAGGATCTTGTGTGCAGTGGATCACTAGTTGTAATGTCTACTTCATATCCCTTCATGGAATTCGGTCATCAATTGGTCAACTTCCCGCTCTGTTAAACACAATTGTAGGATCCGTGTCAGGTCCTTCCAATAAAGTAACCCATTTTTCACGATATACTTTTGAGACTGCAACCTTATGCTACAGTAATTGCCCTTATAATAGTTAGGAGGACATCTCAGGGTTAAACGATATTCCACTATATCTTTACACCAAGAGGAGAAGTGTTACCTCACATCCATTTTCTGAGTGGAAGATTATATTCCTTGGTGTGCACCTATGTCCTAGTGTGCCTCTCCTCCTATCATAGACAGATTTATCCCCAGATCTTGACATTTGGATTCAGACAAGATTTTGGCCAGCCCTTGGCCTTTAAGGAGCTTGGTAGGCTTTATCTCCTATTTGTACTCCTGAATATTGGCTATCCACTTGCCCCATTTTCCTTCAATGTCTCCCTGCACCAAGATATCCTTCACCGCTGCTGTGGGAACATAGGCGGTTATGGCAGATTGTAACACATACACCCATAATGACTTTAGAGATTTGAACAGGGAATAATATTGCTTCTCCAATATATCATATTTCAGCTCGGCGTCTCGTAGGATTTGGCTAAACAACGCAATGGGTTGTTAATGGCATATGCCCTTCAGCACTTTTCTATAAAATTACTGCAGCTATTGTGTGAGGAGAGGTGAAAGAGAAAGTCATGAACGACTTCCCATAACCTTGAATGACCAGCACTGGAGCTTTTGCAAAGCCCTATTTGATCCTGTTGAAGGAATCCTTGGATTCAGGGTCCATCTAACTTCACTGTTCTTCTTCAGCATCCCGATGATGTTTCGGACAATCTTGACATAGTTGGGAATGAACCTTCTAAGGAAATTTATTCTTCTCAGGAACACCTATACTTCCTTTTTGTTTCTTGGTATGGGAATTCCATCTATCACCTCTATGTGCTTTGGGTCGATATTAATTCCCTCCTTAGTTACTATGTACCCCAGTAACTTTCCTTCCTTCAAGGAAAACATGGGTTTTTGAGGATTGAGAGACAAGCCATACTTGCAAAATTTTTCAAAGGTTCGTCGAAGGTGCTCTATGTGTTTAGCATCACTCTTTGAAAAGACAGTGATATCATCCACAAACTTGTCTTTCTCTCCTATGAAAGAAATGTCCATCGCACACTGGAATGTAGCACTGTCATTTATCAGACCAAAGGGCATTCGGGTGTACATGAAGGTTCCCCAAAGCGTGGTGAACGCCGTCTTCTTTTGGGTCTTCTGGGAGCACAACCACATGATTATATCCTTAGAAACCATCCATCATGGACATGCAGGAAGATCCCACCACATTTTGTAGGATGTGGTCTATCTTTGGGAGGGGATAGTCATCCTTGAGTGAGGCTCTGTTTAGATTGTGGAAGTCCACGCAAAGTCTTATTTCATCATTATTATTTCTATCAGAACTAGGTTCGCCACCCATTCAGAGTATCTTAAAGGGACAATAATATTGGTTTGCGATAGCTTCTTTATTTCCTTATCGATAACTAGGAGGAGAAGGGGATTGATCTATCTCAACTTCTACTTATGAGGCTTAACGTCTTATTTCAAAGGTATTTTGTGTTGTATAATGTCTATGTAAAAAGTCTTCAGATCCTGGTATGACCAGGAAAAGACGTCTTTATATGATTGGAGCAAACTGAGATACTAACATTGGTATTCTTCAGGAACCCCTTTTGACAGCTTCACGACCTTTGGATCTTCTTCTGTCCCTGATAGGCTCATTGAGGGTAATATTGTTGGGGTTTAATGGGATTTCATTCTTTTCAAAAAATCTCTCCAATGGCACAAGCCCCCTGGGGATGACATTTCCTTTTAATTGTAGAACACGGTGTCCAGGCAGTGTCTCTTCCCACCTCATTTTTGTCTCTTCATTGTCATACTCTGGGTTTGAATCGATCACCATATTTGAGAACTCACCCACTGTTTCTATAAAATGCTAGACCTACTCTTCATGTTTGAGGACTTGCTGATGCTTAACATTGCCTGGAATGGTGGGGCGGTATCGCACTTGAACCTCATATAAGCAAAGGATTCTGCGCGGGGCGGAAATTACTAGCAGCCATAGCTAGTGAGTCCACCATCCTGTTTTTTTCCCTTGGCATGAACTGAATGTTAAAATAATAAAAGAAGTTCTCCACTAAATCCCATACCTTATTGTTATAAGCTCTGAGCCGTGGGTGTTTAGTTTGGCATGGGCTCCTGACTTGCCTCACTACAAGCTCTGAATCTCCAAACACCTTAAGGTTCTATATGTTTATGTTCTACACTATCTGCAACCCCCACAGTAGGGCTTCATATTAAACCACATTATTTTTGGCTTCAAATTCCAACTTAAAGGAGAGGGGAATCAAACATCCTTCTGGTGATATCAAGAGTACCCTGGCCCTGTTTCCTTCTTGGGAGTAAGATCCATCAAACTGCAAGTTCTATATCTTATTATCCTCTCTGCTTATAGAATTCTTCTGCATAAAAGTACAAATCTGTGTTTCTTGCAGGAAATTTTCATCCTCCCCTAGCATAAGAAAAGAGAATTTTTCCTCCCTACCATATACCGAAGAATTTTTGGAACCATTGGCTTTGGTGACAATATTCACGAATCTGGATTCATGGTATAACCTTCTTTCCTCACCACCGAATACTGGAATAGTGGAATAAGTGAGGTCCAATTTTATGGACCCTCCAGTATTAGAACCCCAGGATCTGGACAAAAAAATTCCAAACCGAGCTGGGATATCAGCTACAACAATGTCCATCACTACACTTTTGGCTAGAATCTGGGATAAGTTTACTACCAGATCTTTTATCACGCCCAAACAATTTACCCTCTTGGAATCAAAATAATATAGATCTTTATTAGGTCTAGTAATGCGCAACCCCAACTACTCCATGACAAACAATGGCAATATATTATGTGAAGCCCCAGAATCTACCACGCAATTGTGGAGTAACATGTCATTTATAACTAGGGACACATAGAATTGGGGAGTGGCTCAGTCCAAATCTTCTACATGAGGTCCAAAAAATAACATGGGTCTTTCCTCTTGGAGATTGAGTCGTTCAGGGAGAGGGCCTACACCATGGGGTAGAATGAATTGGAACACTTGGGACTTGTATGAAGGTTTCTTTAGGAGCTCGATCAAGGGAACCAGGATCTTGACCTTCTCTAGTTCTTTCTGGAGGTTAAAGGTCACGGGAGCTTTTTTTACAATGAATTATTTGCACTGCTCTTTAGGGTGGTCAGGTAGCTTCAAGGCTATAGATGATGACTTATGGTTTGTGGGAGGATCAGAGCCTTACTTTGTGGAAGTGGATGCAACGGCTTTATGATGGGCGGACTCTTCTAAACGCTTTTTCCCTTGATTGAAAGAATTGGGAGGGGTTTTTTCTCTTGGTATTGACTCTTCGTTTTGTTCTTGCACTCAGGTTCTCTTCCTAGAGGAGCTCATGTCATACTTATTGTGGAGGTGAGCTTGCATGAAATTCACAAACTTCCTGTAGTAATTATCAATATCTCGATCTTCTGGGGGGACTCCCTTCTCTTATGATTCTTCGTTCAGGGTGATTTCACCTTCTTCATCCTATGAATAAGAGAGGAATTGGTCTTCTTGACTGTCTGTGACTTGCTCGGCTTGTCCCTCCATTTCCCCTTCTAGGTATAGAGGAGGTTGGATGTGATCTTGCTGCTTCTTCCTTTCTCGCTGCAAAAAATATAGAGGGGGCTTATGTTAGTGAGGATAAAACCCATGGATTATCATTTTTTTAGGAGGAGGAGAAGAATTCTTAGCCTTCAATTCAAGCTTCACTAGCTTATTCAAGAGGTACTTGATTTTATTATTCATTTATTCAATTTTGTACTCCTGTGAGTCCCTCTCCTGATTAGAAGTAGAAGCCTCCTCTCTGCTCTTTCTTCTGGCTTCATGCTCTGTCTTCCCTTTGAAATTACCAGTAGAAGAAAAATTTTCTTCCACCTTCAATGCATCAGTCTGGATCTGATGTATAGATGTGGATTTTGTTTCTCTTAGGGTGAGCCCAAACTCAGGTTCGAAAGCTTCTGTGAAAACCACCTTAGTAGTTGCTTAGGGAGGCTTTATCTCACCAGGGAGATTACTGTAGAGCTTACTGAACCTCTTTATGAATTCTGTTACATCCTCATTGTGTCTCTTTTTAAGAGCATTGAAATCTGTGAGGACATATCCATGGTCTTTCTTCTCTCCCCATTTTAGTGTGAAGAAATTATCCATTTCTTCCCAAGTGGTTACTGCATTATTAGCAATGGATTTTAACCAATTTCGAGCCTCTCCATCCAAGGATTGGACAAAAATCCTCAACACAAAATCTAGGTGTTCCACATTCACATTCTTAGCAAAGGTGCAAAAGTCTTCAATATGTTTCTACGTAGAAGTGCTATCTTCCCTGGTGAACCGAGGCAAGAGCTTCAGGTAATCTTGAGGCATCTCATGCAATACTTGGGGTAAATCCAATGGAGCATATTTGTTGAGGAGGAAGCCGGGTACAACCATGAGGGGTGGTGATGGTAAGTTCTGAGGATGATTTGGCTGTGGTGCAACCGGTATATGTTCGGAAGAGGTTTGGATATTTATTTGTAATGAGATTTGGAGCGCTGTAACCTCTTTGGCTTCCTCAGCTTATGGAGTAGAGTGTTGGGGAGGAAAATAAGTATCAACAGATTCAACTTCGTCTTTTATGTCTGAACTGGATAAAGCATAGGTTTGAGAAGGATACTCAAGTACATGGGTTGTGGAGCCATGAACATAGATATCATCTTTATGAGAAGAGGAAGGTCAAACTTCTAGAAAAAATGAGGGTAGGTCAGCCTTGATGGGCTTCTTATCCCTCCAGATTCTCTTAAATATAATATTTTCAGGATTATATATAGAAAGGGTTCTCAGCTGAGAAGTATTTGATTGGGTATGAGACCTGGTGTAAGCCAGGATTACACTTGATTTAAATTTTGAAAATAGTGGTGTCACCAAGGTGAGGGTTATGCAACTCTCAACTGTTTGTGCTCACCTGATTGAAGGGTTAAGATAATGTTGTATCCCAGGGAAAATATTTTCTAATTCGTTCTCTAGCAACGGTGCCAAAAATATGTTGTAGCTCCTAAAGACGGTCTTGAATTGCAAAAGACGAGTGCCTAAAACATATTAAAATCAAAGGTTAAGTGTGGAAAATTTCATATATGCCTCTGGTAGAATATGGGTTAAGAGAATAATGATTTTGGTGGTTCACGAAAGGATAAGACCATTTGAGCCTCATTCATGGGAATTCTCCAAAATGTGAGAGGGCCTGGGAGGCTATGAGACTAGATGGCTTTTAAATGGGCCAAGTATAAAACAATGAGAAGAAACTTTTAAATATATGCATAGGCATTGAGAAAGAACAGAGGGGGAACCCACAAGAGACAGGCTTAAGAGGATTAAGAATATGTCCCTTGTGACCTCATAGGAAATAGATATGAATGAGAAATGGACAAAAACAGAGGTTCGTGGAGTGCGAATTAAGGGAGTGCAGCAAGGTTAATACATGAGTGTTAACACCTGAGCATTATGCAGACACGAATTCATGAATAATATTGTAGAATACTGGCGTCTACATTACACGAAACCATCAAAGTAGCATAGCATGAAAGATGATTACACATAAAAGGAAATTACTGGTAACAGAAGGAAACATATACACACTACTCAATGCTCCATCTGGTATCTAAATAAGATCTCTATATCATATTAAGTTTTAAAAACTCTCCCAAATATGTGTATCAGAGCACAGGGAGCACAGTCATACAAAACTACAACAGATTTCTTCGAAATTACAAAACCTTTCTTGCATTTTAGAACTCATCACATATAGAGTTCTCCTTGATGGTTTAAGGTCAAATATTCTACCATGATTGACCCAGACAGGTGAAACCAAAATATTCTAAAAAGCTATCAGAGCGTGCATTAAGAAATCACTCCTGCAACAGAGAAATAATAATGGAATTGGGTAAAATCAGGATTTTACTAGCAAAACATCACTATATAAACAATAAAAAGAAACAAAATAGTTAGCCAGGGAGGCCGAATTCTAGAATATTCAGAGGAGCGGCACAAAGTCGCTAAGAATGGGTGAGCTGTTTGGACTTCATCATGTAATTCCATATGCTGTTGGACATCCTCCACTCCCTAACTCTCATGGTTTCAACTTTACGTTGCGGAACGGTCAGTTGTGTTACGCATGTTGAATTATTTAGTGGGGAGCTCTTGGAGGGACTAAGTAAACCGTAATTGTGTGCTCTACCAAAAAATCTTGCTGTATTTGAAAACTAGAAACCAGATTTTGGAGGGTGTCTTAAGTGGTAAGTAGTATCGGAGAAGGGAGTACGAAATGATGAGAGGAACACACATGGAGGAGTGAGTGGTAATAGATATCGCATATTTTGGACTCCCCCATGGTAAAATTTGGAAGGATTGGGGGGGGGGGTGTCTCTGAAATGTGTTAAGGACCGTCGGATGCATTGGGGTGAAGCAGAGGTGATAGAGAGATGTGGAGGGCTTAGTGGTGACGGGATGCACGAAGACCAGATGGAAATGGTGGAAGGCATGGTGGGACCAAACCACATCGTAAGTCACGATATTTAAGTTTTTCTTATAAGCGTGGAGAAGGTAAACACCAAAAAATGTTAAGTGCGAAGTGCGAGGGGGAGGTAAGTCAGATGGAGGGAATGTGGGACATACCCTTATTGCAAATCACAAACTTTAACATGAAGTTGTAGAGATAAACTCTAAATGGTGTGAAGTGCAAAGCATGGGAAGGAGGAAAGTGACATGGAGGGGAAGCGGGACCCGACTGCTGCCGGCATATCGTAAAATTTAAGTTTTGGTTTACAAGCACGGGGGTAAACTCTTAAATCTGCGAAGTGCAAAGCGTGGGGAGAAAGGAGGTGACATGGAGGGTGGAGCCCACTGCATTGGCGAAGTTATAATGCGGCGAATGTTTATGCGATAAGTGTATGAAGTTTCATATTATAAAAAACATATTGCAAGCGGCTAGAAGTGGGGGTGGAGCTGCTATAGTGTGGCCAACTGCATCTCAACTTACACAAAATATTTTGCGGGTGCTTAAGCAGTAAGTTATAAATTGTGCGAAATGCAATATGCGATGCACTAAACGCTACAAAGTGTGACGAGGCAAAAGGTAAGGAAAATGCGGAATACAGGGGTTTACATGTGGATTTTGGTGATGTATAAAGGTTGGATGGGTCCTGCTTCATCGCATTGGTGAAAAAATAAGGTTTTGTGTAAGTCTTAAAGAGGTAAGGTTATAAACATGCGGGCTGCATAGTGCGGGCAATAGGAAAGGCTTATGTGGATGCCACGGGTGAACGTGTCCCACCCCATCGCAGGTCGTATTTCACTGACTTTAACATTTTCTTTTGTGCCCATCTTGCAAAACATGTGATCTACGATTTGAATCACAATTTTTTATCGTTGCTTAGATCTAACAGTCTTCACCACTCCCTTGTTGTGGTTTTCCGACCCTGTCTCTTGGGTTTCACCCAGTCCTTTATTATTTTTTCGTGGAATACTTGCCCCGTTCACTATTTTCCCACCTTCATGACTTGACCTACACGCATGCATGACTCGACCTGAATGCGTTCAAGATTCTGCCCTATCATGTTCAAAACTCTGCCACTTGCTGTTGTTTCACTCTAATTGCTTCTCTACCTCTACCCTCTGATTTCCTTATAGGGAACACTTTTCCAAGTCATGTGTAGTCACAGGATAACATATCCCATCATCATATATTCGCCAAGGTTCACTCAAGTATGAGATGAGATGGTTGATGTGGGTGTGGATTTATCAGAGCATGACCTTGTGAATTTTTATTTTCTACGACTTCACAAGTAATGGTATGGTTTCCAAGATGCAGTAAGTGGCAGAGAAAATTTTCCTAGTTGGTAAAGGATATGAACTGACATCATTCAAGAAGTGATCCAGAGAGGGAGTAGAGATGGTCTATCAACTTTGATAGTGAACAAGGAGAAATTTTTGTTGCATGTCAAGAGAAAGAAGGCCAAGGGAAAGGAGGGCCAAGGAGTGACCGACTCAAGTTAGAAGGGAAAGAAGAAGGATATAAGAAATATCAAATACTTCCATTTCCATGATTTTGTAGACTATGCTACTAAGTGTCCTAAGCAAAAGAAGGATTCCAATAAGGATCATATAACTGGATCAACAAATGTAGATGCATTTTCTTCCAAGGTTGAGAAATATTTTTCATTAATTTCGTACATGGAAATCTCAACAGACAACAATATATGGTATATTTATTCATGAGCTTCCTTTCACATGATTGGGGGAAAGAAAAATTTAGCTACCTGATTGAGAAGGAGATGTTGTTTCATATTGAGCTAGGAGATGATGGCATGTATGTAGCTAGTGGAGCATCCAATATAAATTTTCATAGGGATTTAGGTAATCCTCTTCATTGAAGAGATGTACTCATGATTAAAGCATAATATTGTTTCATCTGCTACCCTTGAGGAAGAGGGTTATGATTTCATCTTCAATAGAGGCAGGGCTTAACTCAAACACTTAAATTATAGAAGTAAGAAGAATATAGGTGTGAGGTTGAAGAATATCTACAAGTTGCAGATAAATATGGTAACAAACTTAAGAAGCAAGGCAGGAAGTTTTCAAAAAAAAAATAGTTATAGTTGAGCGAGAGTAGGACAAACATCTAAAGATGGAGCATTTGCTAGTATCTCAAGTTGAGCCTAAGATAATTGGAAATTGGGGCAACTAGTAGCATGATGAGGAACATATCATATGGTGAGTGGAGGGATCCAACCATTCAGTGACTCCTAGTATATGGATAGGTTGAGCTAAATGGGAAGAGGATTTATTTGAGGTAGATGAGGAGAGAGCCATATCTTCTAGTATTACCTTCAGCCAGAGGAAGAAACCACACAAGCACACAAGGTACATGACACTTATGACTGAAGTGATAGGCTCACAGAGCATGGTGTGAAATAATAGGTCACATATCAGGCTCAACATAAGAAACATGGAATTCTTCTAGTTCAAAGGGAGCAACAGCAACAATGGAGAACACGGTAGTATTAGAGACAAATCGAGGTGAATGAGGTTCTTCTAGAAGCAACTTCCTTTATAAGAGGGAATGTGGAAAATAGTATAAGGTAATGTATTATTTGACTTGTGCCTTAGCTAAAGAGACCACAAACAATATTTCTTTAGCATGCATAAGCTCTTATTGGTTAGGATGAGTTACTAAAACATCTGACAAGTTCCTAAAATTTAGGACAAGTTCATGAAGCAACTTAACTCATGTGTATAGTTTGAGGCTTACATTTTTGTCTCCTAGTATGAGTTACAATTTGAAAAGGACAAGTGACAAAGTATCAAAGGTGATTTGTGGATAATATGAGTTTCAAGAGTAAGAACGACTTGGCTAACTAGCCAATAAGAAGTTTGAGTTATAAAGATAAATTTTCCATATATACACAGGTTGAATTGATTATAAGGAGGACGAAGACACATCTTTAATAATTATTTTTTGCACAAGGTTTTGTGAGAAAATATTTCTAGCAAGGAGAGTGTGTGAGGAGAATCCTATATGAAAGATCGAAGGTAGTAATTCTTACAAAATTTACACTAGGCAATAGGGAGAACTCCCTATACGATAGGAGCCACTATTGCACTAGGAAATAAGGATTCTTGTGCTAGGAATTAGGGCTCAAGTTTTTCAAGGATTCAAGGATAATATCAAGGATACAAGAACGTGTTTCAATCTTACGTGAATTAGGGAGAAAAAGTGTTTTGTTTATTTAAACAATATTTTTGTTTAGGAGATCTGATTTCTCAAACTTATTCAATAAAATTCTAAGAAAAGAAGTGGGTTTTCATGGTGGGGTTCCCCGAAAAAATTGTATTATGTTCTTGTGTGATTGTATTCTTTATCAATTCATATTATTTTCTTTTTGTTGCTTGTTTATGGAAGATAAATTATGTATCCTAATGAGAATAACCTAGTTTTGATATTGTTCATTATAAAAAAATTTCAATTTCAAGGAATTTATACACTTTTTATTCTTATTCTCATATATTGTGATGTGTTTTTGGAAAAATAGCTTCTGCAGATAGAAGAAATATCTTAGGTCTAGTGGCGTCACTTGGAAGCAACGAAATAAACTACACTATCTTTCACTAGTGATTCGAATTTATGCAGGAACTCAAAAAAATAAAAATATAAACATGAAAACATAGATGTAGCAAAAATATAACTTCATTTAATTAATATCAAAGAATGAAGAATGCTTACATAAAAAATGGAAATAAAATAGCTCGGGCAATGGTAGCTTATGTATGAGAGGAGATGTGGCAGCTAAATGCCTCTTACCTATGTAACAATGAGGCTTGAAGGCCTATTTATTATTGAGAAACGATGGAAAACTCTAAACATCCAAAAATCTAACCATAGGAGATGAAGCGCCAAAATTATGGGCCTTGTTTGGGTAAATTTATACATCAACTTCCCGGAGACGTAACTTTGGCACACAATCTCCATTTGACATGCACAATACATAGTTATAAATATATATCCGAGGAATAAGACTTTCGAGTGGCCAAAATCAAATAAATACCCCATGTTGTCACTGGTTTTCTGTAAAAAACGTCGTTTAGGGCCTCAAAATAGATCCAAAATTTCAGGACCCAAAAAATTGCCAAAAATGTAAACTGTGCTAGAATTAAGGAAAGTGAAAATCTAAAATAAACAATGGTGCGGGTCCAAGTGGAATAGGTGGGTAGCCACCAATATCCATCTGGACCAGTCTACACCCCTTAGGAAGCAATGGTCGCAATTTTTTTAGTTCCTCCATGAGATGAGGAAACTTCTGCTGAACTTGATCCTTGTTGAGTCACTTAACTTTTTGCAGGAGCTGGCCAACTTTGACAACCCAATACAACTAGAACTTCTATTGGTGAGTGTTATTGATCTCTATGTCCATGATTCAATCAGTTGTGGCCAGTTACATGTAGTTGGGGTTTGTCTTTGTCGGTGTGAGTTGTTCTGCAATGTTTGATGTGTCCAGTAATGGTGGAAAGTATGGTCGTAGGTGATCCAGATTGAACATTGGATGCAGGCAAAGGAATGGGGGAATGTTGAGCTGAGAGGAATTATCTCCCAAAACCTTGATATTGCTGTAAGGCCGATATCAGAGTGGTATGAGCTTCTGATGAGCTCCAGTTAGGCATTGTTTCTACAAATGAAACCAAAATTTATCACCCACATGAAACTTGTGTGGCACCCGATGTTGATCATGTCGCTACTTGTACTTCTCTAGGATGTTGTTAACCTACTGGAGGACGGGCTGGATACATTCAATAAATCTAGTTTATTTATCAACATCAGACTGTACATGTGTGGATTATGTCTATGTAGTCACATGAGGTATGGAAACATGAATCAGAAACAATGATTGAAATCCTAGAACCACTTGAAAGGGGTTGAGACTAGTTGATATATGGAGAGCTCTGTTATAATTGTGTTTCACGTAGGGGATACTCTCATCCGAAGTTCGTGGATGCTTGGATTTGTACATGAGGAGTATGTGCACTATCATCCTGTTGTCTACCTCTGTCTAACCATAAATCTGGGGATGGAATGCAGTTGACTTGGTGAGATTGGTGTCCAATAGTGTCGAAAGGCTTGAACAGGATGTGCTCAAGAACCTACTATCATGATCTGATATAATGGTATGAGAGATCACAAAATGTTCCCACGCTAGTTCAAAGAAGAGATTGCAAGTGTCCTCTACTGTGATACTCTTCTCACATACCAACAATATATCCATCTTAGAAAATTTGTCCACAGCCACAAATACATGGTCATTACCATGCTTGGTAGAAGGGAGGCCAGAAATATAGTCAATGGAGATGGATTCCCATGGCTATCTAGGAGCAAGAAGAGGAGTGTATAGGCCTTTCTTCTTGATGGTTGGCTTGGTAATGGCATAGGCAGTGCAAGATATGATATAATTTCCAACATCAAATAAGAGTTTTGGCCAATAACACTGCTTTTGTAGTATAGCCACAGTGCTATCCACACCAAAGTGTAATGTGACCTAGCTGTAGTGCACCTCCCAAATCATCTTGGCATGCTCGCTCCAAGGAACACAAAGGTGGCCAAGGTAGCATAATAATGCATCATAGAGGTGGAAACCAAGAACTTTCTTTCCATATACTACCATATAGTATGTGGTTGTGAACTTTGGACAATTTTGTATAGTTTCAGCCATCCATAGGTCTCATGGACAGAAGAGTTGAGAATAGTAGTTAGTGTTGTAACTGTGGGCCAAATGAGGTAGTCTGCAAAATTATTGGTGCTGCCATTTTTGTATTTAATTTTCAAGTGGAATTGTTGTAGATATGTAGACAGCTTATGATGGAGATAATTCTGAAAGTTCCTATGTGTCTGTATAAACTGAAGAGGGTGATTAGTGTGGATGACCAACTCCTTCCCTAGAATGTGATGCTTCCGTTTCCGGCAAGCCTGCATGATGGAATACACCATCATAGGTGGGGTATTTCCGAATTGTATCAGAAAGTTTCTCACTATGATAGGCCACTAGATTCATGTGTTGGGTGATGAATACACTAATAGCATAGTTGGAGGTTTCTGTCTGAATTTCAAATGGTTGTCGCTGGTTTGGAAGTGTTAGTACCGATGAAGAGCAAAGGCGGTGCTTCAACTCAACGAATGCCTTTTGTTGGGATTCAGACCAGGAAAACTTTGTTTTCACCCCACCCTTAGTAATTTTACTAAAAGGCCAAGTGGTATGGGAGAATCCCAACACGAACCTCCAATAAACATTTGCAAGGCCGAAAAAGCTGCGAAGCTTTATTAGACTAGTCAAGGCTGGCCAATCCCAAATGACTTGGATCTTAGTCGGATCAGCATGCATGCCACACTCATCTATGATGTAACCCAGATATTGGACCTAGCTCATGAAAAAGGTGCATTTCTCCAAGTTGGCACACATTTTTTTCTTCTGAAGGGTTTGAAGGACCTACCAAATGTGTTACAATTGTTCTTCTGAACTCTTAGTAAAGATGAGGATGTCTTTCAGATCAAAAATTGCAAAAGAGTTGGTGAAGGGTTGCAAGATGTCGTCCATTAGCCTTATAAGAGTAGTAGGGTTATTTTTCAACCTAAAGGGAATAAACAACCATTCAAAAAGGCATTCTTTGGATTTGAAGGAAGTCTTCCATACATTTGTGGGCTCTATTGGAACCTGGTGATAGTCAGACCTCAGATCGATCTGGCTGAAATACTTGGACCTCTTAAGTTGGTCTCGAAGGTCATCAATCTATGGGATTGGATACCTATTCTCAATAGTGATTTTGTTTAGTGCCCAATAATCAATACAATGCCTCCAAGTCCCATCCTTCTTCTATACAAGTACAATCAGCCTCCCACAAGCTGAGGAAATTTGTGGGATGTGTTGTTTTTGTGGCAAATCTTGGGTTTTTTGCTTGATCTATTATTTTTTTAGAATGGAGTAGAGACATATCATCCCATTGGGTAGAGGTTCTCTATGATTTATCTTGATCAAATTCTTGACCTCATAGTGCAAAGGTACCCCCACAAGTTAGGAGAAGATGTCCCTATATTACTCCATGATCGTATCCGCCTACTTGTACTACATGGAGGAACCCTTCCTGGGGGCCATGGATGTGGCTAAAATGTTCCTTTTACATTGAGAGAAAATCAGAAAGAAAAAAAAAATCCTTGTTCTGGGATATGATCCTACTACATTTCTTAGTGAAGATCAAAGAGATGCCAGTAGGTGGGGCTACCTCTGGTAACTTGTATAAATTATTACCCAAAGAAATAATAACAGTGTGAGGCCTAGACTCATACATCGAATGACTCTTCCATAAGTATGGTTGGCCTAATAATACATCAGAAAATTCAAGAGGATTTATATCACATAATATCTCATCTTTTAAGGTCTTGATGCTATAGGGAAGGTGGCCTTTCCAGCTGACGCAGAGATCCAATCCTTGGTGAAGCCACCTGATGGTGTACAAATGTGGCTGTGATGTGTTTGGTAGGCCCAACCACTTCAGGACCTCTTATTAAATAAGGTTATTTTAGCTTCTTCACCCACATCTGTGAGTGAAAGAGGTGTTGCCCCTCCTCTGGATCTTCGGGATCCGCATTTTGGAGCTTGGTCATGGCTACCATCACAGTGGGTTTTGCTTCAATGACCTGCTGACCCTTGTCAGTTCCCTTGTCAGTTTCTAGCTTAGAATAATAATAGGCATTCGTCTTTCAGTCTCTAATCTCGATCACCAATGCATTCTTTGCGTGACATTCGTTCATGTTGTGAGTCGAGATTTTATGGAACTCACACTATTGACCAGTGTCCTTCTTTGCCTTCCCATCACCCTTGGCTTGCGGCTTTGAGGAGATTCCCTAGGTGGTCCTGGTCGATATTTATCCTTTGCTATGTGTCTTGGGGGAACCTTTTTTGTTCTTTGGGTTCGCAGATCCAAATTCTTGCTTCTTCTTCTTCTTGAATTTTTGCTCAATTTCTGAAGCATATCGGTATGTTGCACCAAGCATGGAGATATCTAGGAACTCCATTTCCTCTTGAATATATTTTTTCAAACAAATACCGTACTTGATAATAATATGTTTCTCAGAATCTTTGATACCCAGATTTGTGCGCAGGGTATGGAAAATATTTTTCAGCTCATGCACATCTTGATCCCTCTACTGCTACAACATAGTCCATTGTATGTACTTGTCTTCATAGCTCCCGGCAGGGCAGTACTGTTCCTTGATGGCATCCTGGAAATAATTCCAAGTGGGTTCAACTAATAATAGTGAGGGTGCCCCATCATCCTTCTACTCACATTAGGTTTCCCACTAGTCCTTGATGTGGGGGGTGACTTTCAAGAGTGAAAAAAAAATATTTACCCTATTGGAAAAATAATGAATGGAAAAATATCCTTCCAACATATTTAACCATTTATCTATGAAATTTGAATCTATTTGGCCTTCAAATGCAGGAATGTCAAAGTTGACTTGTACCTTAAAGGGAGTGATACCTCCATAGTGGCTGTCAAATGAAGATGTATCGCCTATGGGCATCCATCGAAGCATCTAGGAAAAGTTCTCCATAATTTCATTCCTTTGTCTCTCAAGGGCCTCCTCGAGCAATATTTTTATAGGATCTCCTTGTTACACCAAAAATTTTCACCCATGACATTGAGATGTTTATATGGGTTCATCATTACCTATTTATTGCTTCCTTAGAAGTCTAAAAACATAAAGTTCCCCAAATCAAGTATTGGAACTGGAAGAAGCTCTTAAAAGTCTAAAAAGCTACTCCACACTTTTCCTAGTCATTCCCTGCGGTACTGCAGCTAATTGCTATCAAAACTGTGATACATCCTACACGTAAAGCTCATTAAAACTGCGGACCCCTGTAAAAGGTAAAAAAGGAGAAAAGTAAGTTCTAGAAGCCCAGCTGGTCGAATATTCTCCCAGCTATGGCCTTCTAGAAGCACTATCTAGTCGAGCTTCGCCCCTTCCATTCATGAACCATTATTCCTTCATGAATGGAGCAATCCCTTGGCTTTTGGAGCTAAAATCCCATGATGAGAGGGCTTTATCCCTTCCTTTTTGGAACTGAAATGACCTCCCTTCTGCTATAAATTGAGGCCAAGCTTTAGTCTCAAGGGTAGATTATAGATTGTATTTTGGTACTAAGTGCTTGCTTCTTTCTTTGGAGAGAGTACTTAGAATTCATAGTTTTGAGAGGAATTGCTCAGTGAACATACTCTCCATATTTTGCATCATTGGTATGAGAAAGATTGCGAACTCATGGCCATAGCTTGATGTAGATAAATAGATTTGTAGTCTTGTAAAAGTGAGGAAAACGGCTATTCAGGACCCCAGAAGAACCTGTACAAACATCAAGGCATCACGGTTGTAAGGTTTCTTCTTTTATTCAAAGTTAATAAAAATGGATTCTATTTTCTCTATAAGTTGTTCACGTATCTTTTGGATAATTTAATTCTTGGATTCCTTGATCACTAAGATAGATTTATGCTTTTGAATTATTATATCTCGAAAATGATTTTGATCCCATTTGCATGTCTTTAATTGCAGATCTTATGTGTTGAATCGATAACTTCAAGAGCGATTGGATTGAAGATCAAATATGCATTGGACTTCAGGTAGGAGCATCTTCCTATAGTTAATTAATAATTCGTAAGCAAATAGTCTAGAGAAAATTGTCTACATCTATATGCTTGTTTCTAGATATCCTTAGGATACTAAGGAGATCACTCTTGTCCGCAAGAGGGATTAGTCCGTCTAACAAATTTGCGATTCCACTTGGGAAAAGAACTTAGTTTTTTTTTTTCTTTTTTCAGTTTGACTTTTGAAATATCGTTGACTTTGTTTAGCTTAAAATTGGGTTGGATACAAGATTAAATAGGATCCCTGACTGTAAATCTGTATTTTTATTTTTTTCTCTACTTTTCCTGCCTTCCGCACTTTTTATTTTAAAACAGAGCAGTAGGCTCTGATATTTTTAATAGTATAAAGTGCGGTATTGTATCTTGTTTCATTAAAAACTATGGTATTCTAGAAAATTTTAGAAAAATTAGAAATTCTGTTTTCTAGAATCCAATTTCTTGATTTTTTTGTTCTTTTCCCAATCTGTTTTGACTGTCAAAGATCTCTTTTCAGATTTCCTTCAGCAATTTCTGTGTTGAAGTGATTTATTCAGTTGGTTTTCATGTTATGAGTAAATGATTTTCCTAGTCCTCTCATTTCTCTGAATCAAAAACTTTTGAATACCTCATCTATTTGGTGTTTTAGTGTTTCTATTGAGCCATTGAACTTCATGGAGTTGTTACTCTTACGAAAGTTTGGTTTTATTCTCATTTGCAAACATGTAAAACCTTTATATTGATGAGGTCTGAATTTCATTTTAAAACTATTTTTGGATACTTTGGTTTCTTGCTGGGACAAGCAGAAAATTATTGGTTAGATTACGAACCAGGCTTAAACATCCTCAAATTTCTAGATCGAATAGGAGATTGAAGTTTGTTTTTAGTTTTGAATTTTATAAATTTAGGACTTTTAGTTTTATTTTGGAGGAAATTTTGTTTTTGTTTCTTATCGAAATGATATAGGGAATTTTATTTTTGAGAAAAAAATCTTTTTGAAATTAAGTTCTCTAAATTGTCTTCTTTTCAAAGTTTCTCATATAGGAAAGAAAATGATGTTTTGAAATTTATTGAAAATATCTTAACTATTTCCTCTAGTTAGATTTAATTGAAAAGAAATGACTGATTATCATATAGATGCATTGTAGAGTGTTTTGAGTCAGGTCATTAAAACATCATCAAGTTTCATTTTCGTACCCACTGTCCTAAGAAACTGCCAACTAAAAGTAACGCTTAATTCAAATCAATCTAGAAATTTTATATTTTCTAGGGCTCTTTCCACCAACATAGCTTAGGCTAGTGTCTTGGAATAGGTTTTAGTTAACTCTCCAAGACAGTAAAAAAAACAAGTAGTCGATCTTGCAGTAGGTAAATCCAATTGTAGGATGTATGCTCTGGGAAACTCCTCCTAAAGGAGTCAAGCATGAGATCATATCTGAACCAGTGAGGTAATCATACCTATCTCATTGGGAATGATAGAGGATGTACACATATTAAAAATGGTAAACCTCGGATAGACCATTGTCGAGGAGCCTGGGGTCACTTGTCGGTAAACCTTGGATAGACCATTATCAAGGAGCCTTCAAGGGGATTGAGCTTTGTTACTCTTCCCTTGCGTGTATATCGGATTGTAGACTGTTCCCCCAGGTATATGTGCTCCCGTTGGTGACCTTAGTGGCCATAAACTTTAGGATTCTTTCCCAAGGTGACGGTGGAGGGGAGGTCCCACTGTAGCTGGAGCAGACATCGGCTAGAGTCACTTGGACTCTTCAAAGGGTTATCTTCACTCGAGATGGGTTAAGTGGAGAAATTTGCACCAGTCTGTTTCATTAAACAGGTTGTCAAGGTAACTATTCCAACTGCCATTTCTGCATTAAAATTCTACAATGTTGGATTTCATCACCAACTAGTGTTTTTAGTGTGAGAATTAACTGTTTGTTTGTGGATTGATCTCTTAGATTTTTATAGGCGTGTGATTCATTTGATTTTTCCCTTAGCAACTTTAGGTTTTTCTTGAATTTTTTCTTTGTTTTCATGTGTTAAGAGTTTTAATCGTGGTTGAATTACCGAGATGATCACACAAAACTCAGGGGAAACCCCTTGAGTACACACCAAGCCAACTAGAAGGAATTAAATCTCTGATACCAAATGTTATCAATAGAACTGGATTAACGGAACAAGGAGAATCATCTATAATTACTCATCCTAATTTCAAAGTACATCAACCACAAGTAGCAGAACATACTCCACATACGGTTTCAATTTCCAAATTAACCGAAGTTGCTTCTACAACAAGTGAATTATGACTTGAAGCACCTGACATTTCTGAACCGGAAACTAAACCTACTACATCAGAACCTACTTTAGAATTTGCTACTCCAACTCCTGATTATCTTGATTCACCTAGAGTGAGGAATCAGATTACAGAAGATCTTCCTCGTGGTCACATTAATATTGAAGAAATCACTGATATAGAAGAAGAAGTAATTCTCCCTTCAATTTAGGAAAATTTAGAACTTAGGGAACGTGAATCAATTTTTTACAGTCCTTTTAGACAAGATGCTTGGTGTTCTTCATTGAAAGATTTTCTACAAAACGTAGGTCTTCAGTATTCGCCACCCCGAATTCCTTTCTACTCTACACCAATAGGTTATAGAACTGAGATAAACATGTCAGGTGAGTCATCCATGTTTACTGAATCGCCAGAAATGTTTCTCTATGGTGGTTTATCTGTTCCTGCAGGCTATTAGTCGCTCTCTGGTACGTTCTCAGAAGCATCTCCTTTTCCAAGCAAACCAATGTTATCATTTGGCCTGAATGAATCGAATAATGGAACTTTGAATAATGAGAAATTTTATATGATTTTTGGAAATATTCTAAACCCTGCATCTGAAGGTAGTAATATACAGCCTAGGGAACAACCTCAAAATAGCCAAATACAGCCTGGGGGGAAACTCCAAGGACAATACATACCTCGGGGTCAATATTAACCCTAGGGACAGTACATACCTCAGGGTCAATATCAACGCAAGGTGCAGTACATACCTCAAGGTCAATATGAACCCCAGGGACAGTACCTACCTCAAGGTCAATATCAACCCCAGAGTCAGTACATGCCTTAAGGTAAATATCAACCTCAAGGGTAGTATCCAGCTCAAGGATTACAACCTCCTTTAGCACAACAGTTCTATCCAGAACAACAAATGTTACAAGGAGGTGGAAATTTTCCAGCTAATTATAAGCCATATGTTCAACCCAGTTATGGACCATCTTATGTACAACCTTCGATGGGACCCTCATATCCCGGAATGGTGTGGGATCCATCCCAATTCCAACATAATTTACAACCAAATATGAAAGTACCTTATTGTCAAGCAGGACAACCTGTTGGTTATAATCAACCCCAACAACCAGTCCAGCCTTCAATTCCAACACCTGCATTTGGTTCTGTTCAGCAACCTAGTCTGAGTTCACCTAGTACTCCACCACAAACAGCTGTTCAGACTTCTGTTCAACCTATCACACCTATTCCTGCAGTGTCTACAGTTCCTATTACATTTTCTCCTCGAACATCGGTACAAATTCCTCAAGTTTCTATTCCGCTGTCTGGACCTATAATTCAGACTACTGTTCATATGCCCGCAGGACAACCTGGTACAAGTACAGTTATAACGATTCAACCTCAATTTACTTATCAACCATATGAGGGGAAATATCAATAAGGACCTATTCCACAAACTCCAGTCTACCCACAACAACCGTACCCTAGATATACATATCAAACACCTGTTCAACCTTAGTATGGTCCGGTTATTCCTAGTTATCCAGGGGGTAATTCAATTCCAAATGCACAACCTATTCCAGGTTATCCTGGATATCTTCCTCCTGGGACTGGTTTAGTTTCAAAAGGTTATCTGCAAGACCCTACCCGTCGATTGCCATTCATAGCAACTTTGGATTTACTGAATTTATCCCGCCTTGTGAATGATCTCATCTACTATCATCTGTATTGGCCACCAATGCCTCATAAGTTTCCCAGTGATATCCCAGAATTTGAAGGAAAACTACAAGAGGATCCTTCCAACCATGTTATGACTTACCACCTTTGGTGCGCATCTAACTCATTAATTGACGATTCCATTCAACTTAGACTTTTTCAGAGAATGTTAATAGGATTAGCTGCCAAGTGGTACATTGAATTACCATGAGGCTCGTTTAACAATTTCACCGCCCTAGAAAATGCCTTCTTAACTCATTTTCAGTTGCCAATCAGATACAACAATGGCACGGAATTATTAACTTCACTAAAACAATCTACATCTACATACATATCAGATCATATTCATGAATGGAGACGTAGAAGATGTTTGGTAAATTTTTTTATCCTGGATCAAATATTGGAAGAATGGTTTGTTAAATCATTGCTACCAAAAATCACTGAAGAAGTAGCCAAAGTAGTAGTTGTCACGGAAGAACAAGTTATTTCTCAAGCTCAGTATCTAGAATTGGTTTATACCCAGTCTGGAACTGTGTAAGAGAAAATTCCCGATTTACTGCGTCCTGCTCAGATAACAACAACTCCTTCAGGGTCTCATGCCGATGATGGTGTAATCAGTTCAGTTAGTACAACTAAGAATAAGAAGAAATATTCAAAGGTTACTTATCCTATAATAACTTTACCTGATTCACCAAAAGGAGAATCTTCCTTGGAAACTACTGCCGATACTCACATTGTAGATTCATCTACTACAAAGTCGAAATCCAGCAACAAGAATAAATGGAAGAAAAAGAATAAATAGATCTCATCTCCTAAAGAAAAAAGTGATAAAAATGAATCAACTGATAACAAACAGAAACCTCATTATTCTTGTCTTATTTGTGATGAGGATCATTTCACTAAGAAATGTCCACATAGGGCTGAAGTTTCTAAGTTTATCAAAGGTTCACCCACTCTCGCTGTCTTGAAGGATCCCTTTCCAATTCAAGATAGTAAAATGATTGGATCTTCTTCTAATACATCAGCAGATATTTTAATGATTTCTCAAGTAATGGTTGTGACTCGATTGCAAGATTATGGTAATAAAAATCCCATTACTGGTAAAGAAGTAGAAAATTCTAATTCTACACCGGCTACATCTCCTTCGGTTTTGATCCGCTTCACATCGAGAAACCGAATCCTGATTTAGTAATCAAACCGCCTCCTAAAGGTGTACTTCGTAAATCAACTTTCAATCCACATGCGAGAGCTGCTGAGAATTACAACATTGTCGAAGATTTGGCAATATCTCCTTCGGCAATGTTGGCTTTGGAAGTGCGGCAATCATGTCCAGCACAAAGAAAATTACTCTTATCAGCAATTGGAGTAGTAGATCTTCAGGATTCAAACCTTATAGTCTTTGATTTAGAAAATTTTACACCATGACTCCCTCATCAAATGGCCTTTTAGATCCCAGTACTGGTCACAAACACACGTTTCTTTCGTACTATTATTGATGAAGGAGCTTCCACATGTATTATGTCGTTAAACTATTGGAAATCACTTGGTTCTCTGACACTCAACCAATCAACGAAAATCCTCAAATATTTTGACGGGAGAGGATTCCATCCATATGGAATTTTGTAGGATCTACCTATAGAGGTCGAAGGTAAAACCGTTAATTTAGATGTGGAAGTAGTTGATGCCCCTCTAGATTACAACCTTCTTCTTGGTGGAAGTTGGTCTTACGCTATGAATGTTGTGATGTCTTCCATATTTCTATTAATCGTGTTTCCTCATCAAGGAAATATTGTGAAATTTGATCAGCTCTCATATTATTCGTCCGATCTAGCTTCTCTGGATACTATTCAGCATGTTGGAAAAACAACTATCCCTTATGAGGATGTAGGAGTAGGCTTAATTAAAGATTCTTCTTTGTTGGGAACTTTTTCTTTGCCTCCACCTAACGTACTGCGTACTATCGCTAATATCAATATGATTACATCAAGCACTATTCCATTCGATGACCCTTGGATAGTGCCTTCAGAGTTAGAACTGGATTCGTTTGATGGCGCGATGCCATTGAGTATGTTTGAATTAGCATATCAAGTAGTAAAATAATTTTCCAATGCACCATCAATTGATTCTAACCCCATGAATGTGGTCAATGAAGAATAATTTTCACCTTCAAGCTTAGTTGTAACATCAATTCCGGATCCTTTTAAAGAAGTTTTTTATATTGACGAAAACATTTGTGAATTCTTGTCCATAGATGATTTACCATGGGATGATCTCCATCATAGGTCATCATTTTTACTTAAGCTTGATAGATTCGAAAACAATTTGTCATTTATTTTTACAATTGACTATGTCAAGGAACCCCAGAATCCGATATCGATCGCAAATTCAGATTTTGAAGTGAATTTGGGGAACATTTCTTCCACGATTCCTATTGACATATCAGTAAAACAAGGAATTATTGAAAACATTCATATAGGTGCCTCTTGTACGTTAGATGAAATTGCTACATATAAGGCCCTATTTCAATAATTCTGCGACATATTTGCCTGGTCTTATGAAGAAATGCGAGGAATAGATCCCAAAATTGTTTTTCATGAAATCAAAACTTACCCGGATGCTAAACCGATAAGAAAAAAATTATGTCTGATACATCCATGAAAGGCTGCTTCTATTAAAGCTGAAGTTGAAAAATTATTGAAAATAGGATTTATTTATCCTATCCCGTTAACAGATTGGGTATATAACATCGTTCCTGTTACTAAAAAACAAGGAACAATACGAGTATGTGTCGACTATAGGGATATTAACAAAGCTTGTCCTAAAGACAATTATCGGACCCCTTATATCAACCAAATCAATGACGATTGTACTGGAAATGAAATTTATTCATTTACGGATGGATTTTCCGGATATAATCAAATAAACATACTCCCTACCGATCAACCAAAAACAACATTCATTTGTCCTTGGGGAACATTTTCTTACTGTAAATTACCTTTTGGACTAAAGAATGTTGGGGAAACTTTTCAAAGGGCTATGTCTTATGCTTTTCATGACATTAGATACATTTTTCAACCTTATCTAAATGATCTACCTGCTCATTCCTTACACAGGGAAGATCATCCAACTCACTTACGAGCGATTTTTATGAGATGTAGGTATTATAAGATTTGCCTGAATCCACACAAGTGTGTTTTTTGTGTAAAATCTTGTATATTACTAGGATTTGTAATTTAGAAACAAGGCATTTGTGTCTATCCTTCTAAGGTTGAGGCTATTATTAATTTACCTCCTCCTCCCACACTTCGCCAACTCGAAATTTTTCAAGGGAAAGCAAACTTTCTACGTAGATTCATCCAAAACTATGCCGAGTTAACCAAAGGTTTTACCAGGCTTTTGAAATAGAATATTTATTTCATTTGGGATAAGATTGCTGATCGATCTTTTGATGCTCTAAAACATGCGTTAACCCATGCACTGTTAGTGCATCCACCAAATTACAGCCAGGATTACTTTTTATACTTAGAAGCCTCTGATTCCACCATTGGAATGGTATTAGTTCAGGAACATTAATTTCACAACAAACATGTGATTTACTATCTCAGTCAGAATCTCAATCCAACAGAGATCAAATACTCACATGTGGAGAAATTGGCCTTGGTAGTAGTTCAAGTTGTCCAACAATTTTGTCATTACATTTTGTTACGAAAAACCATGGTGATTTCTAATTGCAACCCAATGATGTATATTTTGACTAAGAAACTGCTCAAGGGAAAATAATCTAAATGGATAGCTATCCTTCAGGATTTTGATTTAGAATTTGAAAAATCCAAACCAAATAATTCACTAGTGTTCGCCGAACTGATGTGTGACTTCCCAAATACTGAGACAGAAACTGTGGTAGAACATCCAATCGTTGATGAATATTTGTTTCTTATCAGTACTTTAGATCCTTGGTATGTGGATATAATCATTTATCTCCAAACCCAAAATTTTCGGCCTGAGATTTCGCGTTCACATCGACGAAAGATCCATTACCAGTCTCAGTAGTACAATATTGTTGGAGACACGCTTTATCGTCGCGGTGCTGATTCTGTATTTCGATGATGTTTAACCCATGAAGAGGCTGAACAAGTTTTAAATGACTATCATTCTAGAGCATGTGGAGGTCATATTTATAGGTATGCCATAGCCCAAAAGATATTGCGCGCTGGTTATTTTTTCCCTTCGTTATTTAAATATTACATTCTAGCAGTTCGAAAATGCCACAATTATCAAATATTTGATCGGAAAATGCATGCACCACAGCTCCTCTTCACCCCATAATTGTTGTCGGTCCTTTTGTAAAATGGGGCACTGATTTCATTACATGTAACTCTCACTCAACCGGGGGGAATGGGTATATTATTCTCGCAGTAGATTATTTTACCAAATGGGTCGAGGCGGTGCCTACATTTGCAGTAGATGGAAAAACTGCAACTACTTTTGTATTCAATAATGTGATTGCTCGATTTGGTGTACCCCAAGCTATTGTTACTAATCATGGGAGCCATTTCCAAAACATTATGATGACCGAACTTTCCGACCAACTTGGCCTGCGCCATGATAGTTCTACACCATATTACACACAGGCTAATGGTGAGGTTGAAGCTGTCAATAAATTTTTAACCACTATGATTAAAAGGATAATTGGAATTCATAAATCGAATTGGAATACTATGATTTTCCCAGCACTTTGGGCATACCGAACCTCAGCAAAAATCGCAACAGGTTTCACTCCTTTTCAACTGGTCTATGGTTTAGAAGCTGCATTACCGATTGAATGCGAAATACCGTCACTCCAATTAGCCATAGAATTACTACCAGCTACACCTGAGGAGGAGAAATGATTTTTGTATCTGGCACAATTAGATGAGACTCGGCACACTGCTGCATTAGCAGCCGAAGCTCAAAAAAACGTGTTAAAGCTCAGTATTATCAAAGTGTTACACCTCATTTTTTGTTAGAGGGTGGCCTAGTATTGGTATACAACCAAGCTAATGATAAACTAGGAGCTAGGAAATTTGAACCCATGTGGCACGGTCCTTATATTGTCAAGTGAGTGCTTTGAAAAGGGGCTTATGAATTTATTGATTATGATGGGGTATATTTAGATAAATCCATAAATGGAATTTATCTGAAGAGATATTATGCTTGATTTTGTGTGAAGATCTTACTGGTAGATTAATTATTTTTTCTAGCTTAGCTGCTTTAGATTAGATGAGTGTGTCTAGTTTAATTTTGTGCTAACTACTATCCCTTCTTATCTTGATTACTCTTGATATTGCAGATGTCGACGTCTCTTCAAGCCTACATTGGTTTTTCTGATGGTGCCTATCGTAATACACAGAACATCTCTTCTGCAGCCTAGGTTATCTATTCACACACTGATGAGTTAGTTTCTATGCATGGGGCAAGCCTTGGTCAAACATCGAATAATGTTGCAGAATATAACACAGTAATTGAGTTATTGTCTGGTGCCATTTCATTTGGCATTCGGCGTTTGATCATAAGTTTAGATTCAAAACTCATTATATTACACTTAAACAGGGTAAATGAAATTAAAAATCCAGTGTTACTGAGATTATTCTTGAAGGTTCGTCTCTTGGAAAGATAGTTTGATTACATTGAATATCAACACATTCCAAGAAATTTAAATACATTGGCTGATGAATTAGCTAATAATGTTATAAACATAGATTTGCGACATTAAAGCAGTAAATTAAAACAACATTTCATAATTTTTGAACAAGATAAAGCCGCCCAAAGTAGTCATATCATAGATAGAATTTGTGTTCAAAAAATATTACATCGTCTAGGATCATAGGTTTAAAACACCTTATGATCCGAAAGGTAGTGATACAAAAATAAAAAATACAATGGTCTGCGATAATCATCCACTATCCGTGGTGATGATCATGATAATACACTATCGCTCATGCCACTCTACGCAGATATCTCCGAAACTGGCCAGGAATGCCAGCAACATGCCTCTAGAGGTGTAAAGGAATATTGTCCATACTAGTCTCTGGTATGTCTCTGGTCAAATTCTCTAGGTTCTACTCTAAGTCAGTGAGAATCTCTACTACTTGATTCTCTGGTGGTGTGATAGGATCTGTTCGCTTCCTCTCGAAGCGGCGGTGGTCTTCGTGGACCAACATTCGCATTTGAATTTTTTGTTATCAATATTGGATGTTTTAAAAAATAAAAAAATTATAATTAGAAACACATAAAAGTGATTTATTTACCTGACTCGTCGCATTAGGCACTGGGAGGAAGAGCCATATCAGGATCACCATGGAAATATATCCCTGCGTACAAAAAATCTCTAATGGCGAAGATCTGGTTTTGTAATCAGTGAAAGTATGCAGGTGTAAATAGAAAAATCTCAACACCCTCACTATGACGGGCCATCACTTGCACCCAGCGGACCATCCGAGGCTCTCTAACCCCACCAGCGTTAACCAAGATAAGTTGGGGGGCAAGAGAAGGAATCCTCTCTAGAGAAAAAGAAACTATGATAGCTCCATATCCATTGTTTTTCAACTTTGCGTTCTTAGCTCTAGTCAATTGGCCTTTTACATTAGCCAATACTCCTTCACACCAGTTGAATATGGTGCCTCTGTAGCACTCAACCGCTGTCTGCATTTGGGCTTTAGTAGCCACATTTGGAGCTGCACTCCCACACAATTCGGTCACTATGAAAGAAAATACTTTGAGTTCAAGACTAATAATCATTTTTATATCAATTCGGTTGTATTTTTGATCAACCTTTTTGTTACAAAACTCTTATTGATAGCTAGCTATAGTCTGGCCACCTTGCCTAGCCCCAAAGAAGGAAATAGGTTCTCCTCTTTTGGACAAACCTGTAAGAAAGTAAATGTCCTCCATCTCAACTTCAAGCCGGTGATCACCGATAATGAAGCATTGTTCTTGAACATCCCACCTATTCACTAGCCATGTCAATAACTCTACTTGAGCTCTCATGCCCTGCATTTCCCAATATTTATATAATCCATAGTTTCTCAATACACGCCATGTGGGAAAACTTCTGATAGCTGCCTCATCCACTTCTCCATGTTCACGTTCTCTCCATTCAAGCATTGTGGATGCTTTGCAATAGACGCATTAAAATATTAGACACAATCAAAATGGAAAATTTGGCTTAATTTGAGAGAAATTAACATTTTAATTTTGTACACGGCGCCTCCCAACTTTTTTCATTAAAACAGTGCGAGCTACCACACGTGTTATACATAGAAAGTGCGGGAGTCTGATAATTTTCCTTTGGAAAATTATCTGGCTCTACAGGTACTGTGTGTATTATCTGCAGTACCACGAGGGCGATTTTTTGAACCTATTTTTATCTTAAAAAATGATTTTGATGCCTAAAATAAAATGTAAATGGACAAAAATGAAGACAAATTAGTTCTAGATTACCTGGAGTCGACGGTTTTGGATTCGGACGGTCGGTTTTTCTGATGTCTCCTTCGAAATGTTTTCTACCAAAAGCTCTCAACTTTCACTCTGGATACAAATGGTAAAAATGACTTGGTTTAACCCCTTTTTATAATACTTTTTGAATAAATGAAATAATATTTTATTTATTCTTCACTTTGAAAATTGGGTTTTCAAATAATTTTTACTTATCTAAAACATGTATGTTTAATGTTTTGAGTTTTTGTGTAGAATATAAGATTTTCGGGTGAAATAATAATTTTGGCAAAGAGTATGATTTTTGTCACTTTTTCAAACTCATTAAAAACTTATGAGAAAGAGACACCATATGAGTACATTTTTATCACTTTTTCGAACTCGTTAAAACTTACAGAAAAAGCGAAACCAATGAGTACATTTTTATCACTTTTTCGAACTCATTAAAACTTACAGAAAAAGAAAAACCATGGAGTTCTCTTTTAAGCCTTTTTCAGACTCTCTAAACATGGAAAGATTGCCGAGTACTTGACTATTCAATCTCGTTAAAGGAAATGAACAGTCGTCCCTTCAATATAAGTTTACCCCTTATCTGGACTGAAATGGACTATTTACGAAAAAGGTATACGTTGACTAATCATAGTCAATAGAGTTCTCTCCTACATTATTTTATCCTTTTTAGGGCTTGAGGGACTAAATTTACGAAAATGTAAACCCACAGATTTTTCTTAAGTTTTTATTCTGACTCCCTAAAACTGAAAAACACCGAGTTTTTTCTATACTGGACTCATTAAAACTTAACAGTAAAGGACCTGTCAATGATAAACAAGAATGAACCACTCCTTCTTAGGGTTCGATTTTAATACTAAGTTGGACTCATCTGAAGTATGAACTTATATTACAAGAAAATGTTATTCTCCTCAAGCTTGTCAAAAATAAAGAGGTACTTGCCAGAAATGGTGGGGGAAAAGAGAGAAAATGAATCCACTTGTCACACTTCATTTTAAAAATATGTATGCCACTCTTGAACACGACACTTTTGTCACATTCATGTCTGGGTTGGGAAAATCCTTTGACCAACAGTTAATCAAACCACATTGAATGTCTTCAGCCGGTTTCTAGGTATTAGCTTAGGTCAATCACCGCCAAACCATCTGCAGTGTCTTTATGTGTTCAAGAGATCAGTTAAATAAACCATTAATTACAAACATTTGTCTCCACTCGCATTGACCATCCTTGAGTCAGTCCTTGCTACATATTTCTTCAAAACTCAATCTAATGGTTTCGTGTCGTGGGATTTCCTACGATGGGTCACTTTCTATCGATGACAACTGATCATCTAGAAAGTTGATCTAGAATCCTATCATTACCTTGGGATCTGCATGCCCTAATGGCAGGTTTCTCGCCTTCGATTGACCTTCGATTGAAAGATTCTATGAAATGTTTGACTTCAGATCAAAAATTCACATTTCATAGATTGTACTAAGTACTTTGAAAGCCATTTTCATTATTGGTGGTTTCTCTCACGCTTGTTAACAGTTCACATCATTGAATGGTAATCAAGTGGTTTCTACAATGTTCAACTTCAGATCACAAATTCACATTAATAGAATCGAACTAGTTCGAGAAGCGAAAATCAAGACCCTGGATCTAGTTTCTACCATCCAGGCTGTGAGGATTTTTATTATTCATCATATATTAGACTACTCATAACAGATGGCTGGGTCCATACTGTGTCTACTACTTCATGTAATTTTAAAATCATTTCTATATCATAACATGTAGTTAGTTTTCATCTGAGTATGGGAATGCCTACCTCATAAATGATATACAAATATATATGCTTGCATTGAATTTTTTTTCCAGGTTTTGACCAATGTGTCGACAACCCAATCCTCGGAATGATAAAGCACTTCACTCTTCAGAATTCTTCAAAAAACTCTTCAGACTTCGCACTTTAGGGGGCAATCTGTTACACCAAAATTTGTCACCATGACATTGAGCTGTTTATATGGGTTCATCATTACCTATTTATTTCTTCCTTAGAAGTTTAAAAACATAAAGTTCCCCAAATCAAGTATTGGAACTAGAAGAAGCTCTTAAAAGTCATAAAAGGCCTACTCCCACACTTTTCCTAGTCATTCCCTATGGTACCGCAGATAATTAATGTCAAAACTGCGATAGATCCTGCACGTAAGCCTCATTAAAACTGCAGACCCCCGTAAAAGGTAAAAAAAGAGAAAAGTAAGTTCTTGAAGCCCAGTTGGTCGAATATTCCCCTAGCTGGGGCCTTCTAGGAGCATTATCTAGCTGAGCTTCGCCCCTTCCATTCATGAACCACTATCCCTTCATAAATGGAGCAATCCCTTGGCTTTTGGAGCTAAAATCCCATGATGAGAGGGATTTATCCCTTCCTTTTTGGAGCTGAAACTACCTCCCTTCTACTATAAATTGAGGCCAAGCTTTAGTCTCAAAGGTAGATTATAGATTGTATTTTGGTATTAGGTGCTTATTTCTTTCTTTGGAGAGAGAACTTAGAATTCATTGTTTTGAGAGGAATTACTGAGTGAACATACTCTCCATATTCTGCTTCGTTGGCATGAGAAAGATTACGAACTCATGGCCATAGCTTAATGCCGATAAAGAGAGTCGGAGTCTTGTTAAACTAAGGAAAAGGACTGTTTGGGACCCCGGAAGAACCTGTACAAACATCAAGGTGTCACGGTTGTAAGGTTTCTTCTTTTATTCAAATTTTATATAGATGGATTATATTTTCTCATTAAGTTGTTCATGTATCTTTTGGATAATTTAATTCTTGGATTCATTGATCATTAATATAGATTTATGCTTTTGAATAATTATAGCTCGAAGATGCTTTTGATCTCGTTTTCCTGTCTTTAATTGCAAGTATTATGTGTTGAATCGATAACTTCAAGAGCGACAGGATTGAAGATAAAATAAGCGTTGGACTTCAGGTAGGAGCATCTTCCTATAGTCAATTTATAATTCATAAACAAATAGTCTAGAGAAAATTGTCTACATCTATTTGTTTGTTTCTAGATATCCTTAAGATACTAGGGAGATTGCTCTTGTCTGCAAGAGGGATTAGTCCATCTAACACTCCTTCTCCCCTGTCTTTCTTTTCATCTACCATGGGATGCGATCAAGATTTTCAAGGATGATCTTGCAAGGGTTCAACTATATCAATCCCTAACTCCTTATACCTTGACCTCATTGGGGGCATGCAAAGAAAACAAAGAAAGAGCAGACGACTATGATAACATTGATCTGAATTGATGTAGGAATGAAGGAGAATACAAATATGAACATGGACACATATATGCAATGGAAATATAACATCATTTCACTAATATAAAAGACAAAAATATGGTTACATACAGAATGGATAAAAACTAGCTTGGGTGTTGGTAGCTTATCTCTGAGAAGCGGTGTGGAGAGTACTTTCCTTTGAACTATGTTACAATGATTCTCGAAGGCCTAATTTTTACTGATAAACAATGGAAAACCATAAGAATATGAAAACCTAACCCTAGGATAGGAAGCGCAAAACATATGGGCCCCGTTTGGGTAAATTGGTACATCAACTTCTTGGGGATGTAACTTTGTCATACGATATCCATTTGACATGCACAATACCTCGTTAGAAATATCTATATGACCAATACAAATTTCAAGAGTCCAACATTTGAAAAAGGACCATGTTTTTCCTGGTTTACCAAAAAAACATCATTTAGGGCCTCAAAATGACTTTGTAAGTTCAGGACTCGAAAAACTGCCAAAAATAGTGAATTGTGCTACAATTAAGGAAACTAAAAAAATAAAAGAAATAATGGTGGGGGTCCAAGTGTAATAGGAGGGTGGCCACCAATATCCACTTGGATCAACTAGAGATATTTGAAATATAAAATGAAAACCTACTTGGAATTCATTGTGTGTTTCCTTCATCTCTTAACCCGCTGAAATTAGCTCCAAATTTAACTCCCAAAATTAGAAGTTGCAAATTAGCCAATAAAAGAAAAGAGAATGAGATATAAAACATGATATATTCAAATAAATCTGAATAAGAAATCAATTCCTAAATATTATAGTGAGGGAAGCTTCAAAATTATATTTTATTTTCCCTCATTTCAAGGTGTCATTGCACTTTTAGTAAATGAAACATATGATGACCATCACAAGTTGCATGTATAAAACATTCCCCATTGCATATTATTATGAATCTAACTGCAATGGAGTCTTAAATTAGGGTTTTGAGCCAAGGTAATCCAATATTCTTATAACTTTCGGAAATATTTTTGCTTTTGGCCTTGCAGGGGATTGATGCAATGTGTAATGGATTACGATAGATATGGGGTTGGGGCCTTTTGAGTAAGCGTGGAAAAATTACATGTAACATGTTTCCCCCTAAATTATAAATTCAGAAGTTTTTGATGAGGACTGCAGTGCTTTACCATGTGAAAAGTCTAGATTGAGGGTAGATTGGTTGATATCTAACAATCATCAATTAACTATTATAATACATTGATGAAAGTCAATTCCAATTATTATGGATTATGGACCCATGTCTAGATTCCATTTTGTATGACCATAGCAATCATACTTCATACATCTATATATGAATCCTCAAGTCGCAGCCTGGGTGGATGAAACTAAATCTGGGGTCCATATTGTCACTCGATAATACGAATCTATGCATTTGAATAGATGTCTTGAAGTCAAACATGGTATAAATCATATTATTACCAACCAATGATGAAATCCATTAACAGATGTGAGATGAAGCATCGATAATGATAATGGCTCTCAAGGTACTAATGTGCAACCTATGAGGTGTGAATTAGCACTAGAAAATTTGGTGCAGTTTCCGACGGCCAAATCGTCGCTATTCCGATACACAGTCGTCGTAAGAACGACAGTTCGAGGACGAGAAAAACGTGGTTTGTCATGCGGTCGCAGTTCCGACGCATTCACAAAGTGTCGCACTACCGACACTTTTTCCGTCGCTTCCAAACACGCGTCGCTCTTCCAACGTTTCCCAAACCGACGTTTGTCAAGTGTCGCCATTCCGATGAAATTTGGTCCGACGTTTTTAACGTCGCTCTTCTGACTTAAAATGTCGCCATTCCGATGAAATGTCGTCCGACATTTTGAACGTCACTCTTCCGACATATTTATACTGTCGCTCTTTCGACGTGTCTAAACTATCGCATTTCTGACACCATACAAAAGTGTCAGAAGACCGACGTATTGCAAAAGTGTCACAAGACCGACGCTTTCCAGAAGCGTCGCAATATCGACGCCAGGAAGAACTGTCACAATTTCGATGAAATGTGGTCCGAAATTTTGAATGTCGCCCTTCCGATGTCTTTGTGCTGTCACTCTTCCGACGTTTCTAAAACTGTCGCAATATCGACGGATGTCACAAGACCGACGAAAATGGAAATCGTTCAAAACGTCAGAAGAGCGACGCTTACAAGGCGTTGGTATACCGACAGCGGTTTCAATTTAAAAAAAAAAAATGAAACTTTAAAACAGGATAGTAAATCTCCAATGTTTGTTATCACAATAAGAAATCAATGATCAGTGATCACGTCAAATTTTCCTCGTAGCGTGACGGGTCTAATAAATTTTATTTTAAAGGTTGCTGGCCAGTGACAACTGCATCATTGAAGGAAATGCATTAAAGAAAATTAATGAGGCTACGAACTCCAAGCCAACTGGAAACAACCCTAATAATTTTCCTTAACAACTTCCAAGTTGTGACTCGGGCTTCAGACTCCAAAGCTAAGAATTTTCTTTTCATCGTGTTGGAGAAGAGAACTGCAACCTGCAGCAAAAGAGAAATTCCTCAGTCTCACTGCTCAGGAATCAGAGTCATTCCTTGCTAACATAGTATGTGGAAATTTTGATAAGATAAATTTCTTCACCCTCGTTTTTACTAAATTTATTCTTTTGAAAAGGGCCTGGTTCCATTTCAGAAATTTTCAACTTTCGACTTCTAGAATTTGTACATATGATTTTTGGACTGAGTTTTTGTTATTAATGAGGAGATTTTGTCTTGGTTCTATCTGTATAAAATAATTGCCTCTTTTTTTTCTTCATGTTCAGGGTTTTTGATTTTATCCAACGCTATCTCTCTTTTAAGCATGCCTACAAATTAATATATTCTAGGAATGTACACAATTCCAGGCTTCATGTACAACATATTGTATCAACTATATTTTAACAAGTGAGATGCATGCCCATATAGTGTTACAGATTACAGGGCTTCATTTGGAGAATAAATGATAAGCCTGGGAGCACTAAATCCAAGTAATTCCCCTCATCCCTTAAAAGACACCTCTAAATATAACTATAAATTTCAAATAGTTAGTAAAGGAAAAGTACAAAGATATAACAGATATGTGTTGAGCCAAAAACCTGTGCATTCACAACAAAACTAGGATGGATAAAACTTAAAAAAAATTATGGACTTTGACAAAAAATCGTCTTATGCATACAAAATGAAAGAAGCATTGGCATACTACTATGTTTACAAATTTAAGGACAGGCAGAGTGAGTCTCTGGGCAACATAGTTTCATGTGGAGACCCTAGATCCTTGTACCCACAATATCTAGTGACTCAAAAAATGATTTCCAAAACAATGCCTTTGCTATGCATGTAAGAACACCACCTGTATAATGAGGGAGATGTAATATTGTCCGAGAAGCAGATTTATACAGAGTGGTCCAAGATTTTGTATTTATGGAAGATACAACTGATTCTGGCATGAAACATGTATCCAATATTTCAATGTGGCCTTATTTTAGAGCCCATTGATGATTTAATATGAAACCTAAACTTTCAAAACAAACACATTGAAATCACAGGATCTCCATCACGAATATCATAAATATTAACTGTCTTTTGGGCACTGGCAGTAGATACCATAAGAGGCCCACATGGCCTATACCACCAATGTTGATTCTCTGGCACAACATTTGCAAAGCCAAAATTTCTCCCCAAGACATCCCTCTCTGCCAAAACTGGAGAGATGGTACTGGACGTTGAAGTGAAGGCCTCTGATTCAGTATGGAATGCCATAATTTCTTTATTATAAAATTCCCATGAACAGAAACCTGAGTCCAATGTACAACCTGCAGATGCTGCCACAACATATTTACCAGAGCGACCATCTGAACCAGCTGCTCTGATCAACCAGCAATCACCCCACATGTTTGGGGTAAGCCCATATGGAGCTTTATATTCAGCCTTCTCCTGGATATTGGAAAAAACAATACCGAGTATTACTCATACATCAACTGCCCTTTATGTTAAGGGAAAATTTAAAGAGTGCATAAATATTCTTGAAATCCCAATCATAGTTTCTAGAAAATTTCAACAGTCTTTGAAATGAACTACATCCTATTTAAACTACATCAAATATTTAGGAAAATAATTTTTTTAAATAGAAATTAGTGAGTTTTATTTCAAATATAGAAATTTAAACCATGAGAATAATCTAACCCCTAGGATTTTCCCTATTTCTAATAGAAAATCCCAAAATGTATAAATTATAGCACCCATAAACCCCAAAATTAGGTACAATAATTAAAACCTCCACACCTCTGAATTTGCTATATCGTGAAAAGAGAAGCATCCATCATCATGGGAAAGCAAAACCGATTCTCCTTCTGATACAAACCAGCCTATAGTAGATGTCTTATGGCTGAGTATATTCAATCGATCACAGGAAACCTCTTCTGTTTCTTCAATATTTCCAAAATGCTCTGGCTTGTTTTCTTGATCATCATCAAAGTCCATATTTTCATCACATTGAATGGTTCATTACGATTAGGTCCAGTGCCTATTGCAGAGCTCCAAACATCCAATCCAATATTGGAACTACCATACCCGTTCCCATTAGAGATTGTAAATCTTGCTTCTGGCTTTAATTCGATAAGTTCAAGAGCACTAGAACTGGATTCAGTTGATTTAGACTTGGTATAGTTGTCCTCTAATTTGTATTCTGATACAACACTATACTTGTGCTTCAACGCAGACAGAAATTCTTCAACAATGGGATCTTCATCTATGGGGCTTATGTATCTGCCCTCAAAAGCATCCCGAATATCTGATTCATTTTCATTCAACTAATCATGCAAATCCACCCTCGTCTTCAACACAACAAGCTGAACTGAAGGCCGGTTTTTCAGAAATTTATGGTGCGGGTAAAGCTTGTCTTCCAGATCTTGACTATTTAAGTGTTTAATTGGTTTTTTCAGAGACCTGACCATAGAATCAAATGAATCCTGCGAATCCTGCGAAATAATAAACAATAGTAAGGCCATTATTTATTGGTTTGAAATAATAAACAACATGCAACAAACCCACATAATTAGTAAATTATTTAAAGACAATGTTGGAAATATGTTTCCTGTATCCTATTATATGACTGTCCTTCATGGAAAGCTCTGTATTTAATGGAGAATCGATATAGATAAGGATGAGTTAATTCATGTGTGAACATATGTATGCATCCTGATGAAGGATAATTGACATCCGTAAGAAACCCTGTGCTCTGTATGTTGATCGAGGAACCGATGTTAATACGGTTGACAGTGTATCCAAACTGGTAGACAGTGGAGTTATATATATTCGTTAAATATATGATGGAAGGGTCTACGCTATTAGTAAGGAGCTGACTGGCTTTCATGGAGAAAGGAACAAAGAGCGAGAGCAAACTAGTTATAATGCGAAAGAACTAAAACAGAGTATTTGGCATTGAACTTTCGTTGGAACATGGACTAACCCTTTGGAATCATGAACAGAACTTGGAAGGAAAGAGGTAGAAAATAACAAACGGAAGCGCGATGGAACCCTGCGTGGAAGAGCGGAACCGTGACCGAGAAAACAGTAAAGGTGGTTTGTGGTTTCTATCGCACCACCTTCGATGGGCAAGTAGTTTTCAAGAGGTTGGGAGCGATTCCATAGAATGCGCGACACACGTCCTTGTACGACTCCACAAAATCACTTGTCACTGTGCGCCATCGCGCGTTATTGCTCAACCCAGGATGCCCAGCGATATTGATAAGCACCGTTGATCTGGGAAGGGGTCATCGGACGGTGTTCATTTGCTATAGATTCACGAAAGTTACCCAAGGTACGGTGCGGCATCATGCGTTATCATCCATGCATCATCAACGAATGATATCCATCGGATCATCTGATGCTGAGTGATGTGTTCTCCGCCAT
Source organism: Pinus albicaulis (assembly GCA_034641835.2). Lineage (NCBI taxonomy): Eukaryota > Viridiplantae > Streptophyta > Pinopsida > Pinales > Pinaceae > Pinus > Pinus albicaulis. The sequence continues at coordinate 846,705,964 of CM076577.1, read as the reverse complement.
CGGATGGAAACAATCGTAAGCGATGGGCCCCAGTTTTTAAAATTATATTGATTGGCCCATTGATTATGTATGTGGGGCCAGAACCAAAGGTCTATTTAAAAGCCTTTTGATAAAAGCGCTGGTTATTACTATAAAGTTCTATTATATATTTAATTTCCAAAGGTTGTGAATAATATTTATTTATCAAATTCCACGAATTTGATAAATAAAAGAAAGAAAACCATCAGCGGCACGTTATTGGTACTTTACCTTGGCTATAGTATTATTTGGCGGAGATAGATATTACCTTGGGACAATTCGAGCATGGAAGAACAAAGATCGGATTTCAATTTGGAATGGTTCGAATTTTAATAATACCATTAGCAATTGAATGGTTTTGACCCATGGTTTCAATAAAGGTGAAAACTATATAAGGTGATGAGAGTCATAGTACGAGGTGTGCATGCAGAGGCATTGTAAACAAAAATCTCTTTATGAGCTCTGCATGATCGAACTCTGTTGTCTGATAACGCTGAATCCATGATGCACCTATAGAGTTGATCGAGGAAATGAAAAAGCTCTAGGAATATCAGCAAAGAAATAATAAAGATCAGATGCAAGTATGATGAAGAAATTGAAGAAATTCGGTGGATTTGAGGGTTGAAGTCTTCTGCATAGAAGTGGAATCTTTCTGCCAGTTCAAGCTGGTGTTAAATCAGGGGGTCGAAGCTCCCTTCCAGGAGAGGCTGGAGAATGAGAGAAGGTTGAAGCCTTCTGCAGGTTGGTGTCTGCGTACTAGTATGAGTCTGCGCCAGCACAAAATTGTAAGATGTTTTCTTTATAATAAATATTGAAGACTGAGACGACAACAACGGTGTTTTTCTCCTAAATTGGGTTTCCACCTTAAATACTGGTGTTCAAATGTGTTCCTTTTGTGTAATGGCTTATTCTGTTATTTCTTTTCACATGTTTACTAAAATAATGATGCAATAATCTAAGTAAAGAATTAACAGCATAATAAGATCTCTGGTGAAAATTTTTCAGTCAGCCCTAATATTGATTCACGCCCCCTCTCAGTATTTTTCCCAATAGACAATAATTCCTACATATTAAAATATAAAGTTATAACATACCAGCTCATACTCAAACATAACATCTGTATCAATATTCTTCTTCTGTATCTTCTTGATCTTCATCCAACTGATCGACATATATATCAACATCTAATTTAGAAACAGTGTTGAAATGATCGACCATGTCATCATCATCATCAATTATGTAATTTTCAATAATATCCTCATCGACATCATCATCAATAATTGTTGCCTCATCTCCTATGCTTGGTTCATCTTCTAAGATATCTTCTTTGTCTGTCAATGCATATTCTTGCTCATCTGCCACTGCATCATCTTCTTCTTGATCAATATCATCTTCTTCCTCTACAGTATACTCTACTGGCCTTCCTCTTGGATCATATCTAATAGCAAATGACCATTCGTTCTCACCTAGAACCTCTGAGTAAAAGACTTGTTCGCATTGGCTTGGAAAAACATAGCGATCTTTTCCTGCTTCAAACTGCGATGTTTTAACCATTGGAAATCCATTGTCATGTTGAATAAGTGTTATATCATCATCACGTACATTCATTCGTAGCCTATACCATTTGACGTCGAACAAAACTATTTTGAAGGAATTAAAGTCACACTCAACTATATCATCTAAGAACCCATAATATCTATTTTCAGATTCTCGAGGATGTCTGTCACTCCTGGAGGAAACATTAGTGACCTGGAATACTGCAGTTATCCCACTATTAGAAGTTTTCCTGTTATCATCCAACTGTTTAGTGTGAAATTGACGACCATTGCACCACATAGGCTTGTGGCGTTTCAACTGCAATATGCCAAACATGAAAAAGATGCATTCTCAATTAATAATTAAACATATAATTTACACAGCATGAAAATTAACTGAAAAATCAAACTTCTTGTCACATTATAAATATAGTATAAAATAAGTATTGAATAAAAGAGGTGAATTAATTGCTTACCTTTCTATCTTTCAAACCATATGCTAAATCAATTTCCTTGTCCGTAACGTTCCCATCTCCACTACGATACACTTTAATCAATTAAGACAGTAGTTGCCATGATAACCTACCGTCGTTACGTGCTTTACATGTTTCAATCCATTCACTCATCCACTCAATATTGTTTGCAATGTATAAAAGTAGTGCCTCCTAATCTTGAGCACCTGAATAAAAAAACAATAATTCACCAATATTAATAAATATTACTTATAACCATGGTAAATTATATTAATTAATAAACTATGAAAGAATAAGACCTAAATGAATATAATGATCATATACATGATGTAAAAAAATGAAACATTATATGTATTATACATAATAAATGTTTTACCTCTCACTTTCTTCATTCTGCCTTTTCCCAACAAGTGCTCCTCTTCAAATTTTTTGATGGAGTTCACATCCAAAATGCAATCCACCGCCTTCATGGCTGGCGTAGCTAATTTAGGAAGATAATGAATAATATACAACATGGATTGATATACCACATATCCCTCCACCATAGAACCCTCAGGTCGTGCTCTTTGTTTAACCAAAGCCTTCAAGGATTTCAGGTGCCTCTCGACCATCCACATTGACCTTGTGTGTACTGGTCCACACATTTCAATATCCTCAACTTGGTGTATCAAGTAGTATTCTTGTGCATTGAAAAATGTTGAAGGTAGATACTTTTTCATTTCACACATTAGCCGAGGAATTTCTCTCTTCCAATACTTTATTTCATCTTGATGGATTTCTTTCAATGACAACCATCTGCAAATCATTACGCAAGGTTATTTCAATGAAACATAATATATATTTCATTACAAGTAAATTAATACATCATTTCATCAAGTACGAAAAGAAATTGTAGCAATTAGATTTTTCGTATAAATCAAAACTACTTACCTCATGTATTTACTAAGACCATATATAACTTGTTTGACATTGTTGTCGAAGTCGTTTGGGAGAGATACAGGTAGAACATACTATAACAATGAAAAATGAATCGTTATTGGTTTCCAAATTAAACAGAAAAAAGGAAAATTTAAAATATGTATTCAAGCAATAACAAACAAAAACGTATACCAAAAAAATTACCTTAATAAAGGTATGCAAATCATGTGTTTTCACCCCACTGAAGTCACCTTTCTTCGTTAAGATATTATTTATGTTTGAAGCAAAACCTGTTGGAAATTTAATTCTTCTAACGACCTCTTTTACATCATTGCTTTGTTGTTTTGTTAATAAACATGGAATATTATTATCATTTCGACCTCCATTGTTATTTGATCCGTCGATCACAATTTTCATTGCATGATTTGATTTCTCAATGTCAGCACAAATTTTGTCAATTTTATCTCTATCATGTGCACCATCTATGGTTCGCCATAACATTTCTGTCACATTCTTCCCGACATGCATTGTATCAAAAAAATGAGCTACTTTTAGGTCCTCATAGTAGGGAAACCTCGCGAATTGAGAAGGATAACATTTCATTCCAGGTGGAAGTACAATATTAGTACCTTCACGGCGACGATGACCTTGATATCAAAAAATAAAATAAATCAGAACAATATTAATTATAAAATACAATAAAATAAATTCATTAGCTAAAACAAAAATTCCAAACATTACATAAACAAATAATATATATATATATACACACAAATTACGTACCAGCTGCTCGACGATTGTTAATTTTGTTATATTCCAACATCCACAACTGAGGTGTCATTCTTCATGGTTTTAGTCTAGTTTCTCATAAACAAAAGATGTTTTTCAGTAGTACGATACTTATGGTTCCTAGGGAGGAAGTGCCTAAACTCATCAAACACCATCTTTTTAAAATCTGGCGAATGACGATACTTCATCTTAGGGCCACAAACTGGACATGCAAATCTACCCTTTGTTTGAAGACCTACAATAGATGGATCAATAACAATTAATATACTATGAGATCATTTTTAAAACATGCAATATGGTATATCTAATTTAGATAATTATGTATTATATTAAAGTGCAATGAAATATTACATACCAAAAACATGTGTTAGTCTCGGGGCATCATGAATTGTCCATACAAGCATTCCACAACATTGAAATCTCTTCTGCTTGATTGGTTTAGTGATGTCATACATAGTGATGCCATGCCATAACTGTATTAGCTCATCGATAAGAGGCTCAATATATACATTCATATCTTTCACCTAGTACTTACCTAATTGTTCAAAATTACGGTACATAATAATTACTCCCATGATATATGTATATATAAGTACACAAATAAATAAAATATATATTTATGCAAACAACGAGAGAAATGAAAATGTTACATTCAAAGAAATAATGTATCAAATAGCTGGAATAATCATTGTCAACATTATGTGCTCCCTCTTTATTGACATCCAAGGAGGAATGTTATTGTTGATAACGAAAATAGGCCACACTGACTAAGTAGATCTAAGCTCTCCGAATGTATTAACACCATCAGCTGCCAATGAAAGCCTAACATTACGAGGTTCATTTTTAAAATATACATATTTTTCCTCGATTTCTCTAAATGCAGAACCATCTGCAGGCATTCGAAGAACACCATCTCCACTTCTATTCTTTGAATGGTAATCCATAAACTGTGCTATGCTGTTACACCTGAACATTCACTGCAAACGTGGAATTATGGGAATATGACGAAGAACCTTTTGAGGCACCTTTTTGGTTCTTTGATCTGTTCGATATCTACTGGTACCACATTTCGAACATTCTGTTTTCAACGCATGTCCTCCGTAATATATAATATGATCTTTAGGACACGCATCTATAGTGTTATATTCCATTCCAAAGTGTTTCATAATAGCACGTAGATCTCGATATGTTCAAGGTAAAGTATTTGGCGATGGTAACAAATATTCACCCAACAATCTACAACAGAAACAAAAAGTAGTGTCTTGTAAAGATTATTAATCATATATATATATATATACATATATATATATATATATATATCATAGTTATTAAAACCAGAACCGGTGACTGGATCAGTGGAGCTAATGAACCGGGTTTCGAACCGGAACTGGTCTAACCGGTAGCGGTCAGATCTCAATGAACTGGTTTTAAAAAAAATACATTAAATAATTATTTTTTAATAAAATGAAAAATAAATAAATAAATAAAAACTATTTTTAAGATTTGCAACCATGATTCCAAGCCAATAGAGACAAAATATGAAAAGTTTTCTCATTTATATACCATGCAAAGGTGAATATATCAAAATGGCACCAAATGCAATACATATCATCGAAAAATACATAAGCAAACTTGTTGAAGTAATGTATCAGGTTTCTCTTATATTATTCACTGTGTTTTATTGCTGAGTTAATATTATAATATACAATATGTCCCTGCTCAGATCTGTTGTCAATTCATTGTATCAGCCTTAAAGACAATTCTGGGTTTAGTATATATATATATATATATATATATATATATATATATATCAGAGCAGCATTTTGAAGATCTTGTATTCTTCATTATCTATGTTTGCTTGCCAATAAATTTCTAGAAAAACATCTACAACACTTAGAGGTATTGAATTGGTTTATGAAACCCACTATTAGTGCTATTTGTAACAAGTTGAGAGAGCATTACAACTTCAAAAGTCTTCTCACAATGTGTTTGACAAAATTTATCACTGAAAAGATTCATTAAAACCCAGAAAACTCAGTAGCCAGTTTAGTGCATTTCCAAGCGGGAATTTTCTAGTGGTCAATTTATTATTGCCAGTCACATTTTCATTAGGTTGTATGTTGTTGTCCCTTGAGTGGAGTCAGACCATTTGCATCATTCTTGATGCCATGATCAAATTGCTTGTATGTTGTGTGAAAGGTTTTGTATTTATGTTGCTGCTATGTGTGAGCAGAGAGAGAGGGTCTGACAGTTCCTAGCTGAGTGTGAAATAAGGTTGTTGTTGATTGTTTTGAGAATAGAAATTGTCATCAAGTACACTTGATGAGTTGCATGCTGCCAGGGATTTTATGCTAGCCAGCCTTGTATTTATCAGTCATCATGTGTATTGTTGCTACTATAAGGTGTTGAGTATGAGTTATTAGACAAGTTTGTTGCTAGTATAATAGAGGAATTTGCAACTCATGGAGGAGACACTGAGGAATTTGAAACTCATGGAGGAGCACCTAACCGGCCGGTTAGGTATGGAACTGGCCGGTTTATGCATAAACTGGCCGGTTCCTTACTTAACTGACCGGTTAGGTCCGGTTCACTAGCCAAAACAGGTGAGAACAGGCTATTGACCGGGTCGCAAGGCCGGTTCCAACCGGTTTTGATAACTATGATATATATATATATATATATATATATATATATATATATATATATATATATATATATATATATATATATATATATATATATATATATATATATATATATATATATATATATATATATATATATATATATATATATATATAAGTTATATTTTACACATTTATTACAACTAAAAAGAGGGAAAATAATCAACATTTACATATATGTGATCATATATGCATATTGCATACCTTAGGAGTTGTATCATACATCTATTCAACAAATTATTCATAACCTTTAAGTTCACCAGCTCTTTGCTACATTGTTGTTGGTGAACTTAAAGGTTATGAATAATTTTTCGAACAGATGTATGACACAACTCCTAAGGTATGCAATATGTATATATGATCACATATATGTAAATGTTGATTATTTTCCCTTTTTTTAGTTGTAATAAATGTGTAAAATAATAACTTATATATAACGTGCCTCTAAAATGAACGTGCTACCTGTTCTCGAACATTATCATTCCCAGAGGTAAGAAGTTCCACAAATATAGGCAGTGTCCTGTAATCAATCACAACCTTTGTATTCTCAGAGGCTCCCAAAAAACCCAAATAGGGTCAACCCTACTACAGAGGAAGGGCCTGCAAAGAAGAACTTTATCATTTTGCAAGAACCGAGGGTGAATGCTGTTGAGGGTGAATAATGTTCTGCAAGAGCTGAGGGTGAATTTTGTTCTGCAAGAGCTGAGGGCGAATGCGCACGTGATATCAGACGTTAATGTAGTTTTTTAAAAAATCATTTTTATGTAGCGCGCATTTGATTTTTAGCATTTCAAATAATTTTTATTTACATTTGATTTTTTCATTTCTAATACAAGTGACAAACAAATTTTTACTAGAATAGCCATGAAAGACTAATTAAAATGGCTTAAAATGCAAGTGGAACTTCAAAATAAACGTAATTGAAGGTTCTCTCCACTAAATTTTTGCAAAAGTGCTTACATTATTTAAGTTATCTAGGATATTTTTTTGTATTACACAATCAAAATTAAATAATTAAATAGTTGGGTAGTATTATTGTTTCAAATTAGGACACAATTTGCAAATGGTGATGAAGCTTCATGTGATGATTAACTGACAATATTCTCATTTCCTATCCTTGAAAAACTATACAAGGTTCCCTGCTGCCACATGAAACCATAACTCATGTAGCAGCATAGGACGAGTCCTCCATTTTTCCCATCATAAGGCATTTTGCACATATTTGACGACTAGAATTTGTGGATTCCCATTTTCCATGAGGTGCTATTGAAATTCTGGCAGTATCATTCAACTGGGCAAGCACCTGCGTCGAAGCTCCATGACCGAGAGCAAGATCCCTAAATGATGCAGAGTCTCCAGCAATATTTCCCAAAGCCAAAACAGCCTTACACGAACACCAGTTGAACTGAAAGTTGGGTAGTATTTTTTTAAATCAAATTCCAAAATTACAAACGTATAAAGATAGTCGGGAATAATAATTTTATGCCTCTAAAATGAATGTGCTACCTGTTCTCGAACATTATCATTCCCAGAGGCAAGAAGTTCCACAAATATAGGCAGTGCCCCGTAATCAATCACAACCTTTGTATTCTCAGAGGCTCCAAAAAAACCCAAATAGGGTCAACCCTACTACAGGAGGAAGGGCCTGCAGTAAGAACTTACCATTTTGCAAGAACTGAGGGCGAATGATGTTCTGCAAGAGTTGAGGGCGAATGCTGTTCTGCAAGAGCTGAGGGCGAATGCGCGTGTGATATCAGAGGTTAATGTAGTTTTTAAAAAAATCATTTTTATGTAGCGCGCATTTGAATTTTAGCATTTCAAATCATTTTTATTTACATTTGATTCTACAAGAGGTTGAAATTTTTACTAGATAGCCATGAAAGACTAATTAAAATGGCTTAAAATGCAAGTGGAACTTCAAAATAAATGTAATTGAAGGTTCTCTCCACTAAATTTTTGCAAAAGTGCTTACATTATTTAAGTTATCTAGGATATTTTTTTTGTATTACACAATCAAAATTAAATAATGAAATAGTTGGGTAGTCTTATTGTTTCAAATTAGGACACAATTTTCAAATGGTGATGAAGTTTCATTTGATGATTAACTGAAAATATTCTCCTTTCCTATCCTTGAAAAACTATACAAGGTTCCCTGTTGCCACATGAAACCCTAACTCATGTAGCAGCATAGGACCAGTCCTTCATTTTGCCCGTCATAAGGCATTTTGCACATATTTGACGACTAGAATTTGTAGATTCCCGTTTTCCATGAGGTGCTAGGAAGGATAGAAGACTTAATTTTGACGTTTGAAATTTTTTCAAAAATGTTCTTACGCCCTTTAATTTCCACTTACCAATAATTTTGCAACACTAGTCCTCTTTGCAATTGCAAGGCTGTACTCAAAAAGTAAGGAAAGTTACTTTTTTGGCTCACTCAATGATCCAGGTGGATATTGGTGGCCACTTGCCTATTCCACTTGGGGCCCCACCATTGTCTCTTTCAGTTTTTCAGTTTCGGCACAACTTACTATTTTTAGCAGTTTTTCGGGTCCTGAACTTCCGGAGCCGTTTTGAGGCCCTAAACGACGTTTTTTGGGCATCACGCCTCCAACGAATATCATTCTATATCATTTTGTTCTGAAATGATATTTGTGGCGAAAGTTGTAGTCCTCGGATAGATCTTTCTAATGATGTATCATGTGCGTCAAACGGAGATAGTATGCCAAAGTTACGTCCCTGGGAAGTTGAAACACCAATTTACCCAAACTGGGCCCATAGTTTTGGCGCTTCATCTCCTAGGGTTAGGTTTTTGGATGTTTAGGGTTCTCCATTGTTTCTCAATAATAAATAGGCCCTCGAGCCTCATTGTAACTCAGTTCAGAGGCCTGTAGCCACCACATCTCTCCTCAGAGATAGCTACCAGCGCCCTAGCTAATTTTATTTCCATTCTGTCTATAAGCAAATTTCAGTTCATTGATATTAATAAAATGAAGTGTTATTTCCGCTGCATCTCTGTATTTATGGTTATGTGTTTATTATGTTGCGTTCTTGCATAAATCCGAATCAGTGGTATCAGAGCGGTCTACTTTTTCTCGATCCTTCTTTGCATGTCCCCAACGAGGTCGGGGTATAAGGAGTTAGGGCTTGATATGGTGGAACCTTTGCAAGATCAGCCTCGAAAACCCCGACAGACGCCCATGGGGGACGAAAAGAAAGATGAGGGAGCAGGAGATCCTATCAAAATATTGCTCAAGGAGGCCCTCGAAAAACAAAGGAACGCGATGATGGATAACTTTGCCCAGATCCTTCAACAGCTGCCCACCGGTGGCGCATCCTCATGTAACCAAATGCAAAAAGAGTAGTAAAGAGATATCAATGCCTTAGAAAATGAGCTAATTTCGAGGGGGCAACTTCCAATACATTACATAAATGAACAATTCTTGGATGATACAATTTACAAAACCTCCTTTCTATATATATAGGAGTCCATGGGGCCATAATGTAATCCTAGTGGGCCACAATGTAATCCTAGCCAACCTAACAATAATAATTTAAGGGCACAATAATAACAAAATGGGGTTTACAAGGGTAAAATAATAACAATAAGGGGGTTACACTAACAACAATAAGGGACTATACTAGTAATATAGGGACCTAACATGCTCCTTTCCTTCAGAAAAATGTTTTCCTCAATGCTTGAGTAGCTCTAGGTGCTTTTGTATAAAATTCTCATGCTCCCATGTAGAATCTTCAGTGGGTAAGTTCTTCCATTTGATGAGATATTCTGAAATTGATCAATTTCGTAGCTGTCGAGTTCTTGTTTCCGTGACTGCTTCAAGTTCCAATATGGTTTTTCGTTTCTCTTCAAGTTCTGGCAATATTGTTTGAACTGGAAGATTTTCACCTATAACCTTCTTTAAGCATGAAACAAGGAAAACTGGATGTACTCGCGAAGAAGCAGGAAGCTCCAATTTGTATACCATAGTACCAATTTTTTGCAACACCTTGTAAGGACCATATTACTTTGGCAATAATTTATTATCCTTCTTAGCTTACTTGAGAGACATTTGTTTATATGGTTGTAGCCATAAAAATACCCAATCTCCTACATCAAAACTTCTCTCGCTGCGATGTTGATCTGCCTGTTGTTTCATTCGATTTTGTGCCAAATTCAGGTTATCCTTTAAGAGTTGGAGAACTTCTTGCTGATGCTCGATGTGATCTTCCATTGCTTGAACTTTCGAATTTTCCCTTAAAGATGATGTGATGGATGGTGGATGATATCCATAAAGTGCCATAAATGGGGTCATTTTTGCTGCAGTATGGAAGGAAGTGTTATACCACCATTCAGCGAGAGGTAACCACTTGACCCATTGTGTTTGTTTATCAGATACAAAACAACAAAGATATACTTCCAAACATTTATTTACTATCTCAGTTTGACCATCAGATTGAGGATGATAAGATGAGTTATGAGCTAATTGAGTACCCAAACAATAAAATAACTCCGTCCAAAAATTTCCAGTAAAAATGGGATCTCTGTCGCTCACAATAACCCTTGGGCTTCCATGTAGCTTTTGAATTCTGTCCATAAATGTAGTAGCAACCGTACTTGCTTTAAATGGACGAGATAATGCACAAAAGTGTGCATACTTGGTAAGTCTATCAACTACCACCATGATGACACTCTTTCCTTCGGACTTAGGTAAACCTGTGATAAAATCCATTGAAATCTCCTCCCAACGTTGACTTGGAATGAATAAAGGTTGTAGAAGTCCCGGGGTCTTAATTGTTTCCACTTTATTCTGTTGGAAAACCAAACATTCCGCCACAAACTTTTGAATATCAGATTTAAGGCCATCCCAAAAAAATTCTTTCTTCACCCTGTGGTAAGTTTTTAAAAATCCTGAGTGTCCTCCTAAAGGAGAAGTGTGAAATTCCAGAAGAATATTTTGTTTAGTTGGGAATTCTTACAAAGATATAAGCGATCTTTGTACCATAAGGAATCATTTTTCCAACTAAATGTATCAGATGTACTAGGATCTTGCTGCAACTTTTGAATGAGTGTCCATACATCTTTGTCCTTCTTCCATTCATCTCTTACTTCAGTTATCCAATCTGGTTGGATAATAGAAATGGCACAAAGCAATGCTTCCACCTCTTCATTCTTTCTTGAGAGTGCATCTGCAACAACATTAAGCTTTCCTTCTTTGTAGATTATTTCAAAGTCATAACCCAACATCTTTGTGACCCATTTTTGCTGCTCTTCTGAAGATAGTCTTTGTTCCAAAAAGTGTTTAAGACTATCAAGATCAGTTTTTACCTTGAAGTGTCTTCCCATTAGGTAAGTTCGCCATTTCTTTAGTGCATGCAGTATTGCTAACATTTCCTTCTCATAAATAGGTTTCTGTAAATACTTTCCTTTGATTGGACGAATTTCAAAAGCAATGGGTCTTCCTTCCCGCATTAAAACAACACCAATTCCATTTCCTGAGGCATCACATTCCACAATAAAGGTTTTTGTGAAGTCTGGCGTAGCTAAGACCGGTGCTAGGCACATTGCCCCTTTAAGATGTTCAAAGGCCTTAGTTGCTTCAGGAGTCCATGAAAATGCATCTTTCTTCAATAATGTTGTTAGAGGTGCTGCTATTCTCCCATAATTCTTAACAAACTTGCGATATCTTTCTTCAATTTCGCTCTTTTGGAAGTAAGGATATCTATAAGGCCTGATGTTTGGAGGAACACTTCCTGGAATCAAATGAATAGCATGATCATGATCATGAAAAGGTGGGAGTCCTTTGGGAGTTTCAAACACCTTGGAATGATTTTCCAAGACTTGTTAGAGATCTGCAGAAATAGATGATTTTGATGTCGGAACTTCTAGTGAGCATAATTGTGCAATTATGCCTCGTTGTTCTTTCTTTAGAAGCTTTGTCATGACATTAGAGCTTATTATCCTTCCTGGCTTCCCTTCAATACCCCGTAATTCGACTTCCTTTCCTTCTGAAAAAAATGTCAATAAAATTTCTTGAAAATTAAAAGCTACCGTCCCCAAAGATTGTAACCATTGTACTCCTAGTACAACATCAACACCTCCCATAGGAATGGAAAGCATAGGACTAGTCAATACATATTCCCCCATGGTTAGCTTGATATTATGGCATTTTACAGAGCAATTTATATTCAGTTACCCTTATATTCAATTTTTGGAAGTCCTCAATGTGCCGCCCCACTAAACCCTTTTGTTTGAGATTTATCAATTGGCTAAATAAGGTGTTGCTCTTTGTATCCTCATAATGTGCTATCATTTCCTCTGTAAAAATTGACCATGTGACAATTTTTTTATGGGAGCAAAGCCATCGATACCATACAAATGTATTTTGTTCTAAATGTAAAGTTGCAATGCGTACCTTTTGTGTGTTTTGCACATTATGGAGATCAAATTATTGCTCCATCTGTAGTATCCATGTTATAGGATCCTTTCCATCAAACTTCCTCATATCCATTTTTGGAATATGGTGGTTCTTCCCGCCAACATTAGAGTTTATAAAATCACGATTAACATTT